>CM068373.1:482971187-483313687 GCA_034769895.1 Magicicada septendecula
TAATGGCATTGATGAAACAACAATTTGAAGAATCGAAAAAACAATTTGAAGAATCGAAAAAGCAAAATGAAGAATCGGAAAGGAAGAGAGATGAAAAACAAAGAAAACTACATGAAGAGACAATAAGACAGATAGAAGAAACGAAAAAATTACATGAAGAAATGAGAAAGCACATAGACGAAAAGATTGAAGAAACGAAAAAACAGAATGAAGAAATAGGTAAACAACTCGCCGAGAAATTAGACAAAAAAATAGAGTTAATGAGAAGAGATTTACGAGGACAAAACCACCAGGTGGGTACTGATTTACAAAAACAATCAGAAAAAATGGAAGGAAACAAATTAGATGGAAATACTATGGATCAAATTGACACCGAGTATCAATCTTCAACAACTAAAGCATTGTCTGCAAATCATGCCTCAAGATCAAAAGAAAGCTCTACAATTATTAATGGTAGATATGAAGATGATAAAGACACTTGTACTGTGTTTGTTAGCAACTTACCAAACACAACTACAAAAAAGAAAATAATCAAATATTTCAGGAAGTTTGGTACGGTTGTAAATACGAGATTGCGATATGCTGCAGTATCTGATTCACGATTTCCCAAAAGACGTACTGTTATTAAGAAAGAGTTTCATAGAGACAGAACAAATATCCATGCATATGTACGTTTTACTGATGAAAATAGTGCATATCGTGCTTTGAAAGCAAATGGTAATGTGTATGAGGGTTACCACCTGAGAATTGATTTATCTAACACGAAGGCTGAAGGAAAGCAGAGAACTAAAAAGAAAAAATTGAGTACTACAATTAATATTACCAGTACTGATAGAAAAATTAGAAGTAGGACTGGGGAAGTACGTAAAAATTTTGGAAGCAAACCTGAGATTAAGAAGATGAAAAACCGTTCTGATGATTATCAAGGGCGAACTGCGTTAGCACGAAAGAAGAAAAGGATGAAATTTGCTGGACCATTCAAGAATATTGTGAAGATTGGTATGAGAACGAAAGGAAGATTTCAAGCAATGAAGATGAGATTTCGTAGAAGTCTTGAAAATAAAACCTTATTATGTGAGTACGCGGACAGGAAAACGAAAATAATTAAAACGCCACAAGCTGTCAAAAAACGTATTTGTAAGAGGGTTGAAAAGAAGAAACGACAAAAAAACTCAGCGCGTACATAAATAATGGTAATATGACCGGGGGAAGTTGTCGAAAAGGATGGGGAGAACTACTTTCAACACACCATCATAAAAGAGAGAGAGATAGACAGGTCATAAATTCTTTAGGTGCCAACGGCCGACTGCAGGGTAAGTGTGAAACGAAACTCACGAATTCAATACCCTTACTAATTACCAACAAAATGTGTTGTAACGGAACTCACTTAACAAAACGTACAACTATGCCTCCACAACTAGAAAATTAAAAGTAATTAAAGGTAACGGATTAAAGAAAAGAATCTTAAGAATGTCGGAAATTTAATAATTAAGTTAGATAATATTGGGTAAAATACCTTAGACAAGATTGGTTGTGTAAAATTACATTAACCGAAGAAAATAAATAGACATGAATATAATATGAATAAAATTAAATAAATGGTAAATAAAAACATTGCCGTGAAAGTACGGAATATTAATGAAGAAAATTAATAGCGAATTAAATAGTAAGATGAGTTATACGAAGGCGCAGAAGGAAATTGATCATTAAGGAATGAAGGTCACGAATGGATAAACAAATGAGAGTTATGCATACCCAGGAAATAATTGATATGGATAGAACAAAAGCACCACCAGGGCATAACAACATGATGAACCCGAAAAAAAAATGGGATTTCCTCGACCAAAAGGCACCAGAAGGCTGAAGTAGCTGTGATTAAGGTATGCTTGGAATGGGATTATTAAGAATATACCCAAAGCACCGATATCCAATCTCTGGGAACTGCAAGTAAAGGGGTACGGGGTTATGTAATAATGTCCTGATGCCTGGTAGGTAGATCGTTTGAAATTGCCTTGTATAAAATAGAAATATCATTCAGCGTCTTAGGGGGGCCTAACAAAAATGTAAAAGAATTTGTATAATTTTCTAGAACAATTAATGAAATGTCTTAGTAGTAACATGAGATAAAAGAAAATAGAAAAAGAAAGCAAGTGTATAAAATGAATTATTTTAATGATTAATTGTCATAGTCAATAAATGTCATGTTAATGATTATGAATAAAACAATTAATGATAATAGATGTCAATAAGAGTGAAGAAGATAGAAGGGTATATGTTTATATATATATATATATATGTGAAGAGAATTAATAGAATTGTGAGAGAACTATTCAAGTTGTATTTATTTAAGATCATGTTTACGTAAGGACAATTTACAAGCTTAGTATAAGATTGTATAATATAATTGTGTTCCAAGATGTTAGTAAATAGAAAAGAAAAAATGTTTTTTTTGTGAAAATGCTAGCGAGATATCAGAAAATATGGACTAACCAGAGACAGTAATAATAAAATAGGTTAGAAAACTATAGTGAATTAGGATATAGAAATACGTATTATTATTATTAATACCAATGTGCTATTTATAATTTAGTGATGATAGAAAGTATGATGGTCACTAAAAATTCTATATATATGTAGTAAGTTTTTTTAAGTCAATTAATGTGGAGATATTGATGCATATTTTAGTAATTTATGACATAAAAATTAAATGTATTAAAGGATACAAAGAAAATTAATCCTAAAGGCAAGAAATATTAATACCAGTATCGAATAATTTGTGTAATTGAATTTTGTAGATATTGAATATTATATGAAGAATAGTTAAGGAGAATTACAAATTTAATTTAAGATTTTTGACTAAATATAAATTTGTAAATATAATACCATGTTAATTAGAGTGAAAGAAAAACGGATTCATTTAGGATGTCGAAAGCGAAAGTACTTTAGAGGGGATGGGGTGTGTTTACCATTATGTAACGAACCTTTTTCTGTAACGCTGAGAATAGGTCAACGAGAAAATGTAAACAACACTATACTAGGTCCAATGAAGAATGAGACACTACAAGGCAACACAAAGTACGCATATTGGGACGCAGATTTTGGCATTTAAAACTTACTAAAAGGGCGCAAACTTTTGGATCAATTTTGCATGTACAGAGTCCATCCAAACTGACAAAATTTGGGGACAATATAACACAAAAAATTTCGAAAAGTTTTATTTTATAATTAGCAGTAAGGAATGTCGCTGAAAGCAATAACGAAAGGTATATGTGTGGAAAACATATTTTGTAAGGGACAAAAGGAGAACGAGCATGCACGCTGTAGTGACGGACAGGTCATAAATTTCGTAGCCAGCTGCAACGCATACCCTGTGAACAAGCAGAGTTCACTGCTCCCGGTACGTAGAACACCAGTTTTTTGTGAAAACACATTGATTCCATAGAAAACTACATACAATGTGTACAGAGCCATTAAAGGAGAAAAGGCTTAACAATGGTGAAGCATACATGTGTACGCCAGCTGTCAGGAGAAAGCGACGAAGGGCGGATTGATTTGAAGGACTCCAGCGGTCGATGACAGGGTTTTGACCTTACTTGGAAACGAAAGCGCAGAGAGTACGTCCCAAACTCAAGGATGGGGTGTTGCCTGGCAACTAAAAGAAAAAACCAACTTTCAAAGAAGGGTAGGCGAGGCCCTTGAACAACAATAGATAATAACGGCAGAGCGACGAAGTTGAGAAACAATGCAAATGGAAGAGAAACTCAGAGTTGTCACTGAAGACTTTAGAAAAAACGACAGATACAATTTATTGCTGCGTTGTCTGGAAATGACAACGACCTCAAAATACGAAGCAAGGGAAGAATCTGGTGGGGAAACAGGAACCCTATCAGAGAACGCCTTTGAAAAGATAGGTGGTATTTGGACTTGGAGGGAAAAATATGAAACCAATAAGGACACGGCGTCGTTGGAATCAGGAGTCTGGTGGGAGATTTGGTAAGGAAAATATAGGAAGGAGACAGGAACGCGCTCAAGGAGTTCTAACTAAATTTCGGACGCGATTGGAGTGAAGTCCGTGACGGGAGAAATTAGCATTTTATCGAACTTAGAATAATTCGATACACAGTGTGAGAAGGTAGTTTTCGAACTTATAATAAAAATTAATACAGTCATTACAAGCGAACGAACTATGAAGTAGAGTCACACTATTAGCCTACCAGTGAACATTAACTGAAACAAATAGTAACCAGGCAATAATGTAATTTCAGTGTATAAAAACACTTTACAACAATAACTTTTAAGAACGTTTAACAACACAAACTACATTCATGAACACTTAATAACCAGACATACCGCAACAAAGGTGCGTAATATTAATTCAGATTTGAAATAATTTACGATGTCGGTGTACAACAGAGAATGCTATCTTTTATTCATAAATTATAATCCGAATGCGTGGAGTTGGTGAGTGAAGTGTCTGTGAGTGACATCGTGGAATTCATCCAGTGCCATCTATCATCTGGAGGAGTTATCTGCACGATTCTAGAACGATCGACATGAGAGAATCATCACCGCAACCACCGAGTGATTGGATATTCGAATACCAAGTATAGTAAAACATGTCTTAATTAATTTAGATCCACTGTCTGTCATCTCAAAGAATCCACACACACTAAAAAATTCAATAAAGTAATCGTAAAGGAATTAAAGAAATCGATTCTAAAGTTGTTTAGAAGTAAAATTATCATTGTTTATCAGTTTTGGAGTAATGTTTATTTCCAAGTTCTAAATGAATCCGTAATTTCAAAAAATAGTAACAACTTAAGAGATATCCATATTAAGAATTTATAAGATGAAGCTAAACATTATAATTTACTTAAGTACTAAACGCAATTGATGAATGATTATTAATATTAATATGCAACCATTAGATTGAGAGTTTGGATAACTAATTTTATTAATGTATTATTTTTGATATTTACAATTTAATGAGTATTCAATTTTATTAATGTATTATTTTTTATATTTACAATTTAATGAGTATTCAATTTTATTAATGTATTATTTTTGATATTTACAATTTAATGAGTATTCAAGTTTATTAATGTATTATTTTTGATATTTACAATTTAATGAGTATTCAACTTTATTAATTTATTATTTTGATATTTACAATTTAATAATGAGTATTCAAGTTTATTAATGCATTATTGTTTGATATTTACGATTTAGCCATGAGTATTAAATTTTTGTAATGTGTTAATTTTATATATTTACAAGTACTAATGAGTACGTAGAATTTTGTGCTATTTTAATATTTACAAGTAATAGCAAAGTAATGTGAATAAATTTAAGAGCTATCAGTAGAAATGAGCATTTATTATTATTTTTAACCCTGAGATAAAGAGAATAAACGTAAAATTTTGTTAAATTGACGCACACAACGTCGGGCATATTTTATTGTTAAATTGGCGCCCAACGTGGGGCGTAAACGGGTACAACTCGTTTTATTGTTAAATTGGCGTCCACACGCGGGACATTAAATAGATAATATAACAGTAATTGTTAAAAATATTGTTAAATTGGCGCCGCACCGCACGGCTTGATAAAATAGTAAGCTAGGGCAGTGACAGACAGTGGCTAGCAATAAGTTTAAAATAAGTACATGTAAGTAGTAGCTTAAGCTATATTATTGTTGTCGTATATCAGTCTCTAAGTCTCTGAATGATAACCCGAAGTCAAGCTAAAATGGCATCTAGTGGAGAGAATTCAAATGAGTTTGATGTCAATAACCAGATGGGCTGTGAGCAGCCTGAGGACGGAAATGCAATGAATGAAGAAAGCTCCACAACCGGTGCAGGAACTAGGGCCGGGGGACCGCAATCACAGTCGCAGTCATCTGAAGCAAATTTTCAAATGTTAATGGCATTGATGAAACAACAATTTGAAGAATCGAAAAAACAATTTGAAGAATCGAAAAAGCAAAATGAAGAATCGGAAAGGAAGAGAGATGAAAAACAAAGAAAACTACATGAAGAGACAATAAGACAGATAGAAGAAACGAAAAAATTACATGAAGAAATGAGAAAGCACATAGACGAAAAGATTGAAGAAACGAAAAAACAGAATGAAGAAATAGGTAAACAACTCGCCGAGAAATTAGACAAAAAAATAGAGTTAATGAGAAGAGATTTACGAGGACAAAACCACCAGGTGGGTACTGATTTACAAAAACAATCAGAAAAAATGGAAGGAAACAAATTAGATGGAAATACTATGGATCAAATTGACACCGAGTATCAATCTTCAACAACTAAAGCATTGTCTGCAAATCATGCCTCAAGATCAAAAGAAAGCTCTACAATTATTAATGGTAGATATGAAGATGATAAAGACACTTGTACTGTGTTTGTTAGCAACTTACCAAACACAACTACAAAAAAGAAAATAATCAAATATTTCAGGAAGTTTGGTACGGTTGTAAATACGAGATTGCGATATGCTGCAGTATCTGATTCACGATTTCCCAAAAGACGTACTGTTATTAAGAAAGAGTTTCATAGAGACAGAACAAATATCCATGCATATGTACGTTTTACTGATGAAAATAGTGCATATCGTGCTTTGAAAGCAAATGGTAATGTGTATGAGGGTTACCACCTGAGAATTGATTTATCTAACACGAAGGCTGAAGGAAAGCAGAGAACTAAAAAGAAAAAATTGAGTACTACAATTAATATTACCAGTACTGATAGAAAAATTAGAAGTAGGACTGGGGAAGTACGTAAAAATTTTGGAAGCAAACCTGAGATTAAGAAGATGAAAAACCGTTCTGATGATTATCAAGGGCGAACTGCGTTAGCACGAAAGAAGAAAAGGATGAAATTTGCTGGACCATTCAAGAATATTGTGAAGATTGGTATGAGAACGAAAGGAAGATTTCAAGCAATGAAGATGAGATTTCGTAGAAGTCTTGAAAATAAAACCTTATTATGTGAGTACGCGGACAGGAAAACGAAAATAATTAAAACGCCACAAGCTGTCAAAAAACGTATTTGTAAGAGGGTTGAAAAGAAGAAACGACAAAAAAAACTCAGCGCGTACATAAATAATGGTAATATGACCGGGGGAAGTTGTCGAAAAGGATGGGGAGAACTACTTTCAACACACCATCATAAAAGAGAGAGAGATAGACAGGTCATAAATTCTTTAGGTGCCAACGGCCGACTGCAGGGTAAGTGTGAAACGAAACTCACGAATTCAATACCCTTACTAATTACCAACAAAATGTGTTGTAACGGAACTCACTTAACAAAACGTACAACTATGCCTCCACAACTAGAAAATTAAAAGTAATTAAAGGTAACGGATTAAAGAAAAGAATCTTAAGAATGTCGGAAATTTAATAATTAAGTTAGATAATATTGGGTAAAATACCTTAGACAAGATTGGTTGTGTAAAATTACATTAACCGAAGAAAATAAATAGACATGAATATAATATGAATAAAATTAAATAAATGGTAAATAAAAACATTGTCGTGAAAGTACGGAATATTAATGAAGAAAATTAATAGCGAATTAAATAGTAAGATGAGTTATACGAAGGCGCAGAAGGAAATTGATCATTAAGGAATGAAGGTCACGAATGGATAAACAAATGAGAGTTATGCATACCCAGGAAATAATTGATATGGATAGAACAAAAGCACCACCAGGGCATAACAACATGATGAACCCGAAAAAAAAATGGGATTTCCTCGACCAAAAGGCACCAGAAGGCTGAAGTAGCTGTGATTAAGGTATGCTTGGAATGGGATTATTAAGAATATACCCAAAGCACCGATATCCAATCTCTGGGAACTGCAAGTAAAGGGGTACGGGGTTATGTAATAATGTCCTGATGCCTGGTAGGTAGATCGTTTGAAATTGCCTTGTATAAAATAGAAATATCATTCAGCGTCTTAGGGGGGCCTAACAAAAATGTAAAAGAATTTGTATAATTTTCTAGAACAATTAATGAAATGTCTTAGTAGTAACATGAGATAAAAGAAAATAGAAAAAGAAAGCAAGTGTATAAAATGAATTATTTTAATGATTAATTGTCATAGTCAATAAATGTCATGTTAATGATTATGAATAAAACAATTAATGATAATAGATGTCAATAAGAGTGAAGAAGATAGAAGGGTATATGTTTATATATATATATATATATGTGAAGAGAATTAATAGAATTGTGAGAGAACTATTCAAGTTGTATTTATTTAAGATCATGTTTACGTAAGGACAATTTACAAGCTTAGTATAAGATTGTATAATATAATTGTGTTCCAAGATGTTAGTAAATAGAAAAGAAAAAATGTTTTTTTTGTGAAAATGCTAGCGAGATATCAGAAAATATGGACTAACCAGAGACAGTAATAATAAAATAGGTTAGAAAACTATAGTGAATTAGGATATAGAAATACGTATTATTATTATTAATACCAATGTGCTATTTATAATTTAGTGATGATAGAAAGTATGATGGTCACTAAAAATTCTATATATATGTAGTAAGTTTTTTTAAGTCAATTAATGTGGAGATATTGATGCATATTTTAGTAATTTATGACATAAAAATTAAATGTATTAAAGGATACAAAGAAAATTAATCCTAAAGGCAAGAAATATTAATACCAGTATCGAATAATTTGTGTAATTGAATTTTGTAGATATTGAATATTATATGAAGAATAGTTAAGGAGAATTACAAATTTAATTTAAGATTTTTGACTAAATATAAATTTGTAAATATAATACCATGTTAATTAGAGTGAAAGAAAAACGGATTCATTTAGGATGTCGAAAGCGAAAGTACTTTAGAGGGGATGGGGTGTGTTTACCATTATGTAACGAACCTTTTTCTGTAACGCTGAGAATAGGTCAACGAGAAAATGTAAACAACACTATACTAGGTCCAATGAAGAATGAGACACTACAAGGCAACACAAAGTACGCATATTGGGACGCAGATTTTGGCATTTAAAACTTACTAAAAGGGCGCAAACTTTTGGATCAATTTTGCATGTACAGAGTCCATCCAAACTGACAAAATTTGGGGACAATATAACACAAAAAATTTCGAAAAGTTTTATTTTATAATTAGCAGTAAGGAATGTCGCTGAAAGCAATAACGAAAGGTATATGTGTGGAAAACATATTTTGTAAGGGACAAAAGGAGAACGAGCATGCACGCTGTAGTGACGGACAGGTCATAAATTTCGTAGCCAGCTGCAACGCATACCCTGTGAACAAGCAGAGTTCACTGCTCCCGGTACGTAGAACACCAGTTTTTTGTGAAAACACATTGATTCCATAGAAAACTACATACAATGTGTACAGAGCCATTAAAGGAGAAAAGGCTTAACAATGGTGAAGCATACATGTGTACGCCAGCTGTCAGGAGAAAGCGACGAAGGGCGGATTGATTTGAAGGACTCCAGCGGTCGATGACAGGGTTTTGACCTTACTTGGAAACGAAAGCGCAGAGAGTACGTCCCAAACTCAAGGATGGGGTGTTGCCTGGCAACTAAAAGAAAAAACCAACTTTCAAAGAAGGGTAGGCGAGGCCCTTGAACAACAATAGATAATAACGGCAGAGCGACGAAGTTGAGAAACAATGCAAATGGAAGAGAAACTCAGAGTTGTCACTGAAGACTTTAGAAAAAACGACAGATACAATTTATTGCTGCGTTGTCTGGAAATGACAACGACCTCAAAATACGAAGCAAGGGAAGAATCTGGTGGGGAAACAGGAACCCTATCAGAGAACGCCTTTGAAAAGATAGGTGGTATTTGGACTTGGAGGGAAAAATATGAAACCAATAAGGACACGGCGTCGTTGGAATCAGGAGTCTGGTGGGAGATTTGGTAAGGAAAATATAGGAAGGAGACAGGAACGCGCTCAAGGAGTTCTAACTAAATTTCGGACGCGATTGGAGTGAAGTCCGTGACGGGAGAAATTAGCATTTTATCGAACTTAGAATAATTCGATACACAGTGTGAGAAGGTAGTTTTCGAACTTATAATAAAAATTAATACAGTCATTACAAGCGAACGAACTATGAAGTAGAGTCACACTATTAGCCTACCAGTGAACATTAACTGAAACAAATAGTAACCAGGCAATAATGTAATTTCAGTGTATAAAAACACTTTACAACAATAACTTTTAAGAACGTTTAACAACACAAACTACATTCATGAACACTTAATAACCAGACATACCGCAACAAAGGTGCGTAATATTAATTCAGATTTGAAATAATTTACGATGTCGGTGTACAACAGAGAATGCTATCTTTTATTCATAAATTATAATCCGAATGCGTGGAGTTGGTGAGTGAAGTGTCTGTGAGTGACATCGTGGAATTCATCCAGTGCCATCTATCATCTGGAGGAGTTATCTGCACGATTCTAGAACGATCGACATGAGAGAATCATCACCGCAACCACCGAGTGATTGGATATTCGAATACCAAGTATAGTAAAACATGTCTTAATTAATTTAGATCCACTGTCTGTCATCTCAAAGAATCCACACACACTAAAAAATTCAATAAAGTAATCGTAAAGGAATTAAAGAAATCGATTCTAAAGTTGTTTAGAAGTAAAATTATCATTGTTTATCAGTTTTGGAGTAATGTTTATTTCCAAGTTCTAAATGAATCCGTAATTTCAAAAAATAGTAACAACTTAAGAGATATCCATATTAAGAATTTATAAGATGAAGCTAAACATTATAATTTACTTAAGTACTAAACGCAATTGATGAATGATTATTAATATTAATATGCAACCATTAGATTGAGAGTTTGGATAACTAATTTTATTAATGTATTATTTTTGATATTTACAATTTAATGAGTATTCAATTTTATTAATGTATTATTTTTTATATTTACAATTTAATGAGTATTCAATTTTATTAATGTATTATTTTTGATATTTACAATTTAATGAGTATTCAAGTTTATTAATGTATTATTTTTGATATTTACAATTTAATGAGTATTCAACTTTATTAATTTATTATTTTGATATTTACAATTTAATAATGAGTATTCAAGTTTATTAATGCATTATTGTTTGATATTTACGATTTAGCCATGAGTATTAAATTTTTGTAATGTGTTAATTTTATATATTTACAAGTACTAATGAGTACGTAGAATTTTGTGCTATTTTAATATTTACAAGTAATAGCAAAGTAATGTGAATAAATTTAAGAGCTATCAGTAGAAATGAGCATTTATTATTATTTTTAACCCTGAGATAAAGAGAATAAACGTAAAATTTTGTTAAATTGACGCACACAACGTCGGGCATATTTTATTGTTAAATTGGCGCCCAACGTGGGGCGTAAACGGGTACAACTCGTTTTATTGTTAAATTGGCGTCCACACGCGGGACATTAAATAGATAATATAACAGTAATTGTTAAAAATATTGTTAAATTGGCGCCGCACCGCACGGCTTGATAAAATAGTAAGCTAGGGCAGTGACAGACAGTGGCTAGCAATAAGTTTAAAATAAGTACATGTAAGTAGTAGCTTAAGCTATATTATTGTTGTCGTATATCAGTCTCTAAGTCTCTGAATGATAACCCGAAGTCAAGCTAAAATGGCATCTAGTGGAGAGAATTCAAATGAGTTTGATGTCAATAACCAGATGGGCTGTGAGCAGCCTGAGGACGGAAATGCAATGAATGAAGAAAGCTCCACAACCGGTGCAGGAACTAGGGCCGGGGGACCGCAATCACAGTCGCAGTCATCTGAAGCAAATTTTCAAATGTTAATGGCATTGATGAAACAACAATTTGAAGAATCGAAAAAACAATTTGAAGAATCGAAAAAGCAAAATGAAGAATCGGAAAGGAAGAGAGATGAAAAACAAAGAAAACTACATGAAGAGACAATAAGACAGATAGAAGAAACGAAAAAATTACATGAAGAAATGAGAAAGCACATAGACGAAAAGATTGAAGAAACGAAAAAACAGAATGAAGAAATAGGTAAACAACTCGCCGAGAAATTAGACAAAAAAATAGAGTTAATGAGAAGAGATTTACGAGGACAAAACCACCAGGTGGGTACTGATTTACAAAAACAATCAGAAAAAATGGAAGGAAACAAATTAGATGGAAATACTATGGATCAAATTGACACCGAGTATCAATCTTCAACAACTAAAGCATTGTCTGCAAATCATGCCTCAAGATCAAAAGAAAGCTCTACAATTATTAATGGTAGATATGAAGATGATAAAGACACTTGTACTGTGTTTGTTAGCAACTTACCAAACACAACTACAAAAAAGAAAATAATCAAATATTTCAGGAAGTTTAGTACGGTTGTAAATACGAGATTGCGATATGCTGCAGTATCTGATTCACGATTTCCCAAAAGACGTACTGTTATTAAGAAAGAGTTTCATAGAGACAGAACAAATATCCATGCATATGTACGTTTTACTGATGAAAATAGTGCATATCGTGCTTTGAAAGCAAATGGTAATGTGTATGAGGGTTACCACCTGAGAATTGATTTATCTAACACGAAGGCTGAAGGAAAGCAGAGAACTAAAAAGAAAAAATTGAGTACTACAATTAATATTACCAGTACTGATAGAAAAATTAGAAGTAGGACTGGGGAAGTACGTAAAAATTTTGGAAGCAAACCTGAGATTAAGAAGATGAAAAACCGTTCTGATGATTATCAAGGGCGAACTGCGTTAGCACGAAAGAAGAAAAGGATGAAATTTGCTGGACCATTCAAGAATATTGTGAAGATTGGTATGAGAACGAAAGGAAGATTTCAAGCAATGAAGATGAGATTTCGTAGAAGTCTTGAAAATAAAACCTTATTATGTGAGTACGCGGACAGGAAAACGAAAATAATTAAAACGCCACAAGCTGTCAAAAAACGTATTTGTAAGAGGGTTGAAAAGAAGAAACGACAAAAAAAACTCAGCGCGTACATAAATAATGGTAATATGACCGGGGGAAGTTGTCGAAAAGGATGGGGAGAACTACTTTCAACACACCATCATAAAAGAGAGAGAGATAGACAGGTCATAAATTCTTTAGGTGCCAACGGCCGACTGCAGGGTAAGTGTGAAACGAAACTCACGAATTCAATACCCTTACTAATTACCAACAAAATGTGTTGTAACGGAACTCACTTAACAAAACGTACAACTATGCCTCCACAACTAGAAAATTAAAAGTAATTAAAGGTAACGGATTAAAGAAAAGAATCTTAAGAATGTCGGAAATTTAATAATTAAGTTAGATAATATTGGGTAAAATACCTTAGACAAGATTGGTTGTGTAAAATTACATTAACCGAAGAAAATAAATAGACATGAATATAATATGAATAAAATTAAATAAATGGTAAATAAAAACATTGCCGTGAAAGTACGGAATATTAATGAAGAAAATTAATAGCGAATTAAATAGTAAGATGAGTTATACGAAGGCGCAGAAGGAAATTGATCATTAAGGAATGAAGGTCACGAATGGATAAACAAATGAGAGTTATGCATACCCAGGAAATAATTGATATGGATAGAACAAAAGCACCACCAGGGCATAACAACATGATGAACCCGAAAAAAAAATGGGATTTCCTCGACCAAAAGGCACCAGAAGGCTGAAGTAGCTGTGATTAAGGTATGCTTGGAATGGGATTATTAAGAATATACCCAAAGCACCGATATCCAATCTCTGGGAACTGCAAGTAAAGGGGTACGGGGTTATGTAATAATGTCCTGATGCCTGGTAGGTAGATCGTTTGAAATTGCCTTGTATAAAATAGAAATATCATTCAGCGTCTTAGGGGGGCCTAACAAAAATGTAAAAGAATTTGTATAATTTTCTAGAACAATTAATGAAATGTCTTAGTAGTAACATGAGATAAAAGAAAATAGAAAAAGAAAGCAAGTGTATAAAATGAATTATTTTAATGATTAGTTGTCATAGTCAATAAATGTCATGTTAATGATTATGAATAAAACAATTAATGATAATAGATGTCAATAAGAGTGAAGAAGATAGAAGGGTATATGTTTATATATATATATATATATATATATATATGTGAAGAGAATTAATAGAATTGTGAGAGAACTATTCAAGTTGTATTTATTTAAGATCATGTTTACGTAAGGACAATTTACAAGCTTAGTATAAGATTGTATAATATAATTGTGTTCCAAGATGTTAGTAAATAGAAAAGAAAAAATGTTTTTTTTGTGAAAATGCTAGCGAGATATCAGAAAATATGGACTAACCAGAGACAGTAATAATAAAATAGGTTAGAAAACTATAGTGAATTAGGATATAGAAATACGTATTATTATTATTAATACCAATGTGCTATTTATAATTTAGTGATGATAGAAAGTATGATGGTCACTAAAAATTCTATATATATGTAGTAAGTTTTTTTAAGTCAATTAATGTGGAGATATTGATGCATATTTTAGTAATTTATGACATAAAAATTAAATGTATTAAAGGATACAAAGAAAATTAATCCTAAAGGCAAGAAATATTAATACCAGTATCGAATAATTTGTGTAATTGAATTTTGTAGATATTGAATATTATGAAGAATAGTTAAGGAGAATTACAAATTTAATTTAAGATTTTTGACTAAATATAAATTTGTAAATATAATACCATGTTAATTAGAGTGAAAGAAAAACGGATTCATTTAGGATGTCGAAAGCGAAAGTACTTTAGAGGGGATGGGGTGTGTTTACCATTATGTAACGAACCTTTTTCTGTAACGCTGAGAATAGGTCAACGAGAAAATGTAAACAACACTATACTAGGTCCAATGAAGAATGAGACACTACAAGGCAACACAAAGTACGCATATTGGGACGCAGATTTTGGCATTTAAAACTTACTAAAAGGGCGCAAACTTTTGGATCAATTTTGCATGTACAGAGTCCATCCAAACTGACAAAATTTGGGGACAATATAACACAAAAAATTTCGAAAAGTTTTATTTTATAATTAGCAGTAAGGAATGTCGCTGAAAGCAATAACGAAAGGTATATGTGTGGAAAACATATTTTGTAAGGGACAAAAGGAGAACGAGCATGCACGCTGTAGTGACGGACAGGTCATAAATTTCGTAGCCAGCTGCAACGCATACCCTGTGAACAAGCAGAGTTCACTGCTCCCGGTACGTAGAACACCAGTTTTTTGTGAAAACACATTGATTCCATAGAAAACTACATACAATGTGTACAGAGCCATTAAAGGAGAAAAGGCTTAACAATGGTGAAGCATACATGTGTACGCCAGCTGTCAGGAGAAAGCGACGAAGGGTGGATTGATTTGAAGGCGTGGTTGACTGAGGTAAAACTGGAGATAGAAGGTAAGTCAGTCTTGACACTTATAGATACAGGTAGTGAAATATCTGTAATAGCAGAACATGTACTGAATAAATTGAAAGAGACTAACAAACATATTCCGTCTTTGCCAGTAGTGGGGGTAACAATTGTAGGCATTACGGGTGTTAGAAGTAAACGGGTTACAACACAAGTCCAGTTGAACATGTTAATAAATGGGGAAAGCTATGAGAATACATTTCTAGTTGTAAGGGGTTTAAATTTAGAAGTGATTTTGGGTAATGATTTTTTAATAAGAAATAATGCGGTCATTAATTTTAGAAAAAGAGTTTTAGAATTGAGTAATGAAAATAAACAAATAACGGTTAATTTTGAAAGGGTTTTAGACACAGTAAAGATTTCGGGTATAAGGGTTATACCAGATAAGACCATAAATAGGGGTATGGAATTTAGTATACATGCGTGTAGAGAGAGTGTGCGTGAAGAGAGTGGAGAGAGAATATGGGCGGATAGAGAGGTTAAATTTTGCGGGGAAGGTGGCGTAATAGGGAGTCCTCAGCGTAAAGCGCTGTGGCGGGTAGTTGAGGATTATAGGGGAGTGTTTGCCGGGAACCAGGAAGGGCAAAAGGTTATGAATGCGAGTTAAAGGTGAGGGAGCATGCGCCATATGTCCAACGTAGTTATCCGGTACCATATTCGAAAAGGGAGGCCGTACAGTTAGAATTGGATAGGATGTTAGCGGGGGATATTATAGAAAGATCGATATCAACTTATTCCAACCCTTTAGTAGTAGTGATCAAAAATGATGGGAGAGTGAGGTTATGTCTAGATGCCCGCAAAATCAATCAAATAATTATTCCGGACCGGGAGTCACCCGAAGCGATAGAAGAGATTTTTCAGAAATTCAGCGGTGTGAAATATATGACCTCTTTAGACCTGACTGCAGGGTATTGGCAAGTCCCGTTGGCAGTAAATAGCAGGAAGTATACCGCGTTCTTGTTCAACGGAAAAAATTATCAATTTAAGCGTTTGCCGTTTGGTTTGAACACCAGTGTAGCCAGCTTTATTAAGTGTCTTGATGAGATTTTGCAACCCCATAACTTAGACTTTTTAACCATATATGTGGATGACATACTAATCGCTTCTAGAACGTTTGAGGAGCATGTCGAACATTTAGAGTATGTATTGGAGAAGTTACATCAGGGAGGTTTGACGGTGAATTGGGACAAATCAAAATTTTTGCAAACTGAGATACATTTTTTAGGTTTCATAATAACACCTACGGGAATACGTGCTAATCCGGATAAAGTAGAATCCATCCTGACGTTCCCGGAGCCTAAAAATATAAAACAATTGCTAAGTTTTCTTGGTCTCTGTAATTTTTACAGGAAGTTCGAGCGGAACTACGCCCAGACGACGGCCCGACTCAGTGCCGTGCTGCAAAAGAATAAACAATGGAGATGGGGCGATAACGAAAGAGCAGCGTTCAACGAAATCAAAAATAAGTTCGCTGATATGATACTAATGAATCATCCCAATTTTAATGATAAATTTTACTTACAGACAGACGCAAGCAATATAGCACTTGGAGCCGAACTATACCAAGAGGACGAGGCGAAAGAACATAAAACCATTGCCTTCGCCAGCCGGACGTTGCTAGCCGCAGAACGTAACTATACTACCACCGAAAAGGAGCTCCTCAGTATAGTGTTCGCCGTGAGGAAGTTCCGTACGTATCTGCTGGGTAATAGAACCATCATCAGGACGGACCATAAAGCGCTGTCGTTCCTGAATACTTGCAAACTCACGCACAGCCGGATAACCAGGTGGGTGTTAGCTCTGCAAGAGTATAATTTTTCTTGGGAATACATTAAGGGTGTAGAGAACATGGTGCCAGACACACTATCACGAGTAGACATAGACAGAAATAGAACGGGTAGAGATATCAAAGAAATAGAGATTTATAGATTATCCAGGGAAGATAAACTTTTTGGGGAAGAATTAAAGGATATAAATGTAATGCAAAGAGCTGATAGTAAATTAAATAAAATCATTACTAGCCTAGAATCAGATGTAGATGAGTTTGGGTATAAACAATATTTTCAAGTGTTTAAAGGTAGCTTGTTTAAAAAAGTAGAGGGGAGAGAGAGGGATTGGAGGTTAGTTATACCTGAAGGGTTGATAGAGAAAATAGTGTGGGAATGTCACCTTAGGTACGGGCATTTTGGGGCACGGAAGTGTGTGAATGTGTTAAAGGAATCTTGTCTATTTAAGAATATGGAGAAACGCGTCCGAAGAATACTTAGAGTTTGCGAGTTATGTCAGAAATCTAAAGTTGTAAATTATAGGTTAGAAGGAGAAATAAATTATATTAAAGTAGAAAAACCATTCGATTTAGTAGCTGTAGATTTGTACGGCCCATTGCCAAAGGGTAGGGGTGGAGTGATGCATATTTTTGTTGTACTTGATACTTTTTCCAAATATGTCAGGTTATATAGCGTGAAGCGAGCAACAAGTAAGGTGCTGAGCGAGAAGATCACATGCGACTACATGATCAACGTGGGAAAGCCGAAGGTGATATTATGCGACCATGGTCCGCAGTTCATCAGCGGGAGATGGCGCCAGACTCTCGGATGGGAAGGTATCATCCCAAAGCACACCGCAGTGTATCATCCACAGTCCAATCAGGCGGAGAGAGTCATGAGGGAGTTGGGCAGAATGTTCCGAACATACTGCCACGCCAAACACAGCGAGTGGCCACTCTATGTCCAGAGGATTGAAAATTGGCTTAACTGCACCACCCACGAGTCGACAGGGTTCACGCCTTATGAGTTAGTAAGAGGGAAGCGTCCACAGAGGATTTTGGAACAATTAATTGAGTATCCACCGGAAACCAACACTATTGGCCACGATATTAAACTGAGATTAGCAAACGAAAGCTTGTTGACGAAGGGAGAGAAGAGAAAACAGAGACATGACATGAAAGGTAAGTGGACGCAGTACAAGGTTGGACAGCTGGTATTGGTACGACGACATGATTTATCGAGCGCTCAAGATAAGGAGATCAAGAAATTTTTCTTATTATACGAGGGGCCGTACGAGATAATCGAGGTAAAAATGAAGAATTCGTATGTGTTACAGAATAGAGAAACCAGGGAGATAGTAGGTACGCACAACGCTACAAATCTGAAATTATTTTGGTCAGCATAAGGATTTTTATCAGTGAGTAAATGTATGAATGTCATTTAATTGTTTTTTTATGTTTATAGAAGGGCTCCTCCCCCATTTTCGGGCGGTCATGATCTTACCAGTCCTGGCCGTGGAATTCGGAACTCGGAGGCGGGCCATGGTTGGCAGATCTTCCTTCGGGCGGTGAAGACAACGATGGTCCGGCTCCACCAAAATTGGTACAAATTAGAAATTTCACTACATATTTGAACGGGGAGGGGGACCCCAACAGGTACGTGACACAAATTATCATTAATACACTCTAAGTGCAACAATTTCGGTGTATCTGTCACGTACCTGCACTGCCGTAGAGTATTGTATATAAAGGAGGCTACACCTAAATATAGGGCAGTGCATGCAAATTTTAAATATTTTTAGTGTCAATGGTAAAGTTCAAAATGAACCATTGACAATAGTTTGCTTACACCGAAATGAAGAGTTTTGCGGAGAGGTATGGGAGGCTCCGGCTCAGACGACGGGTTAGTAGAGATGAGAAGTTAAGGTATTGCAGTTTATAGAGTCAGGGGAAGTAATTGCACAAAGTAGATCTGTGCTGGAACCTTACTATACCTCATCGCAAAACACCCCCGTTTCAGGTGCGTCCATAATCGCCGATTTAATATAAAAAAAAAAAGAAAAAAAATATACCAAAACAATGTTGGATGTATATAATTTTAAATTTAAATGAATTTTAGAATTAAGTGACCAAATAGAATTGTCAAGTTTTAGTATCAGTGAGTATGGGAACGCTTTGAAAAGATGTGTAACAAAATAAAAATTGTTGTCAATACAAGATGTGGGGATACAAGATTTTGGGGGGTAGATTGGTGCTTAATGAAGTGATAGAACAATGGAGTGTGGAACTGCAATTGTAGAAAGTTTAGTTATCAATGTTAATAATTAGTTAGTAAGTTGCTATTGCGGGGGTGGCCTGTGCCCTCGTAGATAGCGGAATGGGTTGGGGGTAACAGTGAGTGTTACCTCCATCGGAGGCCGAAATGGCGAAAATGTGCGGCACACCTTATTCGTGTAAATTAAAATTTACACACTGCCAAACGACCGTGTCGCACATAGTAGTAATGATTGTAACAGGCAGTCAAATTGAAGTTAGATTTCCCCGACTTTTCGGGCGATTACTGCCTTACCAGCACTAATCGTGGTTTTGGCTAGCGGCCAGCTATGGTCATATCAAGTCCCTTGACCATAGCTGACTTGAAATTGGTATATATTAGAAATTCAATGGGGGGAGACAATTAGGGAAATCTCCCGGAACTATGAAACAGCGGCTGCCACTCTGCCCGCTTGGGGGTAGCAGAGACAGGTGGTAGACCCGCATTAAGGGCATGTAATTATGGACCCGAACATGTTGATGTTCGTAACTTTTGAAATGTAATAGCGGAAGCAAAGACACGGAGAGGTAAAACCTGCTCCAAAATATGCAGTCTTTGTCGAAGCGCAAGGACGATACAGTCCTCCATAATTTGAAATAGTGTGTGTGGCCGGGAGGTGGCTCAGATGAGCCACGAATTTAAAATTTTACCACATAAAAATTCTTTTCTAATGCAAAGTGATCAAATAAAAATGCTTGTGCTTTGTTCAATTAACTAGCTGTTCAGGTAGTTAATATGAGGTGTTCATTACATGCTATAATTTTAAATGTATTATTTTATTGTTGTAAGTCAGATATAGGTGTTGATAAAATATGTTTTCATTATATATGTATACTTTAGACTAAGCCAATAATTAAACGTCTGGCAGGCGGCCAACATAAATGATCAGAATCAGAAAAAGGGGAAACAATGAGGTGAGAAGTAATGATAAATAAATATATATATATATATTTCATATGGTGTGTTTAATTTTGAGGTGTGTATTCATTGTGTTACGAGATCAGCTGATCAGCAATAACATGTCACTGGTATATTAGTTATAATTATTCCAAGTAATTACTGTTTGATGTAGTGTTAATGTATTACAGATGTTTTAAAATAACGATACAAATAACTTGATAAAATGAGAAATAAAGTAATAATTTATGCCAGTTAACGAGAGATAATTTTGGGTGATGAATATTTTATGGGACATGTAGATCTGTTCAAGTGAAGTCAAAGTTGAAACAGTAGAAATGAAGTAATGTAATGTTGTTTTGAGTTAATATATGTTGTAGAATTTTGTGAAGTATTGATGTTGACACAGTAGTGATGGAGAATAATAGTAGAGTTTTTGAGTGATATATATTGTTGTTTATAATTAATGAGGTTATTTTGTTGTAGTTGTAGTAAGGCAATGAGATTGAGATTTTGGGGATGGCAATTTTGTAGTAGGGGGTAGTGTACTGGGGGAGTCCGCAACAAAATGATATGTTGGGACGGGAATTGGTATCGATTTTAGTGAGGAGGGGCCGCCTTAGGTAGAATCCAGGGGCCAAATAACGGAAATTGAGTTTTTTGGGGGCGGGGAAACACGTATCCTATGTACAAAGGGTTAGAGAGTATTTTTTTATATATATAGAGAGAAGGCGGAGAATTGAGTTAAATGGTAAGTTGGGTTTAGAGTGTTTTGGGATAGATATTTTGATAGAGATGGGTGTCATGGTAATTGAAGTTGATGAATATTAGAGTCAGGGGGAGAAAGATTATATATGTATACAGATGTAGTAGTACAGTCAATGAGAATAAATATTTACATCACCCACAATAAGGGAGAATCAGATTGTTAAACAAAGAAAGAGATTTATAATAGAATATAAAATTTTTTATGTTTTAAACCAGTGACAAAACTTTGAGAGAATTTGATAATGTAAAATTAAGAATTGTTTATTTTAAATAATCTAAATGTCAATTTGATTATTTATAGTGATATTTTGTTAATTTTAAATGTTGTATTTTATTGTTTTGTGTTTCACATTGGATTATTACCGATGTTGTATGCATTTTCATAAAGTATACATAACATATGTAGGTCAAGGGTCTTGGACTTGACCTAGTTTCGATCAGCTGATGAGGTCATACACATACTAAGCTTGTATAGTAGGAAGTCAATTCAATTTGTTTATTTGATCAATTCAAACAAATTTTAAATACATTATATATATGAAGGAAACATTTAAATGAAATTAAATTTTTTTCTTGAATTTTAAAATTCTTTGGAAATTTTAATTTTTGAAAAAAAAAATCTGGATTTTTCGCCTGCCAGCGAATGAATATTTTAGGTAATGATTATTTTATTATGTGTGTATTAACCATGTCTATTTTATTGATTTATTTTGTATTGCATTGTAGTGTTAGACTCTAAGTATTCACCTGTTAGATTAAGGATTCACCTGTTTTTCTTTCAGGATGGGGTATTTACATTTTTATTTATTTCGTTTTGGTGCGGGATTTCATAAAATTATGGTGCAACGTTATTTTCATTAAAACAGAACGCATGGCATATGGAACAGTGTTTGGAACAAAGGCGAGACGCAATTAGTGTTGTGTAACTCGCCAAAAGAATTCGCACCTCCACGAATTTCTTAGAACTCTGTACCTGTGTGGCTACGCTCGCACGTAACGTTTCAAGGCGGAGCGCCGTTAGTGACGCTTTGAAAACACCAAAGTCGAGGCAAAACATGGCGCTGGGACGAAAAGTTAGTAGCTCCAAACAACCAGCTACAGGAAACGTCGTTAAACCCCGCCTACTACTAATGACATCAGCAGAGCCGAGGCCAATATCGTCACCTGTTACCACACATATACCAGCTATAGTCCATGCATAAAAGGAATAAGTCACAACAAATTAAGTATGAACGGCGACTAAAACCTGGTGGCCGTGAATGCGCATTTCCTCCCGTTCAGAGAAACACACTGGGCAGTTCCACTATTGTAGCCGGCCGGCTCGGAGCGAAGTAGGCTCCATACAAAAATCTTTTATTATTTTACTAGTAAAAAGTTAAATATCAGTGAATAAAAGTTTGGGACCGCAATCAATCCAACCTGTAGAGGTAAATTAAGTATCTTTCGGACACATAGAAATCAAACATTTTTACAAAACGATGAGTGCGCGTACGAACCACGTGCCAACGGTTCATGTGTAAGGGCTGGGGTGGGCTTATTATAAAATGATAAGGGTTTTATAAAGTTCAGTACGATTGCGAGTGTGAGCAAAGCTGGGCTGTTTGTGTTTGTGTTTGCAATTGTGTTTTGTGTAATCAGAAATGATATCTAAGGTAAGACATAGTTCGTAAGTTTTATTATACAAGAGTTGCACAACATCTGAAACATGTATTTAAGGAATCTTCTTAAAGTTTGCCAAAGTTCAAAAGTAAAAGATTAAACAGTAATTCTCTTCCAAAATGAGTTGTGTCAGTGATTAGGTTAACCTGTAAACCATGTTTGTATCTAGTGTACATGTGATCGAACCCTGAAGCCCGACAGAAGCGATCGTAACGGTAGGTAAAAATTAATTTGTATTTTGTGTTAATAAATGTGATCAACAAATAGAGGATCACAACCAAGGACAAAAATTTTCAACATTTCCTATTGAGCATTGCTTAGAGTAAAGCTGCGAATCTACAGTGTATGTTTCACAGAACAAACACCCGAAAAAGAAGGAGCGCTCCGAAGTCACTCATGGACCCTCAGTATCTTGCAGAGGGTTCATTCCCTAAAGACGAAAAGCCTGTCTATGAATCGTTCCTCTGTAAACACGTGCAGTTACACTGCCCAGCGATCCACAGGAAGCAAATCGCTATCCACGCTGGACACTTTTTCGGCTTGCAGACGTTATGTTGTTATGGGTTTCGGTACTTACCATTTAAAAAGCGTGAAAATGTAAGAAAATAAACATGAGTGAGGCCAGAAAAAACTCGAATTTTGTGAGTGTGTGTCTTCCCTGCCTTTTTATTACGGTAGTCATAATAATAAAATGGAAACGTAAACATTACATAACTGAGATATGCTTGCCTGCCACGAACGATATATTATTTTATACATTTATATAAACTCATACATAATTTACATTAAAATGAAAAAATTATAATTTTATTGCCTGGCAACAGAATTATTTTATTTTTAACAATTACCATTGTTTCAAAAAGTTTAAATGAATTTTCAAGTACTTTACTGTTGTTAAAACGTAAAAGGTTGCAGGTAAACTACCCCTTCCCCTTAACCGATCTTCACCAAAATCGAAAGTCCTTGAGATCTCTACAATTCAGGGACGTATACAAAAAATTATTTGATTCTGTTTGAATTTGCGGCTGTTATCGTTTGCCATAGAAATACCCTTGTTAAAACATAAAACGTTGCAGGTAAACTACCCCTTTCCCTTAACCGATCTTCACCAAAATCAATAGGTCTTGAGAACTCTACAATTCAGGGCTGTATGCGAAACATTATTTAATTCTGTTTGAATTTGCGGCTGTTATCGTTTGCCAAAAAAAAAAAATTACCCTTGATAAAAAAAAAACCGTTGCAGGTAAACTACCCCTTTCCCTCAACCGATCTTCACCAAAAACTAAAGATCGAGAGTACTCTACAAATCAGGGCTGTATGCAAAAAATTATTTGATTCTGTTTGAATTTGCGGCTGTTATCATTTGCCATAGAAACAAAATCTACAGATAGACTGACACACACACAGACACTTTTCGAAAAACGATTTTTTTCATGTTTTGAGTGTAGTACAATCAGAATCTGCAATAATCTCGAACACGATTTTTTTTTGCCATCACCATACTTCCATTTCCTTAAGGAACATGGAAGTAATACCCTTGTTAAAATATAAAACGTTACAGGTAAATTACCCCTTTCCCTTAACCAATCTTCAACAAAATCAACAGACCTTGAGTTCTGTATAATTCAAAAAGGTATGCAAAAGGGTAGTTCATTCTGTTTGAATTTACGTCAGTTATTGTTTGTCATAGAAAAAATTTCCCTTGTTAAAACATAAAATGTTGCAGGTAAACTACCCCTTTCCCATCGGTTTTGTAACCGATCTTCACCAAAATCAATAGACCTTCAGTCCTCTACAATTCAGGGAAGCATGCACAAAAATATCTGATTCTGTTTGAATGTGCGGTAGTTATCGTTCATCAATTAATAAGAAATTGAACATATACACTACGTATAAACACTGATCACTACTAACTTTAACTCATGGAACAGAATGACAAAACGACATCCAAAAACAGCAGTTACTATACTTTTTTATAACACCAGAGTGGTCGCCGGGTGTAAGGGTATACACCAAACAATGCCCCGTCATAAATATGTCGGAAAGCCTTCCCTTTGTGACAGATTGGATGGCCTTCACACGACACATTTGTTTTATTTCTAAAACTAGTGTTTCCTGTAAAGTAATTCTTATATTATTGTATTAACACAATACAAAAAGCACATAGTTTTGTTTCTTAATTTTTATTGTCATCAGACACGTGTTTTGGCTGTTACACCTTTATTAAAAGAGTAAAAACGACGTATACTATGTTCTTTTATTGTCATCCATAAGTAGGCCTATTTGTTTTGTGGCAGTAGCGGCTCGCTTGTCACCAGAGGCGTGCGGTATAAACTTTTCGAATAACGATGTATTCTGTCTAAACCATCGTCAGTAGGATATTGGAATTTGCATTAAAAATAACTTTGGACTATTTACTACAACTTCTCGCTTACACTATATGTCTATCTTTAGAAATAAAAAACTTCCTCACAGACGACAAATTGTAATACACTTACTGACAGAATTAAAAAATTACAGACATAATAATTCGACCAAAAATCTATTTATAGTGTTATGACAATCAAAATATGTTCATAATAAAGGAAATATTATTTTGAATAAAACGTTATAAAAATGAACTCCATAAGTATCATATTAGGATTGCAATCACTGGTTGATTGAAATGTTGCACTAATTTGCACGGGTGAACAAAAATTAATAAAATATTTTTTTATGATCAACAAAATTATATTATCGACATATAATTTATACAGAAATGAGCAGCATAAGATGTAGAATTACATTACAAAAAGAAATTTATAAAAATGTGTACTTCATATTTCTGAATGTACATACTGAATAGATAGTACTAAGTAGTAACAATGCATCTGCCGGTCTAGTGGTGGGGACGCAAAGCCGCGCATTCCAATCGCGGCCAGACAGTACATATGGTGGCATGGGTGGTGGGGGGGGGGGGTGAAGGTGATGATGATTATAAAAATGATAATAATACTATTTAAATTACTTTTATTTTACTTACCAATTACACCTATAACATACAGTGTTCGTTCTGTGAAAAAGCTAACTTAAATTTGGTGTCATTTAAATTTTATACATCACCAACATTTGTATCTCAATCATTATGTCACTGTCATTGTCACTGTTTTCAGATAAACTTACTATAAAGTCTTCAATTACTTCAGTCTTAGCCACTTCTCTATTAAAGTCGTCCAGAATTATTCTCTCAACATGATGCACACGTCTTTCTCATCTAAAGCCTGATTTCCCAAGTGAAGAACATATTTTATTTTAAAAGTTTTATTTCGATTGGCAACTTGTTGTTTCACTTGTACCCATATTAATTCAATAGGGTTGTACTGGCATTGGTAGGGAGGTAAATGAAATTTTTCATGTCTGTGATCAACAGTCATTTCATCCAGTTAATACATTTTTGGACCACTATGTTGTTTCGCTTTCGCTAAAAGTTCAACTCTGGTCTCGCGCTGGAAAAACGGAGTGGTTTTGGAACATCACCAGTTTTCAATTTTGATTTTTCTAGAAGACATAGTCAGTTGTTTATTTATTTGCAGTAAATGATAGCTAGCATTGCCCACAATTAAGATGAAAGGTTCTTCTGATAAATTAAGTAACTGGTTTTTAACCCATTCATTAAAAAAACACTTGCATTCACCTCAGAAGAAGACGAAGCTGAACCTTACACAAAAACCAACTTACACCCATTCAAAAACCTGGTCTTCATGGATCCAGCATGCAACTATTCTTCCTCTCTTTCCAATAGGCACTTTAAACTGTCTCCCGCTATAGAATAATGGCAAATGAAATTGGGAGAATGATTTTAAGAAATCCAACTTTTATCATTCAAATAAAAAAATTGGTCTTGCATTATTCTCATTTTTAATTCCGTGCACTTTACGTACAAACATTACTCTTGCTTGAGCTATATAAAATCTTCCAGGCAATTTTTTTTTTTTTTTTTTACACCTGAACTGATGCAACACTGCCAGAAAAAGAAAAGGGCTCCATCATTTTCTGTTGAATTTTTCCGCTGTTCCGCTGTTGAATCACCCTTAGTACCAAATATAAAATAGTTTGGATATATAAAATTCAAAACTAAATATCATAAGTTATTACATCTATATCAAAGTCAGACTACTGTGCAACTTTAACTTTACATTCCTTTATATTTTTTTTAAAAGGGCGAATGGAAATATTACATGTTTTTCCTTCCACACGTCTTTTGTACCGCCATTCTACCATAATCACAAGCTTCATTCATTAGTTCTTGACACTTAGTCAGATGTTTCTTTATTAAAAGCACACACCAGGCTCAATAATTTTGCTTGAAACCTTAATTACAAAAAAAAACTATAAAAATAAATAATTCGCTTACTCTGTTTTCGAATGTCAAATGTCTATTTTTTTTTAAAGGGCGTTGCGGATGCAAACTGACTTAAGTCTATATTTACAACACAATCCTCACTCAAAACACTCATTACAATCTACGCACTAATTACACAAAAGCAAAAATCATTACTGGACAAAAAAAAGTAAACACCACAGACCATAAGCATTAAGTACACAAAAGTTCAAAACATTAATAACATATTGTGTCCATTTAGTAGTTATTAAAAAATGTAAACTACAAGTGAAAAAAAAGATCTAGGTTGTCAACAAAAATCATCATGACAGCTTATACTCAAAAAATCTAACTAGGCAACACTGATGGCACATTGCTTACATTTTGTCTATGACTTTCAAACATTTCAGTGTTGGCACACATGTTATATAATAGCTATTACTCTCAGTCACTCAACACTCATTAATGCTTTGCAATGATGTACACCTGAGACAAAAATTCATCAAGCTCACAAACATATAATTTCTACTCTGGTACTTTTCTTGCATATATTTTGAACGAACATTGTCACGTTATATTACAGTAACTATAACAAGTAGTTATTATAATTATATAACCAAATTCACGGTTGAATTAAAAAATTGTACTGCACATAAAAATTGTTCCAATCCAACACCTGTCATGGAGAGAGGGTGATATTTACCTTGTGTTGAACTCTTCTTGTGTTGTGACTTCTGTCTTCTTCCATTGTGTTTAATTATGAAGTGTATGAATTCTGAAACAAGAAGATAACACACGTTCTAAGAATATTCATAGCAGTTACTTTATCAACAATACATGCAAACACATTTAAGTTCATGCATATTCGTCGCCTTAAACTGACAATTTTCCTTTAAAACTCTTATCAGTCCTATTCTATTTGGATGAAAATAAAATTGTCTACATATGTTTATATATGAGGGCTATTCAAAATTTAATCCCCGATTGAGAAATACAAAATAAAATATGTAAAATATTATATAAAAGTTGAATACACATCTGAATTATATTTGCACTTGATCGTCAGTCACAAACAGGCACCTATTATATCTTTGCACCAGCTTTTGCAGGCCCTCGTTGAAGAATGCTGCTACCAAGGTACCCAGCCAAGAGTTAATGTTATTAATGAAATCCTTGTTGGTGTCAAGCGATGGGTAGCCAGTCAGGCGATAATCTAGGTGACATATGGCGCCCCTCCCCAAATTTAGTTGGCCAATCAGTAGCAGTACTAATGCACTCCCAGTGTACTGGTCTTGATTCGGCCACCATTACGGAACCTGCACGACTGCCAAATATTCTTGTCTGTCAATTTTCCTGAAATTCGAGCTTTTCACATGTCATATGTCTTCAGTGACCATACATCCTGGTTTTTCCGAGACAGTCCTGGATTTCGGACCTAGGTCGTGGTGTGCCGAAAAATCGTTAAAGTCCTGGATTTAGACTTTAAAATATTTTGAAGCTAAAATTGTGCTTAATTTATGCGAACATAGCAGCAATGGTCCATTGTCTGTTGAAGTTTACTCTTCGTACGTTATTAAATGGAAAAAAGTTTTACCTCGTAATCAATTGGCCAAAATGAATATGGTAAATTAGTTTCATTCCCGACATCTGGCAGCATGGGCATCTGCTAGACACTCAAGTGTTTCCCATCACTTCACGTGCTCATAGGCTGACACCAGTAGCCATTTGTTTTGACTTGAACTTTGATTTCTTTTATTTTGAATGTTCATCCTCTTCATTCATAGCACTTAATGAATATTAATTGCTACACTTTCACATGTGAAATTTACTTTGTTTATTTTCCTCGTATGACGTTTCACCATGATGTTCGCCTTCCTTTATTAAATAATTAGACTAATTAAACTGCAATGATTGTAATAGTTTCTATATAGGCCAGACGGGAAGATCTTTTTCTTCAAGATTTTCAAAACACCTAAAAGCTTTAGCCAGCAACAACATACACTCCGCGTTCGCCACACACATACAGACAAAAAACCACAGCTACACCAACATAAAAAATAATCTTGAGATCCTCCCTACACTACTTACCTAAAAGTCGAAAACTTAACACAGCAGAACAATACGAAATAAACAAACACTACACAATACAACCAAACAACATACTTAACGACCAATTACACTTTAAATCACACGCACTCTTTGACACAATTATACACAAAACATACAATAATTCGGAATCCCGCGCCAACTCCCTTCCACCTCCACCCCCCCACTCAACCTACCAACTAGAAAAAAACCGTTACAAGTTCCGGACATTCTGTATCATACCTCGCTGAGGAAAGCGAACATCACGCTGAAACGTCGTACGAGGAAAATAAACAAAGTAAGTTTCACATGTGAAAGTGTAGCAATTAATATTCATTTGATTTCTTATTGAAATATTTGTTTAGTTTTGTGCATATAAAATGTGTGATAGCAATACAAAAGGACAGAAACATAAGTGTGTTATTTAATAATAACTTGTACAAAGAGTACCCTTTCTTTGAATAATAATCCACAAATAGAATATTAAAGGAATATATTCTCCACTAAAAGAAAATATACTTTCAACACTGTTTCGAGAAATGCCTCATTACTCCCCCCTAAACCCCCCCCAAACAACAGTTGGTGTCATATATTCCAGACTGCAACTGACAAAATATGGTCACCGTACATATGGCCCATATAGGCGGGCCTCTGGCAAACAGAATGGTCACCTGACAATAATATCAATGCCCTGGCACCACCTTACAACCTTTCACCCGACAGCGCCTGACCAGAGTGATACCACCAAACCAGGTTGTTCGAGGCATAGTCCTGCACAACCCTGGCAGCTCCGGATGGTTTTGCTCTCACCTTTCCATCAACTGAGACTCATCATCCTACCCTGTCCAGCTGTTCTAGGTACAGTTCCAAACATACCTAGTAGACAATAGGACGTTTGAATACCACCACACACCTTACAGCTCCACTGACAGGCTCTATGTTTTGTTGGTCACTGTTCAAACAAAATTATACAAAATGGGTAGTGAATTTCAATTCACAATGTAAACGTACACTGCTCACTACTGTGCCAGGAACTAAGTTCCTGTGAGCAACTAACTTGCATGTACCAGCAAATCGAAGTTAATTTTAGAGAATAGCTCTCATATTGTAACGGGGCTAAAAGGAGGGGCTTTTTATTTTATTAAAAAATCATAAATTTGTTTTCATCTGTGTGGCCAGCCACGTGTTAAATAAAAGCTTTGTTCAAACAACGGAACAGTACGGTGTGGCGGTATGATGGAATGCGTCAAGGTGCAACAACGCAATACAATTCTTAGAACTTTAATACTGTGTGGCACACACACAAAAGCGCGCAAACACCAGCAGGTGCGCAACCGATGCTGAGTTATTAAAACAATATGTCTTGAAGGTGATATTTACCCAACATGTGCTTCTGTGCTGGCGGAAACAAAATGAGAAATCCCGCCCATTTATGTGACGTGCAGCGAGGCAGTGAGATTTCGTCGACATCCAACACATGGGAGTTGCACTTGTTGAATGTGCGGTAACCGGGACTTTAGCACCAGAAGGCATTGATATCCGTCTTGTTCAAAAAAAGTTGAGAAGTGGGGTTTTTGTTAACCCTCGTGGGAGTCCTCAACCAATGCTTCGTCTGGCCAGACGAACTACCAATCGTGTAGTCTCAATAAAATTTAAAATCTAATTAGAAAAGCTATATGGAGTAAAATGAAGCAGTAAAATAAATAGTGAGTGTAGTGGTTGACAGAGAAGAAGGAAGCATGAAATAATAAACTTTTTGGACACCGCAAGGAGGACTTGGTGTGAGACGCGCCACGCGGTCGGGGAAGAGGCCAACAAAATACGTAACCGTATAAAATCAAAATTATTTTTTTAATGAGATCTCTAAAATAAATAAATGGGAGATAAATTGATGTGAATGAGAGTTGTGTGTGCAGCAAACTGGGACGTCTATAGGAAAATAAGTTAGTTAGATTCAAGTATTAATCAATATATATATTTTTGTGTAAAATGATTCAAGGTAGTGTTTATGTTTTAAATAAAAACAGAAATTAATAGTAAATGATGTTTAGATAAAGAAGTTTAAATCAGCAGAAATGATTTCTTAACAAAACTAACTTTGAGTAAAATTTAAAAGAAGTAAATAAAATGTTAAAAAGTTTTAAAAAATTTAATAAAATTTAATTTGCTTCTCTTCATAAATGTGAGTTGAGTCTGTTATTACTACAACTTTTCAATCATACTTGCATTTCAACGTTCGTGTGACGTGACCCTGAGCAACAAGGTAAGTGGGAAATAAATATTTTATGAAATATTTTGTGATCCAAATGTATTAAAATGTAAATAATATCACAAATGGCGCCCGAACAGGGACGAATTTTAGAAATTAAATAATTAAAATTCCACACCTACAGATGAATGCAAGTTTGATTCAAGGTTAAGTGATAGTACGAAAATATTACGTAAAGTACATAAGCTTGTATGTATATGTTGTAGATGTAAATTAAAGGTTAGTGAAACAAAATTTAGTAAAATTACCATTTAAAAATGGCAGGAAATGAAAGCGAGGTAATTATTGTTGATCCGGACTATGCTCAAATTGCGGTGAAATATTTCTTTTCCTATTCTTCTATACTATATAACCACGAAAAAAATTATTTTAAACGGGGGTCGAACCTATTTACGGAGAAAAAAAATTAAATAATTACTCACATTAGAATGCATGCAAATAGCCGGTGAACGCCATTTTCAGACTGAATACGTACACCGGTACAGGACGACGCGTGACGTCACCGGTTGTACATCAGCTGTCGCTGCAAATTGGCCTTTGGGATGTATATATAACCATTTTCCAAACATTTACAAGCGAGTTGGATGAAAAGCGAACAAAACAAAATTTACATGATTCTTACATGTTCAAAATTGCGTTGAGCCCAAACGGCGGTTTAAAGCTTTGTGTTGAGCCCACCGCGAGTTTATTATTAGTAACCTCGGAGGCGCCGAAGGCGCCGTAGACTAAAGCATTTGCGGTGAGCCGGCTACCCAAAATCACTCTCAGCGGTGGATACTGTAGGAAACTGATGAGCCGGCCACCCACGAGTCTGAAATGTAATGCTTTGCGTTGTAGGCAATTGAATTACGTTAAGGCAAAATGTAGTGGTGATCCCACTAACTATTCAGTTATAGGCGGCCCGAAGGGCCGCGGGATATAGTTCATTGTTCCAGATAATAAAAATTAAGGCGAACCGCAAAAATTGGACTGTATGAAAAGCGAGTTGAGTCAATTGCTGAAATACGGGTACCCAAATGCCAAAAATTTCCAGAGGCTGATGTAATGCTGAATTACCATTGGTACTTGAGAAAAAATCAACGGATGGGTTTAAAATTTTGTAATCTCGCCTTTGTAATTGGTTAAGACAAAACAGCGGCTTCACCGTTGAGAATAAACGTGCGAATTTCACCATAAGTTGCATATTGCATAGTGTGTACTGTCGCCGCGTTAGGTAGTCTGGTGCGTGTTTGTGTTTGTGTTTGTGTAATTGTGCGGTGTTATTAATTATGGTTTAATTATTTCTGTTGTTTAGGGTTATTTACTATTAATAACGTTTGTAATATTGAGCCGATTACTTTAGAAATTTATGAAGTACAGCGCTGGGTACTCCGCGTGGTTAATATTTACCTGTGCTCCACCATACAATCTTGAAGTGAATTACGAAGCTTCAAATGTACATGATTCTTACATGTTCAAAATTGCGTTGAGCCCAAACGGCGGTGTAAAGCTTTGCGTTGAGCCCACCGCGAGTTTATTATTAGTAACCTCGGAGGCGCCGAAGGCGCCGTAGACTAAAGCATGTGCGGTGAGCCGGCTACCCAAAATCACTCTCAGCGGTGGATACTGTAGGAAACTGATGAGTCGGCCACCCACGAGTCTGAAATGTAATGCTTTGCGTTGTAGGCAATTGAATTACGTTAAGGCAAAATGTAGTGGTGATCCCACTAACTACTCAGTTAATATGGCGTATGGTGTAGCACAGGTAAATATTTACCCTCCGCGTAATGTGATTTTCAGTCCTTTAGTTTGTGTAATTGTGTAACATTTTAATACACAATGGCCTGCTACATTAAGGTAAGATTTTCATCTTTTCATAATTGGATGGATTACATGTGTGTGTGTGTGTGTGTGTGTGTGTGTGTGTGAAATATTCAAATTGCCGTGAAATATTTCTTTTTCTATTCTTCTATACTATATAAACACGAGAAAAATAATTTTAAACGGTGGTCGAACCTATTTACGACGACAAAAAATTAAATAATTTCTCCCATAAGGCGCCAAAAAACGCTACGTTATTTGCCGCGTAAACTTAGGAAGTACAGCGCTGAGTACTCTCCGCAATGACGTCATAACTCGTCATTCGCTGTGTAACTGTGCGCCGTTTCTTAGATAACATGGCGGTCATTCACTTTACATGCACGCTTATGGGAGTAATTATTTAATTTTTTTTCTCCGTAAATAGGTTCGACCCCCGTTTAAAATAATTTTTTTCGTGCTTATATAGTATAGAAGAATAGGAAAAGAAATATTTCACCGCAATTTGAGCATAGTCCGGATCAACAATAATTACCGAAAGCGATATAAATGAAATGACTAGAGTCGAAAATTGTGATGATTCAAATATTATGAGTAAATTTGAGGTACATTCGACTCCAAGTGCGAGTCAACATAAAATAGAATTAAATTTAACAGATCCGAGTAATGTGAATGAGGACTCGGGAGTCCAGTTGACCCCAACCTCAACAAAATATAGTAACAAATTAGACAATGATATGATGAGTGTTATACTAAATCAATTCGAGAAAATGAACTGTAAATTTGACGCTAAATTTGATGAACAGAAAAATTAAATCCAAGAAATTAAAAGTAGTTTTAATAATAAATTCGATGAACAGAATAGTCGATTCAATGAACAAAATATTAAATTTGATATTATTAATAGTCGTTTTGACGAAATTAATATACAGAACGCTAAGTTTGAGGTTCATATGAATAAACGTCTAAATGAGATGGATGAATGCTTTAACACAATCAGAGAACAAGTGATAGAATCAGTAAACGATCAATTAAATAATCATATCATTAATGTAAACAAACAAGTGTCAGAGACAGTCAAAATACAAGTTCATGAGCAAATTCAAGAAATAAAAGACACTTTTGAAAGTAAAATAAATAAGTGTAACATTGATAGTGAATATAAATTTAATTATGCAGTAGAGAAAATAGAAGAAGTTAGAGATAACATTAAGACATATGAAACTAATACTAATGTCAAAATAAATGAAATAGAAAGTAATTGCAAATCAGAGATACAAGCTATGCAAGATACAGTAAATACTACAGATAAAAGTAATAAACAATTTGAATATTTAAATAATGATAAATTTGTGTTAATTGAGCAGAGCATAGTCAATGTTAAAGATGAATTGAATGTAGCCATAAATAAAAAACTTAATAGTGTTACTGAACAAATAGTGATTACTAAAGATATGAATAGCGATATTGATTTGGAATTGTTTAATTGTGAAAATAGGGGGGTACACCCTATGCAGTTTTTAAATAGAGTTAAAGAATTCAATCAGTTTTGTAGAAGTAGTTGGGAGGTACAGTTGCTAAAGATAATGAAGTGTTTTAGAGGGAATTCCGCGGTATGGGCGGAGGTACATAAAGTAGACTGGGTAAATTATCAGAGTTTTGAGACGGCATTTAGAGAGAAATATTGGTCAGAAGAAGAACAAGAAATATTACGGAGTAAAATCATGGGACCAGGTAATTTTGGGACCCAAGGTGGTAACGTGACAATGTATGTAATGCGACTATATAATGAGGCAAAATATTTAGAGCCACCATTACCGTTTCGGTCATTCGTCCGTCACATAAGTAAGCATTTGCCGAGAGAAATACAGATTACATTAATGACCCGAGAGATTCTAGAGATTACGGAACTAGAGAAAATATTGGATATATTTCAAAATATAAGAGAACGTGATATGAGTAGGCGGATAAACACACCAGGAACATATATAAATGGTAATTATAATCAACCCAGGGGAATGCCCAACTTTCACCGAGGGGCACGTGGGGGAAATTTTGACAGTAGAGGCGAAAGTTGGCGATGTATAGATTGTAATGTTGATAACTATTCAATAAGAACAACTTGTTTTAGATGTCACAAACCGAGAGAATGTCAACGCAGTGAGAGAACGTATCAGCAACAGAATCAACCACAGAGAGGAGCCGAGAACACTAGAGGAGCACCAAGGGGAAATGGAAGTGGAAACCGAGGCAGAGGTGGATATAACCAGGCAGTAGCAGGTCCATCCACAGGAAACTAGAAGAGACAATGGGGAACCGGGCCAATCCATTGTCGGAGGAGAACCTGGGGGTCCAAGAGGAGTGTAACTACCGCAGCAATATAATTATTAAAGACATGGCGGAGGAGTTACTGGAGGAGGATGCTGCAGAAATGACAGAAACCAAAACTGGACTGACGGAGGTATTTGTAACCATAGAAGGTAAGGATTATAAAACAATAATTGACACAGGGAGTGAGATATCAGTAGTTTCAGAGAATGTACTGGGTGAATTACAAAGGGTAAATAAGAATATTCCATCATTACCAGTTGCAGGAGTAACAGTAGTGGCGGTGACTGGAGTACGAAGTAAACGAGTTACTGAACAAGTACAATTAAACATATACATTAATGAAATAGAATTTGAGAATACTTTTCTAGTAGTTAAGGGTTTGAATTTAGACATAATTCTGGGAAACGATTTTTTGGAGAGAAATAAAGCAGTAATTGATTTTAACCAGAGAATAGTAGAATTTAATAAGGGACATGAACCAGTCAGGGTAGATTTTAGGAGGGTATTAGATAAAGTTAGAGTTACGGGTGTAAAGATGATACAAAACCGAGTAGGCGAGGGAATTATGGAAACAAGAGTGAATGTATGTCAAGAGAGTGTGAGTGTAGAGAGCGATGAGAGAGTATGGGAAACTAGGGCAGATAAATTTTTTAATGAGGGTGGAGTTGTAGGGAGTCCCCAACGACAGGAGTTGTGGGCAGTTGTTGAACGTTTTAGAGATGTGTTTGCTGAATTGCCTGGGAAAGCCAGGAACTATGTATGCGAGTTGAAGGTTCGAGAACACTCACCCTACATGCAGAGAAGTTACCCAGTGCCGTTTTCAAAGAGGAGAGCCGTTCAGGAAGAGTTGGACCGTATGATGGAAGGGGACATCATTGAAAGATCTATATCGCCTTACTCGAATCCATTAGTGGTGGTCATAAAAAAGGATGGAAAGGTAAGATTGTGTTTAGACGCCAGAAAAATTAATTAGATTATAATACCTGACCGGGAGTCACCGGAAGCCATGAATGAAATTTTTCAAAAGTTTAGTGAAGTCAGATATATGACGTCCTTAGATTTGACCGCAGGCTACTGGCAAGTTCCATTAGCGCCAGAGAGCCAGAAATTTACTGCGTTTCTTTTCAATGGTAAGAACTATCAATTTAAGCGTCTGCCATTCGGACTAAACACTAGCGTAGCCAGTTTAAAAAATGTTTAGATATGATTTTACAACCCAAGGATTTTGATTTTTTAACTGTATATGTTGACGACATACTAATAGCATCAAGAACGTTCTCTGAACACATAGAATATGTTTTAAACAAATTGCAACAAGGGGGATTAACTGTTAATTGGGAGAAGACAAAATTCCTACAAACTGAGATACACTTTTTAGGTTTTATTATCACTCCCGAGGGTATTTTAGCAAACCCAGACAAAGTAGAAGCCATCATAGGTTTTCCAGAACCAAAAAATATTAAACAGTTGCAGAGCTTTTTAGGATTATGCAATTTTTATCGAAAATTTCAGAGAAATTATGCGCATATTACCTCTAAATTAAGTGCGGTTTTACAAAAGAATAAACAATGGAAATGGGGCGAGGAGGAAAGAATTGTTTTCAATGAAATTAAAGAGAAATTTATAAACATGATAATGATGAATCACCCTGATTTTCAGAAAAAGTTTTATTTACAGACAGATGGCAGCAACATAGCCCTCGGCGCAGAACTCTACCAGGAGGGTGAGGATCAGGACCACCAGACCATCGCTTTTGCCAGCAGAACTTTATTGGCAGCAGAAAGAAATTACACCACGACAGAGAAAGAATTGCTGAGCATCGTATTCGCCGTGAAGAAATTCCGCACTTACCTGCTAGGAAACCAAACAGTCATCAGGACTGATCATAAGGCCTTATCATTTCTGAACACATGTAAGCTAACGCACAGTCGTCTAACCAGGTGGGTATTAGCTTTACAAGAATACAACTTTTCCTGGGAGTACATAAAGGGGTCAGATAACAAAGTACCTGACACTCTGTCCAGGGTAGATACAATAGATAATAAGACAGGGAGAGATCTGAAAGAAATAAAAAATTTTCGATTAACAAGGGATGATAGAATTTTTGGAAAGGAATTAAGGGAAATTAAAAACATACAAAGATCAGAAAATAAGTTGGGTAAGATAATAGCTAGCCTAGAAGCAGATATAAATGGTTCAGAGTACAATACACATTTCCAGATCATAAGGGAATTCTGTTTAAGAAAGTAGAAGGGGGTGAACGGGATTGGCGGTTAATGATACCTGATGAATTAGTAGATAGAATTATATGGGATTGCCACGTAAGATATTTTGGTGCGAAAAAATGTACAAATGTATTAAAAGAATCTTGTGTTTTTAAAAGTATGGAGAAGAGAGTTAGAAGAGTATTAAGAGTCTGCGATTTGTGTCAAAAGTCTAAAGTAGTAAATTATAGGGTTGAAGGGGAAATGAATTATATTAAAGTAAAAAGACCTTTCGATTTGGTTGCAGTAGATTTGTATGGACCATTGCCTAAAGGGAGAGGAGGAGTGGTGTATATGTTTGTTGTTTTAGACACTTTTACTAAGTTTGTTAGGTTGTACAGTGTAAAGACAGCTACTAGCAAGGTGCTCAGCGAAAAGATCACTAAGGACTACATGATCAACGCAGGGAAGCCGAAGATAATTTTATCTGATCATGGACCGCAGTTCATCAGCGGTAAGTGGAGACAGACTCTCGGCTGGGAAGGCATCATCCCCAAGCATACGGCAGTATACCATCCACAGTCGAACCAGGCGGAGCGGGTGATGCGAGAAATCGGTAGGATATTCAGGGCGTATTGTCACTCCAAACACTCAGAGTGGCCGTTATACGTAAAGAAGGTGGAGGATTGGTTAAACAGCACAACCCATGATTCGACAGGATTTACACCGTACGAACTAATCAAAGGAAACCGTCCACCTAGAATATTAGAACAACTTTTTGAATATCCACCGGAAGAAAGAGTTCTCGACAGGGATGTAAAAATACAACTTGCAAACGAGAGTCTACTCACCAAGGGAGAGAGGAGAAAGCGGAAGCATGATGAAAAGGGTAAGTGGGTCAAATATGAGATAGGACAGTTAGTGTTGGTAAGGAGGCATGACTTGTCTAGTGCACAAGATAAAGAAATAAAGAAGTTTTTCCTCTTATATGAAGGACCTTATGAGATTGTAGAAATAAAAATGAATAATGCATATGTACTACGCAATCAAGTAACACAGGAGATAGTGGGGACGCAAAATGCTACGAATTTAAAATTATATTGGCCAAGGTAAAATTTTCTGTTGAATTTTAACATGATATTTATGTTTTCAGAAGGGACTCTCCCCCATTTTCGGGCGGTCACGACCTTACCAGCCCTGGCCGTGGTTTTCGGCACTTGGAGGCGGACCACGGTTGGCAGAACTTCCTTCGGGCAGGGAAACGACGATGGTCCGGCTCCACCAAAATTGGTAGAGATTTGAAATTACACCACATGTAGAACGGGGAGGGGGACCCCTAAAGGTACGTGACACAAATTTTTTTTTATACACTCAAGGTGCAGCGGCTAGGTGTACCTGTCACGTACCTGCACTGCTTTCGAGTGTTTGTAAATAATGGAGTCTATATATATATTAAAGGCAGTGCATTCAAATAAAATTTTAGTGTCAGTGGCGAAAATAAATTTAGCCATTGACAGCAGTTTCAGTGTAGTCTGAAAAGACGAATTTTGTTGGGAGGCGGACTGGGGGATGGAATAGACGGCGGGTTTGAATAAGTGGTAGAAGAGGGAGTAGATTTGGTGGAGACAGAGAAGCGAATTCACATAGTGGATCTATTCGGTCCCCAGGTTTGCCTCGCGACAGAACCCCAACTTTTCGGGCGATCTCGGCCTTACCAACCCATTAGTGTTTAGGATAAAATTAGCCTCCAATGTAAATAGATATCAATATATAATTTGGGATGTTTATAATTTTAAAATTATGTCAATAGCTGTATTTTATTTTAGTAAATAAGTGACCACGTATAATTGTAAAGTTCGTAGTACCAGTGAGAGTTGGGACGTGCAGGAGTGTATAGAATAAAATAGAAACTTGTTATCATACAAGAGATGTGGGTAATTTTGGGGGGTTGTGTGGTGTTAATAGAAGTGATATAATTATGGAATGTAGAGACTGCAACTGTAGAAGGACATTAAGTTTAGTTATAGGTCGGCTATTGCCGTGGGGGCATGTGCCACTGTAGATAGCGGTAAGTGTTGGGGGTAACAGAGAGTGTTACCTCCATCGGAGACCAAACTGGCGTAAAATACACTGCACAACTTTTATATAATTTTATATTATATGTTGATTTATTGCCGTGCAGTGTATCATAATGATGAAGAGAACATGCCTGAATTTAGAGTTGATTTCTCCGCCTTTTCGGGGAATTACTGCCTTACCAGCACTAATCGTGGTTTTGGATGGCGGCCAGCTATGGCCAACAATTGTAAATTTGACCATAGCTGTGCTTGAAATTGGTATAGATTTGAAATTATTGGAGGGTGACTTAGGGGAATCCCCGGAACTATGGAACAGCAGCTGCCACTCTGTTCGCGTGGGAACAGTAAACCAGGTGGTAGACCCGCATTAAGGGCATGTAAATAACCTTTAGATTAGATGATATCTAACCATTTTAAAATGTAAAGCAGAAGCAAGGACAAGATGTTAAATTCCTCCACCAATGCCGTCCTTGTGGATGCAACTGGACGCAACAGTCCACCATCAGAAAACAATAGTGTGTGTGGAAGGGAGGTTGCTCAGGGGAGTAACGAATTAAAAATTTTGATGTAACTTAATAATGGCGACTCGCTACTGAGCTGATTAAATAATTTTGTTTTGATTTGAGAAAATGGATACAGTAGATGTTTATTGTACTGTGTTTTCATGTCTTATAAATGTATAGTTTATTGTGTTAAAGGTAAGGATTGATAAAATGTGTAATTTGTATAATTTTGAAATGTGTATAGAAAGGTCAGACACCTTGCCCAGAAAATCAGCTGATCAGCTGTAGTATATCACTTATAAATAATTTGCAAATTCCCAATGTAACTAAACGTTCGAATATAATGATTTCAATGTGGTCAAAGATTTTAATTTAAATGATGGAAATAATTTGAGGGAGTTAAGAATTTTAAATGGTTTGTAAAAGATGGTAAATATTAGAAGTTGGGTGATTATTATTTTGTTAGGACATTTAAATCAGTCCAAGTTGAGTGTAGAAGGGGAGTTGAAGAAAGTAAGATTGTTATGAATAAATGTAATGTAGAATATGATCTTAAATCGTACTACTAAGTTTTACTAAAAACTTAAAATCAAAAGAATATTAGTCAGAACTGATAGGCCTGCTTGTTATGACAAATTCTAGCGCGTAAGTTAACTGTTAAATAAGAACACTAGCTTAAGATTGATAGTCCTCTTACTGGAGTTACATAGGTCTACCAGTTAAAATGTTCCATTTATGCTGAAGCGGCCACCTTTAAAATGAATTTCAGTAACCCTACATATCCACCATGTATTAATATTTTTAAAAAAAGGACCAATGTAAAAATTAATGGTTTCAGTGTATCAAACTTCAGTATTGGTTTGACGCTTTAAAAAAAGTCTTGTAAACTCAAAAGTTTTGAAGATACAAAGTTTTTTGTGTCTTGTGAAAAATTTACCAGAACGGAAATGTGGGAATTATAGAATTCATGCTTCCATTGAAGTCAACACTGCCTTCAACAACAGTTGCGGCCCTAACAACAGTGAACCGGCTAGTGCTTACAAGCAACTTATCATTCTTGATCTTGAGTTCCTTCCTATACTGGACCAGACAACATCAAAATCTATCCTAGCAGTTGGTCTTATAGCGCTGAATGTACTTTACAGTTTTTATCACGTTCCTTCATATTTTAAATACATTTCTTACTGGTAACAAAGGAATGACTGTAAACTATAATGCCTTCTGGATTTGTTATTCGAATTCAAAATTCCATCGTGACAGGCGCAGTATTAGTAGCAGCGCCAGCAGCCAATCGTCATGTACTAAACTACAGTAACGAAATATAAAATACTATTTACCTCCGCGAGAATCATCCAACACGGATTTACATACAAAAATTTTAATTTTTTAATTTATAAGATAAAACATTGTTAAATATGCAAATATTTAAAATAAATTAAGATTGTCTTGTGTGTGCTTCTTGAGCGCGCGAGCGGGCGTGTGTTTCTTTACTATTAGAATTAACCTTCACAATGCAACACGCGTGTAGTACCAGCAGTATGCTGGGCAGACTGTCTGCGTCAATCGCTAGCAACGAAATGACAAACCGGTGAAATGTATTTTCGCTTTCAAAAAAAAATCTCTACAAAAAAATCTCTTTCAAAAACTCCACCGAAGTAACACACTGACATCCATAGACGCGTGGCAAACGTGTATACTAAGAAGCAGACTGCGGTTAGAATGGAATTGGCACTCGAATAATACACAACAGTTTTTACAACGTTTTGAGCTAGCGCCAGTGGTGTTAAAACTTCAGAAACTCCCTGCTTGATTCATTTCATAAATAAGTTGAGGAAGTTTTTTTGATAGTATTCTTACCACGAGACTATTTGAAGTACTAAGAAGTGGGATAGAACCCACATATGTTCGAAGTATTTTCAATATCTATACGAGATCGCTTTGTTTTGTAAAGGTTCGAAAGGAAGTGTCTAACAAAGGACTACAAAGGATCACAAAGGGCTTAAGACAAGCTTGCTGTTTTTCGCTTATATTGTTTAAAATTTACATTCAGGAAGCTCTCAATTTCTAGCGCAGAAATTAATATAATACAAGTATAATTCTCTGGGGAGTATAATTAGCCAAGATGAAACTTGCGATAACGATAGGCTCACTTAATGACGAATGGCTATCCAAAAGCTACACTTTTTGCTCTGATCATAAAAAACTGAAGAATTGGTATGAATGTTAAAATTAATCTATATAAAACAACTAGATTTTAAATTAATCAATAGAAAAGCCAAATACAACATACGCATCAGAGTGTTGGCAGGTGACAAAAAGGAATAAAGAATAATTTAGTGACGGTTGAAATGAATCGTCTGAGAAGATCTTGTCAGATATACCGACTGCATCATGTAAGATATGAGATTATAAGGGAGCGAGCAAATGTCAAAAAAATTATTAATGGAATAGTTGAGGAAGGTATGTTAATATGGTATGGACACATACAGTTGATGAGCTGCAGGAGATGATCCAGTAGGATACTAGTATGCCACCCGCTCAATAGCAGAAAAAGAGGTAGGCCTCGTAAAATCTTGGAGACAGGATGTGTAACAGGATATGAGGAGCAGGAATTTAGAGGAGATTTTTTAGGAAAACAGAGATTACTGGCGCTTGAGATGCGGAATGGGATGGATGTCGTAGGATCCCGCAATATGCATAATTCGTATTAAAATAATCTCCACATCTGAATATTTATATTGGAGCATCGATGTTATAGTCGACTCACTGCAACTTTATAATGAGGACTGCTGCATTTACACGGGGTAACGTAAAACGAAGGCTACTGTATTTCTCAAATGGCAGTTCTTACACAGTATTCGAACACAAAATATTTATTATTTTAGAAATATTCCAAAATATTTTAGAAATAAAATAAAGTGTTATAATATTAATATTACATTGGGCTAGGTTCTACTTTATTGTATCATCCTCAGCCCGAAGCTCGTGCTCGTGCTCGTGCGAAACTTATAGCATATATAAATATTGATGGGTATTTCGTAAAAAGCAACGAAAATCATGAAAAAACATGAAATTAACAAAATAACGGTAAAACAAAAAGACATAGGCTAATGGAAATTTTTTACTGACAAAAATGACAAAGTATTATAATATTACTTTATTAGGCTTGGTTCTGTTTGTTCGAAGCTCGTATCTAACTATTTACAGCAAATCTAAAACTCAACAGTATTCTGCGCTCGAGAGCGAAAACACTGCACGTTTCTGTATTTTGCATCTGTTGGCAACACCTCGTAAGACAAATGTCTATTCGGAATGATCGATTCTAGTGAAAATATTGTTTCTTTGCCCTGTGTCCTGAATTGCAAATTCGACAGAAGTTAAGTATGTCTCAGTAGCGCGCAGGACTCAAACGTTTACCAATCTGGCGGAGTCATCCAATAAATCGTGTCGCGCGAGGAATTTATTACCCAACGAGGTGGGACTAAACTTTGGACCGATTCTTAAGCGTAACACAACCGACAGACTGCACTCGAAATCTCGTTTATATCGCGAATTGCTATAATTCTCCTTAATAGGCGTGTTTCAGCTGCTCAATACGATCTACTAATTTTACGTCATTTTTATACAGATTTTTGTTACTTTTTGTTTTATCTATTCACCTTTTTTTTGTTATTAATAACATTATATATGCATCACTTAGGAACGTACGTAGATATGCATAGATATATACTTGTTAATCTTTGATAAAAGTACGTATCATATCTTTTGTTGTACGTAGAGTATCTAGCTGTGCTCGTTGTATGTTTGAATTATACACTAACTTTTTATACATTCATTACGATTCCTCCTTCTCCTATGGTGCTACAGCCTTGGCCTCCTCTATCTGGACCCTCCACCTCATTGTATCACTAGTGAAGGACTTCCATCCTTGCACTCCCGGCAATAGTATCATCCCATCTTTCCCTTTTAGTCTTATGTGTTCTATGAGAGCTCTTTTTGGCATTCGCCCATTATCCATTCTCATAACATGGTCAGACTATTGTAGTCTCTACAGTTTCATGTACCTTTCTATTGTTGGTTCAAAAAATAACAATAAATATCCTGGTTACCTATGTTCTATTAGGGTGGGTCAGCTAAATCCGGACAAAACAAACAGTTTATTAAAACAATAATAGAACAATAATATTTAATCATTTATTATTTATATAAAACAATAATATTTATTCGATATAACCCCCGTTTGCTGTGATCACTGCCTCGATCCTTGTTCTGAAGCGCGAGTACGCTCTCTTCACCTGCTCCTTGTCTAAATCCACGAATGCTGCCTCAATACTGGCCTGAAGATTTGCCACGTTGGGTGCCTGGACTTGTTAGACACCCTTTCAATAACGCCCCAAACGTAATAATCAAGGGGGTTTAAATCAGGACTATTGGGAGGACAGAATTCCTTAGACCAGAATGCGTCCACGTTATCGGAAAGCCAGTTCTACACTAAATGGCTTGTGTGAGCAAGTACACCGTCCTGTTGAAAGATGTACGGTCTCCCGGAGGCCACAGTTTCCATCCATGGCTTCACTACAGTTCTCAGAATCTGGAGGTAAACGTCCATCGTGATGGTTTCTCCCTTTTTAAAGAAGTGTGGCGGCATGACGTCACCCTCACTGGAGACGACGCTTAAGACGTGAACACTGGCTGGAAACTTCGTCCTGGCTACTACAGGGACATCCTCGGGATCATGAGCGAGCCAACGGTCGTTTCCTCGGTTCACTTTTGCATCAACAGTAAAAATCTTTTCATCAGAAGAAAACCTGAGGCGACCCGCAGCTTCGTGCTTCAATGAACAAAGAACCAAATTGCAGCAAAACAAAGAACTCTCTTGACCTTGGCAGCCACAGACAGCATTTGTCGTACCTTGAGCACATAAGACGTGTATTTCAGGTCCTTTTCTGCGATTCGACGCCTGGTGGCCTCACTCACTCCAAGTGTGGTGGACAATTTACGAAGCGACACCCCTGGGTCTTCTGAAATGAGCTCTTGAGCCCTTTGGGCGACATTTGGTGCCCTAGCAGTCTTCTCTCTTGAATGGCTTTGCCTAGCAGGGTTCGCGGAACCTTCTTCGGACTTCTCCGCGTCTGCATACTTTTGCGCGATGTCGTAAACGGTCGATCGCGGGTACCCGAAGAAGCGAATAATTTCGGTCGGCGAACGCCCGGCGCGAAGCGCTTCAATTACTGCCGCTCGTCGATTATATTCCGCACTCTATCTCACAGACTCACCCATTTTGAGGTTATGCGCGTCTTACACATACAGCTGGCTTACCTAAACGCCAACAATCGACTACTGCTGAAGCCAATGTGGCAGGAAATACAAATTGAATTTTGTCCGGATTTAGCTGACGCACCCTAACAATATATTTGCGAACCTGACTAGAGTCCCTTATTTCGCCGTTGTAGGCGGCATCTTGAAAACAAATCGAAGCCGTCCTGGTGTCAAAGTAATCGAGGTTTCTTCATTTGGAGTATGTTTTATATTTTATACACACGTTTTAGAAGATGTGACTTTATGAAATTTCTTTATTATGATGGCAGAAACGATTTAAGCTTATGCAGGTTAGTATAATTTGTTTAATTGTTATTATAGCATAAGTAAATTATAAGTATACGTATATTTGTTTACTTAAGCAGCGAGATACGGAACATTAAAATAGCGGAATGATAGCCTATTTAAGTAGAATACGAACTACAGAAATTAAATACTTGAGGCGCGTAAAAGAGACAAGCAAAACAGACAGAGTCAAAAGTGAATAATTAAGAAAGGATTTAGAATCGCAGCCAATACTGGAGTACGCAGAACAGGGGCAGGTAATTTGGTTGAGTCATTAACTATAGCAGACAGACGAATAGGCTAAACGAAGCCGAGCTAAGAATAAAGAGCAAGAGAGGAAGGTGTAGTGGAGGAAGATTCCACAGAGCAATGGAAAAATTGGAGTAAACCAAATGTACTTAAGAACAGTGGAATATATAATGGATAATCCTGAATCACTAGGATATTAGTGTTTAATGCTATACATTAATGTACTTTTCAGTATATTCACGGTAAACTGATTGAATCTATTAAGATAAGTTTATGGACTAATGCAGGCCTACAGTTTCTGTTGAAATGTGATTTCTGGGTACTAAAGCAACTAGTAGTTTTAAATATCCTGCACCATTTTGAATGTAGAGAATTAGATTAATTAAACGACCACGTTAAATGGATAAAGCAGATGTAGCTGTACGATGCTAATCAGATTTTACAAGTTTTTGTTTATTAGCTTTGGTGAAGTTAACTAATGATAAAGCAAACGGTTCACGTTACCTGACTGTACTGATTGAGTTGTGCTAACAAATTATAAATTGTTATATCCTATTATTCATCAATATAATATCTTTAAAACAAAATGAAGTAACAACTACATGATTAAAACCGACCACTAAGTCTACTTCATGGAAAGAACCTGTTCGAGGAGGTAGTCAAAACATTTTCTCGTGAGAACAACGCTCAAAACGGAAAAACTGCAGCTGACCGGTTTATCTGTTAAGATTAAACTTATGAGTTTTTCAAAATCTTCTGTTTCTACATGTTTTAAAACATATCAAACTAATTTGTTCAATACATTCAAAACAAGAAGATGAATACGCGCGCGCGAGCTCGCTCACACACACACACACACACACACACACACACACACACACACACACACACACACACACACACACACACGTGTACATATAGTTTGAACACTATCAGTATTCAGAGGTATTAAAAAAACAAAATATTGCACTAACACCAAATTTTAACTTGAAACTATACAAATAACTTATACAAACATAAATATGTATGTACCCAGACACTGTATTTACATACCTCAGACCACAGATTTACATGCGGCATACAAACTGATGCTCTTTAGACATAGTATTGACAAGTAACAATAAGTTAACGATTATGCAAGGACATAAACGTAAACTATAACTGTTATTCAAAATAAAATAAAATATTCATCATTATTTAGACGCACATATTCACAAGTTTTTAAAACTGTTGTAAAAGATTGACAATACAACGTCCACAATCGTCGACAATTGTTAACAGTCCAGTCTAGCCGCGACAACGTTGTTTTGCTAAGTATAAACAACAGTAAACAGCTATATTGAAGGCAGTGTTACCGCGTGAGCTGGCCCTTACGTTAGCTGGCAACGAGCCAGGCATTTGCATCCACGCTGTGTGACTTCTGAGTAGAAAATTTCCGGGTTTATTCTTTTTAATTACAACCGAGTCTGTTTTATAAAATTCACAGCAAAGTACCTAGTAAAAAATATTTTTTATTTTTATTTTAATATCGTTGCACGGAATTGGACTGAAACTACACATTGTCCAAAGCTCAACGAACTCACAGCACCGACAAGATAATTACCAATACATCTAGACGTTTTGATAGTTCGCTATTTCTAAAATTGTATCTGACGGTAGAAACATTGCTCCCTTGTGCAACAAGACAAATTGGATGAATGAAAGTAAAGAAGAAATCGTCTTCTACAAAAACTGAGGCCTATGGAAATGGAACAGGGAAACATGATTAGACAGATATGAGTCAGTCATCTGCAACCATACATGACCATCCTGCAACGTCTGTGTTGTTAATGTAAAATACTGCTTTATAGTAATTTAATAATAAACTTATTATCTACTTCTCTTCGCTGACAGGAAATAGCTGACCATAGTACAACTAACACATACTAACACACACTAACTGGCGTATTTTTCCTGTATTCGTACTTCATTAAAATAGTTAGATTTTACATGGAAAATAATTATATTACTAGAACGTATTAACGCACTCGTGAGCGTTATTAATTGGATACACTCAAAGCTAATTACGTTAATAAAGAACAAAATTATTTCTTTTTTACTACGTAGCTCACATAACGGTGATATGTGAGCCAAACACAGTGAGCCAGAGTGTGGCAGAAGTTGAAGCATAACTTGTCACACTCATGTTAAACATCTTCTAGCCTGTGCTGTGAGTTTTAACGACCATCATAAAATATACCCCTACGCATGGGCTCCAGGACTTGTGGCCTGGAAATCAAGGGGGCAGAGGAGTCGATACCTCATTCACTGGTGTGGGGGTCCGTTGTTCCCCATTCACTCCCGTTGTTGGCACGCAGTGAACCAGCACTTCAGGTGTATTGAGGCTGATGGATGTGAGACGTCCGTGGCAAGGAGAAGGTCTATTCCTACCCGGCGGCGTCTCGTGTGTAAGTCATAGAGCGTAGCGTTTGTATCCTCAACTGTACGCGTACTCCTCTCCTGTCTGTAGGTTGCAGCCGTAGGAAGAGTTTATGCTCCGTAGAAGGGACAGATCAGGGAATGGCGACCGGCTTCACAATCGCCCGGTCCCGTGACCGCGCCGGAGGGTAGCAGAAAAGACGAAGAACTTTGTTTCCCGTTCCTGCGAGCTGGTGGCCTGGGGTTGCGGAGGCTTCGGTTGCGTCAACAACCACTTTGGCCTTATCGGAATCACCAAGTGGCCAGTGGCTTATCGAAAAATGGTACCCAGTGATTGTTAACTTGACCCGGCTAGGGTCAATATTTGAGGAAATATAAGTTGTGGCAGGCATGTCTGACTTCAGGACTTGTAGTGGTGTCACCTGAAGGTAGGCCTATAGAGGTGAAGCAGGCATACCCGGTTCAAAATCACAGTTATCGCTTAGTTATTCGGTATTTGCTAGAAAGGCACTAATTCGTATTTATTTTTTTAAAGGGCGAGACTGTACTTCCACACTAATTAGTAAAAGTTTCCGCGCGCGCGCGTGTCGGACAGTACAACAGGACCAGCAGACAAGATGGGCAGACAGTGGAAGTAGAACCCGGAGGACCTTATGCACACTACTAATTTTCATGCTTTAGCGTCGTGAGAGTTGTTTGTTTACCAAAATTTTTGCTTTATTTATAGTCAAAATTTTATTCCCCACATACCCCTCAAATAATATAATAAACGAGAAATGAGGTTAAAGAGTAATTAGAATCCTATAAGCCCAAAAATCACCACATTCGCTATATAGGTTAGTTTTAAGCGCTCGAATCCGATATACGCACACACACGCACACGCACACGCACACCCACAAATACGCACACTCAATGTAACGCACGTGTGCACAGTGTGAATACTTAATACATCTATTATAACAACAGGACATCAGTGTGACAATGAATGCTAAAAATATACTTCAAGACTACGAAGTCTTCAAAACTAGGTCACGCAATTTTATTTAGAATAATAAATTATTCTCGATAACTCATTACTCTCAAATTATTCTCATTATATAACTCGTTATATAAATTATTCTCAATATTATCGGATTACAAGTTGCGCTTTGCTGTGAATTTTTAAAATCTAACGATGTTCTCTAGAATTAGATACCTCAAATAAGCTACAAAAATAAACAGCTTTTATAATATCCAGATATTAAATAACTTAAGCAAACGTTGCACCAATATTCCCTTTTTCCCTCTCTCTATGCAGCAAACGTTACCTTTTTCCCTCTCTCTTCATTTTTTCTTTCAATCCCCTCAAGCTGTTCTTCTTATCTAGGAACACAAAATTAAAATCAAAAAGTACCTAAAGATAATCATTCACAGCTACGTTTGACTGATGTATTTGCAAAACCGTACAGCTGAGAAGCAGGAGGCAATACGTAAGGTGAGCAGAATTAATTCTGGTGTCACACCAACGGAAGCACATTTCCTGAAAGCCTCCCTCTCGGCGTCGATATATCTCAATTATACGGAACCGTTGATTCGCCAATGGCTGTTGGCTGTATTCCGCCCTTAATAAATCCAATATTTTACGTGGAAACAAGTTAGGCTGATCTTAACGGACGTGGCTAGTCAGTGCAGTGTAGTTTTGTTTACCAGTCATCTATAAAACATGAACAGCGAGTTTCAAGTTACGGCTACGCATTGACGTGGTTTCCCGTTTTAGCTGTGCTTCTGTGTTCTCGACAAACGTTTTTTCTGTCTCATGTGTGTGTGTGTGTGTGTGTATGTGTGTGTGTGTGTGTGTGTGTGTGTGTGTGTGTGTGTGTGTGTGTGTGTGTGTGTGTGTGTGTGTGTGTGTGTGTGTGTGTGTGTGTCTTAATTATTCAAGACATATATGTATTCGGTCATTTTTTTTCTCCTTGCTGCATGTTGTTATCTTTTAAAGCCTTTATATATTCTTTGATAATCAGAATATCTGTCTTCTTACAATTGGCTGACTCCGTTTAACTATTCTCAAAAATTTGTTAACACTGACGATCTGATGACAGTTGAAGTGTAGCAGTCATCTGAGATAAGCCAGAGTTTATTTATTCAGTAATGAAGATTTTGGTTGAAAGAATGTTGGAGATTTAACTTTGTGTTAATCACGTAATTCTTTTAAAGGTTTTTAGTTGCATTTTATACTGAGTTGTAAAGCAAGGAATAAGGGTTGGTAGATATGAGATGTGTATATTATGACAGTTGAATCTTGGTATTATGTATGATGAGGCAAAATCATTTAAGGCTAAAATTATGGTAAAGCTGCCCGCAAATAATGTTCCTTTTTTTTTACAGTTTAATTTTATACCCTCTCAGAATAACTATTATTACGTGCTCTTAACAATGTTAACAATCACCAACGTATACGGGAGTAAGTGGCTTATTTAATATCCACTTGCCCTTTTACTTATAGTATATAATTTATTCATAGAAATAAATATCCATCTACCAAGGTCTATTTGTCTAGTGACAATAACAAGGTATTATTATTTTTAATGTTAGTGGCAAACGAGACCTCATTATACATTAGCGTTATATGTGTGTGTGTGTGTGTGTGTGTGTGTGTACATATATTATTTCTTTATAATTAACTTCAAGAGTTTCTTGCAGGGTTCTTGATTAATATTACCAAATTATATTTCTTCTGCAAGTTATTGATATTAATTTAATTATCCTAACGTACGTTTAACTGATAGATTTAGTATCTTCAGAGGTTGTAAATGAATTAACAATAATCAAAATGATTCGAATTTGAAGTACACACGCGCGCGCGCGCGCCCACACACACACACACACACACACACACAAATATATATATATAATTTATTTAATATTTATAAACTCTTTACCTCAATATGTTGTTTTCCCTTATTTGGTACATGTTTCGTGAATTGTATTGTTCCCATCTTCAGCCTTCCTGATTTTATATCTTGTTGAGTATTTGTGTTTTGGTTGGTTGTTGTTATGGTTTCCTGTTGGTTTTTCGTATTTTAAACTGGTATTATTGTGTGTGATTGTGGTGTATATATTAGCTTTTTGTGTATTTTCGATGTTGAGTGCTTTGAAAATTGTGTCATGTTTTGTATTGATTTGTACTTGCTCAGGTATTAGTTTGTTATGTGTTTCGTGTTTGTATATTTGTAAATTTTCCCATATGTTTATTATGGTGCTTTTGTGTGGTATGTGTTTTATTAGTATCACGTTGGTTATGTCTGGGAATTCATGTCCTGTGTTTACTGCATGTGTGACCAGATTAGATATATTTATGGTTTTGTAGCGTTTAGATGTTCAAAATAGCGTTTTTTAGTTGTTTTTTGTTTGTCCTATGTAACATTTATTGCAATCTTGGCATTCAATTTTGTATATACCATTGGTTGTTGTATTATCTTTGTTGTGTGAGGTATTTAGATTTTGTAAATTATTTTTATTAGTTTTGTATGCTATTTTAATGTCTGTGTTTTTAAATAGTTTTGCTACTTTTGTCATCTTGTTATTTATGTATGTAAATGTGGCCCATTTTTTATTGTTGTTATTATTTTTGTTTTGTTCATTTTGATTAACTCTTAATTGTTCAGTTTTTATTTTATATTTGATTTTATTTTCTATTTTGTTTACAGTATTTTTATTATATCCATTTTCATAAGCAATTTGGTAAATTATATTTCTTTCTTTGTCTGTTTCTTGTTTGTTTAGGAGTATTTTGTACATTCTGTTAAATAGTGAATAGAATGGTGCCATTTTGTGTTGTGATGGGTGGTCAGAATGGTTAGGTATAATGATGTTAGTGGAAGTTGGTTTTCTGTATATTGCATATTGTAGGTGGTTATTGTATCTTGTGATGGTTATGTCTAAATAGTTGATTTTGTTGTTTTTCTTTTTATTTTGTGAATTGTATTTTTGGATGTATGTTATTGATTTGTTTTAATATGTTATTTGCGTTTGTGTTTTTGTTATTAGATACATATACCCCATCATCTACACATCTTATCCATATACCATTTGGATCAACTGAATTCATAATTTTTTGTATATTGGTGATTATGTGTTGTAAGAATATGTCTGCTATTATACTAGATAATGGAGAACCCATTGCCAGACCTTCTTGTTGTTGATAAATTTTGCTGTTGAATTCAAAGTAATTTTGTTTTAGTATTAGCTGGAGGATATTTTTATTTCAGTTATATATTGTGTGTCTTTATTTTGTTTTTTAAATTTGTTTATTATTATGTCTATTGTTTCATCTACTGGGATGTTGGTGTACATATTTGTGATATCATATGATGTTCCGATTTCATGTTGCTTATCCACACAGATTATTGCATTGTATTAATACAATTTCATCAAGTAAATTTTTCTATTTAGACTTTATACATTTCACTTTCATTCTTGGTTTACAAAAGTTCTTTTATTTACAAATTTATTGTTTTGTTGCACATGTTTTCGGATAACCGAATAACACCGTTAGCGAATACAGATGTGTTGCGTAGCATGTGATTCGACAATAAACATAGATGAAAAGCCCACGTCACAAAGAAAACCTGGGAATCAGATGTTAAAAACTATAGGGATTATACGAAGAAGTTTCCCTATATCTACGCCTGCAATACCTTAGAGTTTTTAATGTACACAATTACGGAGATACGATATTTAAACCTAATTTTCATTTTTACTTCATCGTAGTCCACGATACGAGTCACTGAGTCAGGCATTAATGATCGTTTTAAGCGCCAAATCTATAAATCTGTGATCACCTTCAGCCATTATAAAAAGTGTAACTAACCTTTAATGAAACTAAAAATACTCATAGTTATTACAAGCACAGGAACAGTCGTCGAGTGAAAAATTAAACGGAAGTATTATTAGTTATTACAACAAAATAAATAGAAACAAACACACGATTTTAAGTTTTGCCTGACATTTGTCTAATCCAAGAATCAAACTCTACGGTTAAGTAAAATCTAAGTTACAAATGAGTTTGCAACTGCAGAAGCGGATGGCCACCAGCAAATACTAAACATCAACCCAAAACAGGTAGGTAACGAGAAATAAAGTTACAATTGAAAATGATCAACTTGTTAAAAGCATTAAAACATTTACTACAAGCAGAATCGGCTAAGCAACAAACCACCATTGTGAGATTTGGTGTTTGTAAGCGTTCACTGGACTGGACAAGGATAAGGAAAATTTTAATAATTTTGCTTTGATAATTCCCTTTATTTTTCATTTTCCTGTTTCTGTTGTTAACAAGTAGTTTTGGTTTAATGTTTAATACTTGTGTGACAATCCGTTTTTCTAATTGCGGATATGATTAGTACATTAGTTTTTACTTAGGTGTCGTGTGATAATGTGTAATTAATATGACAATAGAAGGTCAATAGTTGGGACAAGTATATTCGTTCAAATACCTTGAGAGTATAATCACTTGGAATGGAATTTATACAGAGGATATTAGAAGTAGAATTGCAGTTGGAAAGATAGCGTTTAGTACAGTAGGAACCTGTTGGTTACTAGAGGAATTGATGTGATGTTACAGAAGAGAGTTGCAGAGTGAAGACATTGTAATATATGCGTGGACGAGTAGAAACAAAGAACAGAAGTATTTGGAAAGTTTTGGTATGTGGTTGTGGAAAAATATGGAAAGATTAGCTGGGAAGAAAAGGTAACAAATGAAGAAGTGCTCAGGAGAATAAATGAAGAGAGAAGTATTATTAGTTACAGAAGAAAGAAAACATAATCTGTATTGGTCACATTTTGAGGAGGAATTGTCTAAAGAAGTTAATAATTTAGGGAAAGATAGAAGTTAAGAGGGGAGCGACAAAGAAGAAGACGTTTGTTGGAAGACTGATGATGGGAAGAAATTATGAACAACTGAAGAGAGCGGCACAGGATAGAACAATAGCATATAAAAGCGTAGTTAGCTGGTGCACGTTGCTACATCGGAAACAATCGTAGGGGCTGGAAACGCGGTTTATACCAATGAAAACTCGAAGGCATCCAACTCCGAGACATCGCGGACAAGCTCTAAAGAAGAAAACTGATTTCGAGTCAATGTCAAGTACTGATCAATGTCGAATATTAAAAAGCAGAACAACAGTGCTGTGCAGTCTGCAAGATTAAGGTGAATTTAATATTTATAAATGGAATTAAGAAACAGTACTGAGAAACTTTTAGACGTATCTTAAGTAGAAGTTTGGGTTATATCAGAATTAGACATTAGTCTTAGACTAGATTGCAATTGTATAAACACTGATTGAATCCGCTGACAGATAAACATAAAACAAGTAAATCCTTTCCCAATTGATTATGTTTAGGGGATTCAATTTTGTAAGTTCACGATTCGCATCATTCTTAAACTGATTATAATCAGCTTCTTATATGTAAATTATATGTTTATTATTTAATGAGGTTAAGTATGTTAATTATTTATTTTCTTGATTGCCTTTAAGATTAAGATTTCTGTTGCTGAACAGACATTGTACAGTCTGTTTCTTGAATTACTAAAATTATTTGTATAACTTCCACTGATATTATAATAATTAATGTAAATTTTGTAGCACCTTGCCACGTTTGCTTTCCTTTTTAAGATATATTACGTATATGGTTTGGCGTGGATAAGAGATTGTGTCAAAACATGGTTGTGAGTGACGACGTCACAAGGTATTTATGAACTTGTGACCTTGAAAAATTCCCATCAGTTATATTTCTCAGTATAACTCATATACGTATACATATTTATACGTATATATTTCTGAAAAGTTTCTGCTAGCCTTGAGTTTGATTGTAAATGTAACTATAAGTCCGGTTATATAGGCTAATATCTGGGAGGCAATGTCGTTGCCATATTTGTAAGGAACTCGTGAGCATATGGTCTCGTTACTTAGGGCAGCAAGATGGGGCATTGAACTGGAAATAGCATTTCTCGCTGTGTATAAATGCCTGCTAGGCATGGGAAGTGAACAGGCACTTATAAAGGAGAGGAAATTTCATCAGCAGATTATATAAAAAAAAGGTGCTGAAGCTAATGGACACGTCACAAACGCCGCGCCGGTCGAGAAGAACGTTGACGTCTTAAGACATGATGGCAGATTCTGAAGACACACCAACCACAGGAATCTCTCGGGTTTGGTATGGGAATACGAATTTACAGTGGGCCATGTGTAAAGACTAAATGTTTCAGAACTGTACGATTTTCTCATTAGAATCACAGAAGTAATCAGTCAAATCAATTGATTTATATTGTATTGAACTATTACTAATATAGGCCTACTTTTATAGTACAAACATAAATACAGTGCAAATAAGTGTAAAACATATACACAAACATATAAGCCTATATACTTATATCGGTTCGTGTGTGGATGCGGACTCCAATTTTGAAATATAGCCTATGCAATAGTTTTCACTACCCAGCATTTTATATATTTAGCTTGATTAATCGGTTTAATCAATAATAGTTCTCGCAAACGAGGTACAAAAGCCATGGAACTTATGAATAACGAAACTCAGTATCCACCTTAAAAACTCGTTGAGCAATATTCGTTACTAGGAGGCAAAATGTCCTTTCTAATTTACTGAGTAAATCTGGAATAATATAGTTATACATTTATATAAATATAACTTATGTATACTATATTTTTTGTACTATATTTATATATATTTTACATTTATTTCTATGCTTATATCTATAAATTATATTGCCAAAATTATCATTTATACCTACTTGTTTCTATCAATTTTTAATATTTACTTATATATATATATATATATATATATATATTTATTTAACTCAAAGAAAAACCTACACAAAAGAGTAAGCTTATTTATTATTTACGTACATAAGGACTAAATTATTTCATCTCATATAGGCTAAATGACTCATCCTACGCCTTATGGAGAAGAGCCTTGAACACTAATTAGGCGTCGTAGTGTCCAAGGTTGATTAGGTAAAATTAATATAGTACAGTGTTGAAGTTTACACATAAATTGACTTGTTTAACACAAAAGCTTTAATACTGTTATCGAGCATAGAAACTTTCCAGAACACGCTAAACTTTGAATGAAAGTGAGACAATAAAGCTTTCACATTTTATTGACATACATATTAGACAGAACCTGGCTACACACTTTTTGAGCAGGTATACTGAATCTCCAGTCTACTGCATAGGGGAGCAGGAATTGAAAAGGGTTAATTTGATAAATCTTTTGTTCTGAAACTTAACGTTTGATGTTAAATTCACCACTTAACCCAAGGTTAAATTAACCTTAACTAATTTCACTTTAAACGTTAGCCTAATTTTGTTTAACGTTATTCTTATCGTTATTGTTTTTAAAAAACTCGACTCCAGAATTTAATATGAATTATATTATTGAGAAGTCAGAATTTCGTTGCATGGAGGTATCAATACTTGCCTTTTTATTAAAATTTCACGGTGCACAGGAACATTCTTTAGGTGGATAATTTTATTACTATGTAGTTCGTTATTCGGAGTTCAACAGTACGTATAAGATGAATAACAATCGATCAGCCTTGTAGCGAACCGTGTTCTAATGTTTCAAATAATTATACCACGGTTGCGTTATTTATTTGACGATGAAATATTGTTTTAAATTGCAGACTGTAAATACCGTTCGTAACGGGAAAACATCGCTAAAGGTGTTTGGATATTGCAGTAATTAAAGAATGTTCAAAGGTAATAGCCACGCAATATTAGTCAACTTAACAGTAATTACATTATTGGCGAGGAAATGCGGAGTAGGTAGAGAGAATCAATACTACTATGCTAGAAAATCACTATTTTGCCAGAAAATATTAAGCCGCAACTCAAATTTGGAATCTCTAGTTCCCTCCCAAGCTCTGTAATAACGTACGGTAATGGTAACCCGAACTCTCATGAAAAAAAAGGACCAAGAGGACCTGAAAGGTTGCAAGAATAAGATCAACGGAAAATATTTGGATCAGTCCGTGAACAAGATGGCACTTGAAGAATTCGAACAAACACTGCACTAAATGCAGAAATTGTGAAGTTTGTAAAGTCTCAGAGAGTAGGATGGCTAGGACACGGAATGCAACAGAATAGACATACAAGAAAGATAACAACATGAAGAATCTAGGAGTAGAGGAAAACAAAGGAAAAAAATGCTGGAGATGTGGTGGGGGTTTGGTTAATATGGGCATTCAAATTGGCTAATAATAGAAGATGGTGTGCATTATCTGAGGTGTTCAAAACCCACATAGTCATAATAAACCCACACTAGGATTGTAGTTCAAAGAAACAAGAACAAGGAAAGGTTCAGTAAGCAAAATATTTTCCTTCTTAAAAATTTGACTACTAACTTGTGTGACAGGTATCGATTTTTAGTTTTTCGTTTCTCCTGACCGCACGTTAGAACGGTCTCCGGGTCATGGCATCAATTGTACTGGCCCGCCCCTGGAATTTGTCGTTTTAATTTTTAAAAGGTTTTTCGTATTAAATGTAGGCCTACTAATACTATTTATGACCACAGTACTTACGAAATTGTATATGTGTGTGTGTGTGTATGTATAGATTATATATATATATATATTATATAACGACTCATATAGTCGACCTATCAGATCGTTATATGAAAGTGTCAAACTGTGCTAGTCTAGCGGCGTAAGCAAGAGAGAGAGAGGGAATAATCACAGCCATCTCTGACTAACCTCGCCACTGCTACTACTGACGCGTGCACAGACATGAAATTTTATTCAATTAATTTTATTTATTAAAACTGCAATATCTTCAAAACTAATAAATATACGGCAATTCTGAAACCTGCATAGTGTTCAGCAATTAAAGCTCTATGAGTTGCCAAAATATCAACTAATATAATTAATATTTAAAGAAGTTATACAGAAGAAGAACGCCAAGAGATATAACTAGAGAATTAGGCTAGGTACGAATTAGGTGTTTTCACACACATACAGAGAAAGACCAAAGCAATAATATTCTGTGGTCAGATCTTTGAAAACACGTTTGCAAATACCTGTAATCAAACGATTTGCAAACAGCGGAAGTATGAAATTAGCCAGAAATTCTCTACCATCTCAAACTTGTTAAGGAGAGTTTGACCGACCTGTTCGATATTGTTTCAAATGGAAAACACATGATTTATTTGGAACAACCAATCACAACCCTGTATTAAGAGTAGACGCTAACTCAGAATGAGGGAATTGATCACTCTTCGTTCGGGTATTAAATAAGCAAGACGTGTGTTAAATACGATCTCAATTGCACAAACAACGCAAAGTATGTATTTAAATAAACAGTTCGCGAAGTGGTCCGCAGTAGTAGAGGAACTAGTAAAGTTCAATAAATAATCTCGCTGCGTAATAACTAATTAATTAATTAATAATTAATTAATTAATAATTAATTAACAGTGAAGTGACCTGTGCACCAGAGTAGCTAAAGCATCTGTAATTGTCCAGGATCATCAGTCAACGTTATTGGTCAACATCATTTCTTCTGAGCCGGACCATCAAAAGAAGTATCTCTACTGATTACTATCTACGGTCGACGCATCACTCAGATAAGAAATATATTCATTGATCAATGAACATAAAATAACAAAATAAATAAATAAATCAATAAACATTTTTAAAAGACACTATATAAATTCAAATTTTGTTTTTAATTATTAAGATTAGATATAAAGTAATATAGGAGTGTTGAATGGAGAGTGAGGTGTAGTATTGAACGTGAAAATTATTGCAGACCCGTTCTTTAGCACTGGTTTGGGTGATATATAAATCCCTAAATCAACCAGATAAGAGCAATTGGTCGTTTGGACGTTTTAATCTTCACTTTTCAAGCACACTCATTAACCAATAAGATTTATGTTAGCAATAAGTCATTAAATTAACTTTTAAAGAAATTAATTCAATAACAAAGTCATTAATTAAACAAATTTCAACATTATTTAAGAGTTATTTGTAACGATTCCCCTTAAATATTCCACTCACTGAACGAATCCTGAGGTAGTGTGTCTCTGTGCTCTGAGCTAAGCTGAATCCGTGTCATTTGTATCTGGGATTTGTTCTGGCGCCCAGGTAAAGTAAAAAATCACGGTTAAGTAAGATTTGTTCTATCATTATATACAGAAAATAGATAGATAGACAAAAGGTCTTTATAATATATATATATATATATAAATTGTGATGTTTTAAATTTGTTTCTTCTGCAAGTAGATAATATAACCGAGAAAACAGCTGCTGAAGAAAACAAACATTAAAACAATCGTTAACTAATCGACCTAAATCGATTATCAGTTATGTTACTTTATTTTACATTAAAATCGATACAAATTCGATTATTCGTTAATTTTATATTAATAGAATTATTGATTGCTATTAATTCACTTAGAAACCTCTGATGATACTGATATTTTTCAGTGAAACGTGCGTCAGTTGTTAAAAAGAATATTCAATATTATCTACTTGCAGAAGAAACAAATTTAAAACATCACAATTTATATAATTACTGCAAGAAACATCGAGTTACTTATACAGAAAATGATATATATATATATATATATATATATATACTTCGTTCTTATATACTTATTGTCGTTTAATGTATGAACATAAACAAACCGTACTTTATGAGAATATTTGTTGGAGCGGAACCCTCCTCTTGTAAAAGAAGAAGGGAATTTTCCGGGTCGTGCTCTCAAAAAGAATGAGAAAGAAATATGCGAAAATGTGCAGCACAAAGTGACAAAGATACAAGGCACCGAATTCACCACTGGGTGACAAACCGATGATCACGGTATTGCCTGTACTGTGAAATTTAAATTTTACGGGAATGTTGTTCGTAAGGTCCTCGCTTGAGGTCTAAAAAGATAAGAAAAACGCGTCACCCTAGGGGTACCCTTCGTGTTGGACTCACAAAATATTGAAACGTCCATATACATGAAATTCGTTCGAATAATGAACCGTCCAAATGGAACGTGGAAAATAACAAATGAAAGAGAAATTAAACCTGAACGTGAACGCGTTGTTTGTGTTAAAGGAATTTTTGATCTGAATATACCAAGTATCAAAAAGAAATACAAAAAAAGATTTACATTTAAGGGGAAATTAAACACAAGCATTTATATTAGTCTATACTCTATATTGTACTGAATACTTTCCTCGAGGGCTGCCTAACAATTTAGTAATATTGTTTGCTTAATTTAATTAGTTTATGGAAAATAGTCAGAATTTTGTTGGAGTCACAATTAAAAGTACAGTATTTTAATACGGTAGCGAAGCACGGGCATCAAGCCAGAATAGGCCTATATAGTCGTGATAGTAGTGTTCTATAAGTGAAACAGAAGTAAGCAAAAGTGAGATAATTCCTTTTTTTGAAGACCCTTGAAAAATCTCTTTGTTGGCATTAGCCGCGAGCAACAAAGGCTGTTGATAAATACATCAGTATAAAATATACAGGGAAGTACAAGAGGTGTATGGTTGTTAGAGGATATGAGACGTCATATGATTCATTAGAGGGAAAAATTAGAATGGTTAAATCAGAATGAGAGAATGGACCAATCACGCTTGATGAAGTAAATCTTAAATCGGAAGCCATTTGAAAAGAGAGGGAGAGGAAGGGCAAGGAAACGGTAGGTCGATAATGTGCAGGATGACTTGAGTATGATGGGGGTGAAGAATTGGAAGGAATCGTCACTGAAGAGAGCAAAATGGAAGAAAACTGTAGTAGAATGCAAAAGACATCTTGGGTTGACGTGCTAAAATGGAATGACATGATGTATTAGTCGATTTATAACGACCGTAAATTGAATCGGAACAATACAAGCCGTGGGTGCAGAAAACATAAGTAATCAATAAAATTACGTACAATAAAATAAAATAATAAGGGAGTAAGCAGAAACAACGTGGACTGCAAAGAGTATAGTAATATATGAACCTTTTAAGGAAAATCGACAAATTATAAAGCACAAAGGAAACATACCAGACAGTATGTGCAAGTTGCAACAGTGACGATCCCGCGTTACTAATTATCAGAAAGGCTATTTATGACGTATTCTGCTGTAGGTGTAGACGATTCATAAAATTGAGGTGTTTTGGCTAGCGGGCAGGAACTGGGCAAGTTGGTGTAACCTAATAATAGACTATGAGAGAGTTACGCTGGCATTGCCCAATTTATACGACTTACTCCGTCTATCTCCAACCTCGCATTGCGGAGAGGCCAAAAGACTTCAGAGCAGTGGTGGCCAACCCATAACACGCGTGCCAATTAGTGTGAGTTGAAGTTTGGAACTTTAAGATTGTAACTTTGTTTACAAGCTTGTATTTCAGTACGAGTTTTTTTCAAATAACTGAAATTAAGAAAGAATAAAAATATTTTTATTTTAACAAACGTCCAAATACAAAGCAGAATGACATCTGTCAATGGAATCTCACGTAATATTGTATACATTTTTTACTTGAAGCTTGTAACTTCTAGTAAAAATTTTACTTGATTTGTAATAAACTGGAACCCTTACACTAAGTAATATTAAAAGTAGGCCTACACGAGGTAACTTCAAAAGTTGTCTGAATCGGCATCATTTATGTTTAAAATAATAGTTATTGTTTCATAAGTTGGCAGTGCTCGTGACGTCACAATATGGCCGAACATCGTGCTCTCTCTTCCTATCCAGCAATATCACAGATGTGTGTTTATTTAACGTGGCTGTGACGCTGACGCAGTTAAAAATGTCTGGAGGGCTAATAAAACAGCGTTTACCACCAGAAACGAAACAAACCACAAACATCAGAGTTTGCGTTTTGATTAAAAAATCGCCATCAGCGACAGTGATGTTAGTTGAAAAAGCATATGATGAGTCGCAATTAAAAAACACAAATGTATGAGTGGCACAATCGTTTCCTTGAGGGTCGTGTTAGCGTTAGTGAGCGCCCGTCTACTGCGACAAACGTTGAGCGTCTTCAATGGATTCTGTTCGAACTGAAAAAGAAATCTGTTGAGTAACAGAAACTGGATATCAGTTAGAAATTGTCACAGTATTCTCCATAATGATCTGAAAATGCATCGATTTTGCGAACAATTTTGTTCCAAAATGTTGTCCGCAGATCAGAGACACGAATGACACTGGCAGGAGACTTTATCACTATGGCAGATAAAAATCTTCTGAACAGTATAATGACAGAAGAGGAGTCGTGGCGGTTTTTGTACAATCCACAGACAAAACCCCAGACAACGGAACAAAAATCAAAATCATTTCGAACACAGAAGTTCGTTTGGTCAAGAATAAAGGAAAATTTATGTTGGATTTTATTTTATTCGCAGGGGACTGTCCACTATGAATTCGTTCCACAAGCTCCTCACACAGTGAACAAGGAAAGGTAAGTTGGTATCCTTCGTCATCTACAAGACACGATTAGAACGAAACATACTGAAAAATATAGAAAAATACTGGGTTCTTTTCTATAACAATATGCCAGCACATCGATCACTCCTGGTCAAGAAGTATCTAGCACTCCACAACGTGACAATTCTTGAGAATCCACCATATTCTTTCGATGGTGTATTAGTAGAGGGAAAATGATGGTTCTGACCAAAGTACCGTTATTCCCCCACCACCACAGCTGGACCAGCAGCATCGACCAATCAAATTTCATGGCGCCTTTCGCGCGTCAATTCAAATATATGCCGTCTTTCGCGAGCCTAAATTACTTTCACTTTCTACTGGACCGCGAATTTCCGCGAATAAATTTTTTTAATTTGATATTTTTATTTTTTTAATTAAATTGATTTGCATATCCGCGAATATATGCAGCCTTTCGCGAGCCTAAATCACTTTCACTTTCTAATTTCCGCGAATATAATTTTTTATATGCCGTCTTTCGCGAGCCTAAATCACTTTCACTTTCTACTGGACCGCGAATTTCCGCGAATAAATTTTTTTAATTTGATATTTTTATTTTTTTAATTAAATTGATTTGTATATCCGCGAATATATGCCGCCTTTCGCGAGCCTAGATCACTTTCACTTTCAATCAGCTGGACCCGCAGCATTCCCAAATGGACCACCCGCATCCGCAAATATATTTTTTTTTATTTTTTAAATAACGCTGATTTGCATATCAGAGGTGGGTGGTGGGTGGGTGGTTCCGACTTGATGAATTATATTGTATATATTAAATATATGATCAGGGTTACCAACCTTGCATGAGTTCAAATTTGTTGTATGTTATAATGTATATTAAATCTATATGATCAGGTTTACCAACCTATGCAGGGTTCAAACTTGATATGTGTATTATAGTGTATATTAAAATATATGATCAGGTTTACCAATCCTGTATTATTGTGTGTATAGAACAGATCTGCCAACATTTTTCTTCGGTGGGAAATTCAAACTATATGAGCAACGCATTCGCCAGAATCTGAGACTCGAGAGAGTATGTTTGTCGTGCATGCTTTATTTTTTATTCGCTCGCGTCATCCGTATTTAAAGTTCGCTACTTCCAGTACACATGGCCTCCGTAACAGATTTGGTCTCCAACAGGTGTGATTCGAACGGTAAGAGTTAAATATAGTTTACAGACGATTGTAATTTTAAAAATTCATTTTTGCATTAAATATATATATCGTAAACAATGAAATAATAATATTTCGTCATTGTAAGATTTTAATAAAACAATTATCAGTTTAAATTCTCTCTCTCTCTCTCTCACACTTGTTGTGTATGTTTCTCTCTCTGTGGTCAGTACCGCGCGCATGTATATGAAATTAGAAAGTTTATATTTATTCGACAAATATTAACGCCCTCTCTCTCTCTCTCTCTCTCTCTCTCGCTCGCAGACGTCGGAAGCAATTCGAGGTCATTGACACGACTTTACACTGACACATTGCAGTCTCTCACTCTCTCTCTCTCTCTCTCTCGCTCTCTCTCTCTCTCTGGGTTAAGCTGGTGTTGTACGTTACGTACGTGTACCTACCAAAAAGTCCATATCTTTTATTGACAATTTGTTTGCTTACTGTACAATCTTCATCTTCGCGAATACTGAAAGCATACGGTTTTCAGCACGTGCTGTCACCTTTTTATAAAAGATCTTTCTTATGTGGTATTGAAACTATTGTCCCAACCTTGTTAGATCGAGAAAATTAAGTTTATTTTATATTTCAACCTCGTGGGTAAATTTTATGCCTTCCTGTTGTCCGTCTGTAAATATTTCATTTGGTTAGCAGTTAGTATAGGCTTCAGTGCGTGCATTACTTTTTTTATGCTGAGTATAACACTCCATTACAATTGGAAACATAAATAGAGAAGGAGAATAACAATATTCTTTGTATCCCCCTCCCAGCGCGCAATGGTTAGGTCCGCGACCACCAGCAGGACTACGAAACCACAAATTCTACTATCATAATCGCACAAGATCCGGTAAAATGGTTTGCATATTAAGTAATGACTGATGTATATAAATTACTCAATTTCAGCATCATCAAAATTCAACCGTTTATTATGAATTTTTATAAAATGTCTATTGAATTATTTATTGCTTTCACAACCTGCTATATTTTTTGTTAACTGCATCGCTAGTAGCAGACACTGATGAAGCTATCACACCCACCTCGGACTATCTTCCGGTTTGCCTGATTAGAATTCCCCAAACAAAACAGTGCATTCTCTCAACATAGCCAATAAAAATATTTCTTTCCAAATCTGATTAAAGATAGAATCACGTGCCACACTGGTCCGCTTAATGACAGGTCTCCAGTGGTAGGCCTACTTTACGCACGCTACACAACAATCTCATATTTATTTTCAAGTTACTACAACCACTGGATGTAAATGCATATAAATCAGATAACTACCGTCAGCCTCAAACGCCGAGCTCAATTTATGTTGCGAGATATTTCTTGTCGATTTCCATTTCTGTCAGCACTTACTATAAACTCGTGTTGCAAATTGGAGGATGCAGAAAAGCAGAAAATAAATTTATTAAAAACAAAACACGTACAATCTTGATACACGTATCAATAAAAATGATAAAATAAATTAAACTATGGCTTCATAAAAGAGTGCTGGTTTGCTTGTTGCTTTTACATTCTCGTATAAACTAAATTGTAATAACATAAAGTAAATAAAACAAATAAACGTCAAAATGAAAAACAGAAGTAAGAAAATACAGAAATATTAAAATAATGGTATACTTTAAACACGCGCTACCCTGCAATCATAGGCCTACTACTTCACCGACTGAATAATTCATTTTTGCCGACTAGCAGTGTGCATTCTCTCAACATAGCCAATAAAAATATTTCTTTCCAAATCTGATTAAAGATAGAATCACGTGCCACACTGGTCCGCTTAATGACAGGTCTCCAGTGGTAGGCCTACTTTACGCACGCTACACAACGATCTCATATTAAGGAAATGTAAAGACGACAAGACGAAATGTAACAGGCAATCGCTTCGAATTAGCTTCAACTGAAATTAAACAGACAAAGAAAACTGAAAGGCTTCGACAATCGCTGAATAAAAATCAATACAACAATAATCACTGTATAAAGCCATTGTTGTACGATAACGGTGTAGTTCGCTTTGTTGTGAAGCAATTGATGTGCACAGCCGTCATGACTCCACAGCTCATTTACATTTCTTCTTACGTACAATAATCATCGCCGCCGCTGTCATGAACTTGTCCGTACGTGTCAAATCGCCTACCATTATGCTGCCTAATTAACCGTTCCGACCGACGTTTCGTTTTCGTTATCACTTTTACTGTATAAATCACAACGCTGTGGAATACATAGTATTTAAACCGGTAAATAACGGCACGTTGGAACTAATCGAAATTACGTTTAGTGCCGCCTGACCATTCAGATAAATCTTCTGTTATTTAAAGCTGGCATAAATTCTCCGTTATACGCAATAATTGTAGTCATTTTGTGGCATTTCATATCGGTTATAACGAAAAGCGATTAAATATAATATTTATTGTAGGTTACTTGGGCTGATAATTCATGTTCTCTATTCTGTTTACATAACCGTGTACATCAGAAATATATGTTCGCCTGCAGACAGTTTTCGATGAAACAAACCGTTCAAATCATCCCATGAAACTGCTGTCATAAACATGTCCAACTAGCAGCTTAAGTGACGTTATTGCATGCGCATGTTACATTTTCCGTAAAAGCACGCGGAGTGTTGCTCGGTACAATGTAAAGCCTGCGTTGTCGAAGGACTACATAAAAATCAGAATTTCCTTTAGTTGAAGGTAATAATTTATTGCATAGCTAGGCAACAACTACCAAATAACGACAAAACGAACTACGTCGTTTCTTCTTCTGCTTCTTCATTTCATGGTTTAGACATAAATGGTTGTTCCGTCTCGGTAAAGTCACATAAATTTGTTCTCACGTTCCACGACTTCTAATGTCACACTTGCCCGCTGGACTGCTTGCCTGTTTTCGTCCATTCCGTCGACGTGTTCCCACCATTTTAATCTGTAATCGTCTATTCGCTGGTTCGGATTATAGACGTTTAGCTCGTTCCGAATGCAGTCGTTCTGTCCAACTGTGTGGAACCCTTGACTCTTCTCAGAGAAAGCACTTCAGCTGCTTCAAATTGTAGACATGTCTCGCTTACATTCCTCACTGTCGTACATCTGAATCGGGACAGTAGTGGTTTTGTATAATTTTAATGATAGCGTACAGTCAGTCGCCCTCTGGAAGGACCTTCTGGGAGGATTTTTGTACTGCACCTTGTGTGTCCTTCCATCAGGGTGTGAGTTCCTTACGACAATGATGAATATGAAAATATTTTTCTACTCCTGTAGTACTGAACAACTTACCTATTACAGTAATTTCTTATTTTCCTTACAATTACCTATTTAGTGTGCACATGTTCTAACCGAATCTCATATCCACTGTAACCTATAACATATGCGAGAGAACATGTCAAAATATCGATGAAATCTTTCCTTCACTATCGTATGACATACTACGGATACCTTTCCTGATATTTTTTCCTCTACCCACAACTACAAACTTTTCAGTGTAGTGTTAAAAGTAATTAAAATGGAGATACTTAATCGGAAACAAAAGCTAATTTTTTGTAGAAAATTATAGAACTGGAGAGGCCTAACTTATTACAACCTGACATAACCTGTGTCCGGATCATTTTCATAGCCACGTACTCAAAATGCATCCATTGATGTTGTTAGCAGGGTAGGAAGTAATTTTTGATTACGCTTACTAGTATTTTAGCCGTACCGTTGTAAATAATAGCGAAAATAAGGCGCTATTTACCCTCACAGCAGATGACACCGAACACTCATTCTCATGGATAAACGAGAGGTAGCTTACACCATGTTATTGTTACACCAACAACTTGACGAATAACTCTACAGAGAACATTTTATCATCGGCAGAAGAATGGCAAAAAGATTCGCTACCTCTAAATTACAGACTGACAAGGAGCATGTCAAAGGCGAAATAATAATAATGTTTGAGCACGCGACCTCTTTATATTATTATTGTTATTATTATTATCACACGCATCTGTGCAACTCCGTCATCATGGCACAACAGGTTCATTACGTTTTATAGGTCGCTTAACATCGCACAAAAATGCTACGCGACGTTACACAATTGTACGGAGAAACCCACGCTCTATGTCATAGAACTTGGTTACCACGCTAATTTCGTAACACATCAGTCCGTAGAATTCTTGTACAGCAGTCACCACCGCATATGCTCGCGGTACGCGAACAATACAATGCGGCTTACCTCTTGAAATGATTTTCATGACTGTAAAGACAACCTGCACACAAACGGACGAAAGACATGACAGAAACTAAAATCCGACTACGATTCCCACACAAACACTAAGGGTTACATGACTTCCAAGGACAGCCATTACACTATGGCTTCACGAATACAACCAAAATGGAATATTATCAAATGTCTATGTACGCTGAAAACAGTAGATCTAACATTTTTTTGCTACTGATTCAACAAATATCTAAGTTCTTGTACTACTGGATTTAGCGGTCAGTAGTCCTAATGTGACGATCCCTTTATCTGTCAATGTCCGAAAAATGCTGACCTGTGTTGTCGATATTACTTACAAACCGTACAATTTTGTTTCCAGAAGTTCAATTTTGTCGTTTTTTGCAAACGTATTGTCTCTTATCTTGAGTGCCACGAGATTTTATGACACAAAGTAACACCAGCGTCTGAGGAGGGATACTAGACATATAATGTCCTTGGCCTTGTTCATATTGTTCTTGCTCTTACCGTTCGAATCACACCTGTTGGAGACCAAATCTGTTACAGAGGCCATGTGTACTGGAAGTAGCGAACTTTAAATACGGATGATGCGAGCGACGACCGTATAGGAGAGTTAGTACTGGTTCGTAACAGACAACTATCCTCTTTTGACATTGTATGATTTTAATAAAAACAGATATCGGATTTAAATAATAATTCCGTACTTGCAATATACAATCCATGTACACAAACTTATATATCCTTTGTTGGGGCTGTAATTATTACTAAACAGTAATACATGCTTAGAATGAAAATATTTGCTATGATTTTAGTAACGTACAACACCAGCTTAACCCAGAGAGAGAGAGAGCGAGAGAGAGAGAGAGAGAGAGAGTGAGAGACTGCAATGTGTCAGTGTAAAGTCGTGTCAATGACCTCGAATTGCTTCCGACGTCTGCGAGCGAGAGAGAGAGAGAGAGAGAGAGGGCGTTAATATTTGTCGAATAAATATAAACTTTCTAATTTCATATACATGCGCGCGGTACTGACCACAGAGAGAGAAACATACACAACAAGTGTGAGAGAGAGAGAGAGAGAATTTAAACTGATAATTGTTTTATTAAAATCTTACAATGACGAAATATTATTATTTCATTGTTTACGATATATATATTTAATGCAAAAATGAATTTTTAAAATTACAATCGTCTGTAAACTATATTTAACTCTTACCGTTCGAATCACACCTGTTGGAGACCAAATCTGTTACGGAGGCCATGTGTACTGGAAGTAGCGAACTTTAAATACGGATGACGCGAGCGAATAAAAAATAAAGCATGCACGACAAACATACTCTCTCGAGTCTCAGATTCTGGCGAATGCGTTGCTCATATAGTTTGAATTTCCCACCGAAGAAAAATGTTGGCAGATCTGTTCTATACACACAATAATACAGGATTGGTAAACCTGATCATATATTTTAATATACACTATAATACACATATCAAGTTTGAACCCTGCATAGGTTGGTAAACCTGATCATATAGATTTAATATACATTATAACATACAACAAATTTGAACTCATGCAAGGTTGGTAACCCTGATCATATATTTAATATATACAATATAATTCATCAAGTCGGAACCACCCACCCACCACCCACCTCTGATATGCAAATCAGCGTTATTTAAAAAATAAAAAAAAATATATTTGCGGATGCGGGTGGTCCATTTGGGAATGCTGCGGGTCCAGCTGATTGAAAGTGAAAGTGATCTAGGCTCGCGAAAGGCGGCATATATTCGCGGATATACAAATCAATTTAATTAAAAAAATAAAAATATCAAATTAAAAAAATTTATTCGCGGAAATTCGCGGTCCAGTAGAAAGTGAAAGTGATTTAGGCTCGCGAAAGACGGCATATAAAAAATTATATTCGCGGAAATTAGAAAGTGAAAGTGATTTAGGCTCGCGAAAGGCTGCATATATTCGCGGATATGCAAATCAATTTAATTAAAAAAATAAAAATATCAAATTAAAAAAATTTATTCGCGGAAATTCGCGGTCCAGTAGAAAGTGAAAGTAATTTAGGCTCGCGAAAGACGGCATATATTTGAATTGACGCGCGAAAGGCGCCATGAAATTTGATTGGTCGATGCTGCTGGTCCAGCTGTGGTGGTGGGGGAATAACGGTACTTTGGTCAGAACCATCATTTTCCCTCTACTTGTATTATTTCGGCCCCAGCCGATTTTTACGTGTTTCCTCCCTTGATCGCTCTTAAAGGGAAAAGTTACAAGGACGCTGTGACGTTATCACAGAAGCGAAGAAGCGGCTGAAGGAGGTTTTTAAGAGTGGGTTCCAGGAGTGTTTCCAAAAGCTTTATGAACGTTGGCAGAAGTGCCTAGGTGGCGAAGAAAATTACTTTTAGGGAAATACAATGTAAGATATTTTAACGAAACCAGTTTTTGTGGAATAAACTAATCAAGGGGAGTTTTTGAATCTATCTCGTATTAGAAACAATAGAAACTGCGCAAAAAATAAAATTTGAAGTCAGAGACGGCAAGCTAGAAGCTTACGTGAAGTGCTATCACTCTGTCCATTAGTGGATTTATTATAATAAACATTTTTTTCTTTTTTCTGAATATCAATTATTGGAAATATAAAATTGATACTTGTGTGTCAATTGTTATTTGTTTCTAACGTGCTTTGATTGGTTTATACAACTGACAATATTATTTTCTTTGAAATTTTACTACGACATTTATCGATTTAAGACGCAGTAAACCGCAGTGTAAATGTGAAAATTGTCACTACACGTCTTTGCTACAACACAATTATAATAACGTGTTGGGTTTTGAAAAACTACGATAGAGATGAAGTAGAAAAAATATTGGGAAATATTAAAAGTAAATCTATTTAAAAAACGCTTGAATAGTAGTTTACAAGGATACATTTAGATATGATTTTAGTAAAGCCTAAATAATCATCCCTAAACTTAGGTTAATACAGTCGTGGTCGGGCCACGTGCAATGTGAGCAAATTATTTCTTACAAAAACTGTACGTAGGCATAAGACATAAGGGAATAGGCAAATATCAACTGATAGGCAACACTTTTTCTGCCTACGTGTGTCGAAAATTAGTTTCGGAGTACTCCAATTCGTTCACTATTTCACGTTTACAATTTTTATCACTTCTTTTGCATTGGGTTGACGTGAGGCGCAACACATGTACAAGAGTAACCATGTACACATGTAAGTATGTACATGCTGCTTAAGTATTACCCGTTTCCCAAAAAGACTGCATCCTTTATGATCTGTTCCAGTGGGACTCTTGGCAACGAAAACGTTTTAGAAAAAGACGAATGACAGTAATGTACACAATAAAAATAGCATTACGTAGACATAATATTTACATTGCTATGAATATTTCTTTCTAATTCACTCGTTTTAAAAAATAGACCTGCAACCTACTGACGAGATAACTTCGATCGGAACGTATGACCTTAATTTCGATAGTACGTGGCCATGGTGTGGTGTATGTAATCCAGTAGTTTTCAAGTTTTGAGTTCCAGGCACCCTAAAATAGACGCAAATTTGACGGCACTCCAGTAATTATATACCTATAAGTAGTTATAATAGGGACGATTTTTGTATGCATTTATAATGTTCAGTTAAGACGGTAAAATATACTTACATGCTTTGTAATCTAAATACTGAGTGTACAGTTCAGTGGATAGTAAAAAATAAAATACGGTTTTAAGCAATTGTTTATTATTTCTTAAATGATTATGTAAAAATTTGCGTATGAAAAAATGTTGGAAATGTTCGTTTTAAATTTTATTTTTATTTTTATTATTAAAAATATCTGTTAATATGGTTAAAAAATATCTGTCAATATGTTTAAAAAACTGTTAATATGGAACTTGCGATTGACGCGCAACACAAAACTTCTTAATGTTCGGAAGAACTGTGGTTAGTGGTAGGGGCATTCTTCTTTCATAGACTGTGGTCGCTCTCTCTCTCTCTCTCTCTCTCTCTCTCTCTCTCTCTCTCTCTCTCTCTCTCTCTCTCTCTCTCTCTCTCTCTCTCTCTCCTATCTCTCTCTTTTGTTATGTTTAAGCGTACAAAATGTGGAGAACCTTGTTTCGCACAGTTGAGAAATGGAAAACTGCAATAAAGTTGTTACTGATTTTTACTAATATATGGGTAAATTTCCTTTGATTTAACAAAAATTCATTAAGAGAATTAGGCAAAAAAATAATAAAGTTTTCCTGCATCTGTAGGATTTCGACTATACAACCAGATTTGTTACCACTGATTTAATCAGACATTAAACCCTTTAATTTCCAAAACGCAACGTGTGTATTACCTATCTGTTTGTGATAATCTTCGGTTGTTCCAAAAACCAACCTAACGTGGAGTAATGATGAACATTTCTGGCCCAATTAGGGTTTATAACGGATGGCGCAGTAACTTACAACTCAGCGTTGTAGATTTCATCAGGCTACAATACGTAAGATGAGCAGGGCATATAGAGCGAATTAGTGACATCTGAATACCGAAGAAATCAATTAAGGGGCGGATGCTGGAGACCAGAAGATGGGTACGACCATGAACACGCCGGTAGGACAACTTTCGGCAAGACGCTGACACTCTTCTGGGTATTTTAGGAAGTAAAATTGCAAGCGGCTGCGGAAGATTCAGACTGTTGGAAGGGTCAAGACTCAATACGGACTGTAGCAACACGGGAAAGGAAAGAAGATCTGCTAAGATCTTATGTATTTTAGTTGTCAATAGAAGTTAGCTTATCTTTTTACCTTAAGATGAATACGTACCGTAGACGGATTTTTAATAAAATTTATCGATAATTAATGAGATAATGAATAGCCTAAGTAACGAATGACGTTTGTTTTGGGGATAATCGCGAGACCTTAATGATGACTCTTTATGTTTATTTACGTATACAAGTGAGGTAAATAGATACGAGGACAGGAAATCACAAAATAATTTAACGGCACAACTTTGAGTCGAACCTTTCCCTTCTATAAACTCGAACATAAATACGATCATATTGTTACGAGAACTGCGCAAGAAAATAATAATTACAACACTAAGTCATTAGGATTTTTGAAATCAATGTGGAAATGAATCGATAAACCGCTACGGCATTGACTAGAGTGTGCAACAGACAACTTTATATTTGACGGACATAAGTGCAACACAACTTTACTGAAATATTAAAAGTAAATTGCCATCGTCCTTTGCTATTTGATTCAAGACTCTTGGCTTAAAAGTCTGGGAATATCTCTTGTAGGGGTGAGAGCTGTCGTGTCACAAATACGCGCTATTTGTTTTCACTAAGGAAGCCAGTGGTAACGTAATTAGAATGACAACGGCTAAGAGTTTGTTCAATGATGTGACGGAGTAACCGTTTAGCAGGGCAACATGGGACGCGCGTGTGTAATGCACACTCCTCCAGTTCCACATTGATCTGTGTCGCACAAAGTCCGTCTGAGCATGGGGTGAACCACCAAACATGTTGACACTCCGTAAGCTACCTCAATATGGTAAAGGGCTTTATCAAGAGAAATATACAATATTAATACTGTCGTTAACGTGTTAAGAAGAAGGCGCCAGGCTTGAGTCCCCTCGCCGCCCCTTCCCTCTTTACCGTCTCTCCTCATCGTTTTCAAGTTATTCATATTCTCTCAAGTAGTAGTAGTTTACAAGTGAGTAGCACATCAAAAACGGAGAAACCATCGTGTCAGCAGGAAGTCCATGTTGCAACTTTAATAAAGATTCATGAAAAACCACATTTTATATATGAGTTTCCAAATTATAAGATTTATAAGGTAAATTTAACTTAAAGTATTAATAAAATTCTACACTAATAATCAATTTTGAGAAGCCAGCAAATCTCTCCGACTGAGACACAATAATAAATATGTTGCAGTTTATTATGCTTTATTTTACCTTGTAATCATCTGACTTTAAGCTTTACTTTCAAGCTTTATTTTTATTCCTGGAATAAACATAAAACCCGGACTGGATGTACGTATAGATGAAAGTATTTGGACAAAATAAATCGACACTAGGTAACCTATTAAAATGAAAAATAAAAATTTTAAATAAACAGATAGCAGAGACAGTAATTCTGGGGTTATACAGACCAAAGAAAGATAGACCAAAGAGGGAAAACGATTTTATGGAAATTCATGCCGAAAAATATAACGTAGTAAAAAGGGAAGTAACAGGAGTAGCAAAAGGAAAGAGTAACAAACTGAAAAATATGCATAAATTTAGAACAATAAAGGTACGAGACACTCCAAATCCTGGAAAATACTAAACGGATAGGAAGGGATACGAAGGAGAGCACACGCTTAACACTCTTAAATGGAAACACTAGCAAATCTGTTACAAAGCCTTATAGTAGAAAAAAGACCACAATTTACTGAAAATGTTAAACACCTAGAGAGAAATACGAAGTTTTAGTCGTCACTCTAAAGGAAGATAAAGGTAACATTAATTATTAATTAAAATCAATAAAATTTAAATTAAACAATTAAGAAAATAATAAAGAATCAAGACCAGGAAGTATAGTCCTTGAATAGATGAAGTACAGATCCGGAAACCGCATGACATGATATACTGGACATTTCAAAGAGACTCAAGTGGAAAGAAACTACAGAACAAGTGGACGGAAGCCTACATTACACGATTCTTCAAGAAAAGACCAGAAGAAAATGCAAATACAACAGAGGCATTAGTGTAATACTATTTACAGGGAGATTCTACGGTTAGGCGGTAAAAGCAAATTAGAGAAAAAATCATAGGGGAAATTTATGACTCCCAAGCTGTTTTCTTCTGAAGGAAAATCATATAAACGTTTAATATATTTCTTACGTCTTCATTACTATCCTGACACAATAAAGATCGTTCCGTTTCTGTTAAAGATATATAGTAAGATACCGTTAAATGCGTAAATTACCTCCTTTACTTATTTACGTTTAAGTAGGCCTACTGCCATTTTTATTTTTACTTGTTGAAAATTGGTCGCTTATGATGCAGCTCGCCGGTAGATCGTGCGATAAATGTGATCCTCAGACGCTTTGAAGTTGGAAACCATTCTATATACGATGCAAAGATATTGGAAATGACTGAAAAAACAGCATAAACATTTTAGGACAATGGAAATGGATTACGGGCAACGTAGTTGTAGAATAGCAAGGTTGGGCAAATAAGAAATGACGAAATAAGAATCAGAGCAGAAGCCGACACCGATAAAACTAAAAGACCGACGTGATATGAACACATGCGACGAATGCCAGCAGCAACACCACGGAGAACCGCAAACTAAAAAGTCAGCTAGAATGCGGATGGTGTAATCCCGCTCGGCTGTAGGCGACATGGATAATTTTGTTACACGTGTGGTCACATACATTGCTTTATCTAATCAGGTTATACAGTCGCTGCTTTGTCTCAGTCAGAAATTATTGATCAGAAAATGTTTTGTACGGACTAAGTGGGATAATCCATCTCCACGTGCCCTACAATAAAGAAAAACAAAAAAAAAATGAGGAAGAGAGAAAAGGCGAGAAAAAGTCAATAAAATTGCAAACCGTTTTGTTTGCGCTCGTCAGGATGAATTATAAAATGTTGACAGGAAGGTCAGATATTCTGTAATTTACTGTTGCCTTAAATACCTGCTGTGATTCCAAGAAATGAATAAATTAATAATGACTTTCCCGTACAAAGGGGAAGAGTACAATCCAGAATGTAGGCTACCTACTACTTGTACCACTATCAATCATACAAATGAGGCTCTCTGTGCTAGTGATCCCATGAGAGCAAAATATCTTGTGTACACCGTAATAATTTAATGAACAAGAGAGAACGCTAAAGTGATTAACATGAAAGAAGTACCTCGTGCATTATACACAAGCGTGCGCGCGCGTGTATGGGGATAGAGATTGCAAGAGTGACTTATCTACGTCACTATATTTTATGGCTTTTTATCTGTAATCTGCAAAATGTAGCAAATCATTTAGTCACAAAATTAATATAACAAAAAATACTTCAAAAACGTTTCCCTAATGTTACATTCAACCTTGTTCTCCACATCACGATAGAGAATATAGTTAAGTCGGAATGACTCAACAGATTGGACGTGCAGTGTTACCATAAGTAGCAGCCGTACGCTGTTCGAATCCAACATAATCAAGAATCAAAGACATAATATACACATTAATAATACGGATATCATTTCTCTTACTTCTATAATAACAGGTTTCTTCTTCTGGTACAGAATTGCTTGTGAGAGGTAGCCACCAGCATGTGGTACGGCATACGAGGGAAGGAACGTATTGTGGACACCACTACACTTCAGCGACCTAGTGAAACTGCATACGTCGTCGATTATTTTATTATACCAAAACGTAATATAAGAAAGACATATGAATATGGGACATGCCTACTAACGAAGAAGTCCTGGGTTCGAGTCGTGAGCAGCACCGTACGACGAGTGTTTTTTCCAAGCCGTGTTTTTTCCAACGAGTGATTTCGTTGGCTCCGTCTGTGATCACCTAGGTTTGAAACAAGACTCGGAACTATAGAATTGGTGACGCTTCCTTCCTTTAGAATTATCTGGGGGGAGTCGGATGCATATTGTTTATACAGTTGCGGTAATGAAAGATTGGACCTCAAACCCTGTAGACGAAAGTGTTCAGCGAAAGTTGTTACAACCATTAAAAGACAAAAGATGATACAGCTAGTAGTTATCAGCACTACACACCTGTAAAGTGTTTTTCGTCAGCATAGGCACAATTCTGGCATAAGAGAGAGATTTCTAGTCTACATGTTTTTTGTAATTAAGGGAAATGGAGGCCAAATAGTAGATTAGAGGACCAAGTAATGAGGAATATAAAAAATACGGGAGTTGTAAGTGCGGATCAGGGAATTTAAAAAACGGTAGTGGAACCAAGACTGCACATAAACCTACAGAAGATTAAACGAAAGGAAATGTGCAGGAATTCACCGCAACAAATGGGTCTAAGGAAGCCAATAAATTGAATGATCACTATTCCGCAAGGAATTTACGGTCTTATTACACAAGTGTATTAGTGTAATAGGAATATGTTAAGTTTTATAAGCATGGCAGTAAAATTGTGACTATCGGCTAGACTGATTTAGTCCAACATCGATCCTCGAAACAATATTTTCATAGAACTAAGTATCAAATTTTATACACAAAATACACATATCGAAAGTTTGTCATTGTACACATAATTCACGAGCAGCTGATAGGGCGTACAATAGGCGCAGTGCTGGATTCATTCCGGCCGGGCGAAGCACTTGCGTAAAATTTTATGGCGGTGCATTCTCGTAAAACGCTGTGCAAATAGTAACGAATGCGTAAACAAAGCTACGACCTGGCATATAATGCGCACACGCGCACACTCTCCTTTATTTAGAATCCATTCCGGACTTGTAATTCTCATAACGGGTTATATTATGTTTTACGACGGAGGGATTCGACTGGCGTACGGTTCCCTAGTTTCTGTTAACCGTTGCTATATGTAATACAAAACGTAAATTTGTGCATGAGAAAAATCTAGGGTTTTTTACAGACTTACTCGTCGCTGGGATTCCCACGTTAAGCGTCCACTTGCTGAGAAGAACAATTTGTTTATAAAGCGGCCTACACACGTTCATTTAGGTTTGTCATATCGGTGTGACACGCCGAAATGATCGTGTGCAGGGACAAAATGATGTGAGCTCACACCAAAAGTGTGAACTGACGGAATGATGAAATCGCATAATGGGATGTGTCAGTGTAGCATGGCATCAGGTAGAAATGACCGTTTGTTAGCTCATTTCAGTCTGTTAAGTCCTTCACACCTAGCTTTCCGCTTATGCGCTGTCCGACAGAGCCATCTGGTTAGTGGTGGTCATTTCTGTTATTTCTGCACAATTATGACTACAAGACGAGTGGTTACAACAGAAGACTGCGGTCGACTGATGGTCCGATGTGACACAAAATACCATCACATACACAAAAATAAACACATCGATGTTATACACCAAAATGATCATGTGTAGGCCGCTTAAAACGTTTATACAAAAAAAGAAAAGCGAAACTTCAAACAGACGGCTGGCAATAAATCCTCCCGGAGCTGACAGAGTTAAGTCACCCCTCTGCTCAGGCTTTAATGTTGTTACATCGCCTTCAACTAAACGATAACAACAATCTTTAATTTATACGAATACAAACGTTTTCCGATTTTCAAAATTTTTCTTCACTACGATGAGGAAGAATGTTAAATACGGCTCAATCGAGCCCTAAGCACAAAGACTCAACGAAACATTAATTACAAAACGTTAATTACTGTTTTTGAATTCGTCTGACCACAAAAAGCGTTAAGTAAGTTTTCCTTACTATTCTTATTGCTACCAACACATGTTAATTAAATCATAATATAATGTAAGCGAGAATTGATATTTTCTTATAAATGTGGAAACATAAGTAAGAGGCCGACGCGAGTGACAGTATTGAGGTAAACAAGACTGAAAAATTTCCAGCTGTTCCAATAATATAAAGAGGCCCATAAACTGCTGTTTATTGATTAAACATGTAGTACACTCTATCAAAAATCCAGATGTGGAGTTACAACGTCTACCATTACCGTCGATTCCTGGTAACTCATAAAGGATAGGTTAGTTAGACAGAAGAGACAGGATAATAAAATCAAGAGCAGTGAAGGGCTTCTCTTAAAAGGCACTTGACGTTAACTCAACAGATATTAACAACAAGGTATAGACATTATACCAGAGTTAAACGTTTGGAAAACTATGGCATACGGAGTTCACGGTAGGTGACAATTGGCCTAATTATATCGTATCGACGGTAGCTTAAATATTATAAAAATGCACAGAAGAGAATGAAGACTAAAACAGCGCTTAGCAGTGATATCAAAACTGCAAATCCTATCCGTTATAAGTGGGCTACAAAATGGCTGATTTGCTTTAGTACTTCAATTAAAATCATCATCAGTCTCAGTTTTGTACTAAATATGTTGTAAACGTATAAGCACCTATTGTGAAAACAGTCCTTTTTGTAAATGCCTGTCCACAAAAATTTCAAAAAGAATATCGCGTTTTACTTCCATATTCCTTAAGGAATGGAAGTATGGTGATGGCAAAAAAAATCGTGTTCGAGATTATTGCAGATTCTGATTCTACTACACTCAAAACATGAAAACAAGTCGTTTTCCGAAAAGTGTCTGTGTGTGTGTCTGTGTGTCTGTCTGTCTGTCTGTAGATTTTTTTTCTATGGCAAACGATAACTGCCGCAAATTAAAACAGAATCAAATAATTTTTTGCATACAGCCCTGATTTGTAGAGTACTCGCGACCTATTGTTTTTGGTGAAGATCGGTTGAGGGAAAGGGGTAGTTTACCTGCAACGGTTTTTTTTTATCAAGGGAAATTGTTTTTTTTTTGGCAAACGATAACAGCCGCAAATTCAAACAGAATTAAATAATGTTTCGTATACAGCCCTGAATTGTAGAGTTCTCAAGACCTATTGTTTTCGGTGAAGATCGGTTAAGGGAAAGGGGTAGTTTACCTGTAACGTTTTATGTTTTAACAAGGGTATTTCCTATGGCAAACGATAACAGCCGCAAATTCAAACAGAATCAAAAGATTATTTGCATACAGCCCTAAATTGTAGAGTTCTCAAGACCTATTGTTTTTGGTGAAGATCGGTTGAGGGAAAGGGGTAGTTTACCTGCAACGTTTTTTTAACAAGGGTATTTTCTATGGCAAACGATAACAGCCGCAAATTCAAACAGAATCAAATAATGTTTTGTATACAGCCCTGATTTGTAGAGTACTCAAGACCTGTTGTTTTTGGTAAAGATCGGTTAAGGGGAAGGGGTAGTTTACCTGCAACGTTTTTTTATCAAGCGTATTTTCTATGGCAAACGATAACTGCCGCAAATTCAAACAGAATCAAATAATTTTTTGCATACCTCCCTGAATTGTAGAGGTCTCAAGGACTTTCGATTTTGGTGAAGATCGGTTAAGGGGAAGGGGTAGTTTACCTGCAACCTTTTACGTTTTAACAAGAGTAAAGTACTTGAAAATTTATTTAAACTTTTTCAAACAATGGTAATTGTTAAAAATAAAATAATTTTGTTGCCAGGCAATAAAATTAAAATTTTTTCATTTTAATGTAAATCATGTATAAGAGAAAATATATCGCGCTTGGCAGGCGATATTAAGATTTAAATATAAATCTTAGAATATGGAAGTCATGTATGGTTCTCCATACCGATATTTTGGTTTGGGGTACATTACAAAGAATTACCTGTAAAAATTATTTAGCGTGTTCAGTACGAAAACATAAGGCAATTTAGTTGTAGTCTGGTAGAATTACGTATGTTGATAGAGACATATGGAGGTGAGAACAGCGCGATACATTTGAAAAGGTAACGACGGATTAGCCATCACTTAAGAAAGTAACGCGTTATGTAGAAAGTAGTTACAGAGTTTATTTTAAACGAGATGATACACTTTCGTCGAAAAAATTAAAACATATACGGACAGTTGTCCTCACTTCTGAGTGCGCATTTGTACAGTTGTACACAGTTGTACTCATTTGCAGACGCTTTCCAATTTGCGGCCTTTAAGACACAAAAATATAATAGATCTAAACTTTTCTTTTTTTCCGCGATTTTCTTGTGTCCTATCCCTATTGAGCAGATGTTTATAATTTTTCTTATTTAAACTGATGATACCAATTTAAACGCAAAAATCATAACCTAATAAAAATGTTTAATGAAGAAAGTTGTGTTAGTGGTTATACAAATAGAATTATCACTGTTGCACACCACTATAGAAAAATTATTCCGATTAGCGCTTTCAAGCTTCTCAGCTCATCGTTAGATCGGAATTCCGAGAATATTAGTGATAATTCTGTTTCTAATAAAAATAACAGATCCTTATCACCTGAGTGTAGCCCAATACCCCCAATAGTACCCCAATCTAACAATCCCAATAAAGTCCCGGACTTCGACAATAATTTCCCCACGCATGTTCTCCTCTAACGTGAAAAATATGACGTGAACGGGAAAACCCGGATGAATACATACCCTAATTACAAGCATTTACAAGCATATAGTTTAGTTTAGACGAGAACTTCCATGAAGTGGACAAATTAGAAATTCTAGAAATAAATTACCATTTTGACGTGACAAAAATTTCCAATAATATACAGAAGTTTCTTCTTTAGTATACCTGTAACACTTGTATCTTTAGAATGTAACTAATTGATGAGAAACTGTTTAAGATCATGAACAGTCAGGAAAGACTCAGCAATTTATCTTTACTTTCAATTGAATACGTTATATATAATAATTTATATTATAATAATTATATATAATACGTTATTATATTCAATAATGAACGTTAGGATTATAAAAGATTATAAATGATTTTGTTTCTCTAAAAGCAAGAAAGATTACCTTAAAAATAGATTTTTTTTGCATTTCGGTATAAAGTTATTCAGTTTATAGTTTTTTTTTTAATATTTAATTTCAACCAGTTTTACAAAACTTTAACTCGGTCAGTTAATACTGTTTGTGTTGTTTAATATTTTGTGTTGATTGGTTTTATAATTTGCGCTAATTTAAATACATTTTTTACTAGATTTTGTAAATAATATCCGCTTTTACTGTAAATTAAAGATAACGTCTAAAAAATTTTCACACTCACAAATACCATACTTAGGTTTTTTAAAAGAGGGGCCAAATCCAGGCTACGCTGCGGTCTACTGCATGAGTGACACTTCACTCTTCTACGTACTGTCACCAACGAGAAATAACTTTCTGTGGAATAAGAGTATTTAAGACCTGAACAGTCAGGAAAGACTCAGCAATTTATCTTTACTTTCAATTGAATACGTTATATATAATAATTTATATTATAATAATTATATATAATACGTTATATAATTATCGTTTTTTAAGACCTGAAGATGTCAGTAATGACGAAAAGCTTAGTCGAACAATAAACAAAAAAATTATAGCAGTTAGCAAATTCATAAAAGAAATAGAAATAAGAGTAAATCATACACTTACTTGTAAGTACACGCTGAAAACGGACACTAATTGGACACCAAACTACTGTACGATGTTACACATTTAATGATTTCCCGTACATTGAGACACTATTAAATACTCTAATAAACAGCTGTTTCCGATAAATTTTGGTAATTACTACAAGTTTTGATCTGTATAAAGGCAGTTTTACTGGTAGGCTATACATTACGTCTGAACCTGTAACGATTGCTTCCCTTATCACTGTCTATTATCAACTATCAGCTGATACCGCCTGACTTATACTACTATTATCTATTTCTTTTATTTCCATAATATGCCAAGGACAAAGGGCGCACTCAGTTACTTCCGTGATGGATTGTGATAAATATTTTAATTTTTTATTTTTCAAATTGTTTGGTTTTCGAAGTGTAGAGCGTATAATTTTGAAACAGAGTTTAGGAAAACGCCAGACAGAATGCAAACGAAAATAAACGATAGTGTACTTTCAGGAGCAAAGAAAATACAAAATTATTTAATAATTTCAATGCTACGTTATTAGTAAACTAGATATTTTAATATAAGATTCAGCGTCATCAACATCAAAATAACCTTTTATGCTCTGTTGCCGTGGTGCCAGTCGACGCCACCACTACCAAAGAGAAACCAGTTTGCGTTTAACCACACTAAAGCAATATGAGAGTATAACTGGTTATTTATTTAAATTGTGTATTATTCAGACAACTATGGAACCAATAGTTGAAATGTCTATGCCTTTCATAAACACGACTTACTAAGGCGAATAGAAATCTCGACTTCTTAATCCGAATGGATCACTGTTAGGTTTATTCGACCGGCTTAAATTGTACGATGCGGTTATAAAGCCACATACAATACAGTATGACATTTGACACGGGCAAGAAACGGACGGCAAAAAAATGTCAAAAGTTTGAATAGTACCAAATTCATAAATAGTAGGAGCGACAGAACTTAAACTTTTGTAGGTATTAAGTTCTCTTAGTTACAGAATGTTGTTGATTACTCTCCGTAGGCTACGAGTTTCCCTTACTAACCTGCAGTAGCACAATGTTATTTAATCCATTTCCTAATAGAAATCTTTTTCGGCTACACTAAATTATTATACCGTATACATATGGACTTGTATTCTGTTCATCACGAGGCGAGAGTAGATGCGCACACAGAAAAAAAATTCTGATTGGACGAAATCATTGTGAATAAAATTAGCAGAAGCTATATGAGACCAAGCACGTATTACATCACGTGAACACGGGGATTGTAAATCCTTTAGTTAAAGTACCTGTATTAATAATAATCAGTTTACAATGTAAAAATTAATACTCAAATTAATTCTATGAAGTATGAGTCTTAAACAACATAGAAACAAAATATACGATCATTATTGACGGTAAAATGCACGTTTCTTATTTTTTTTACTATAATGATGAAACGCGTACAGACAAGTCACGAGACAAGCTTAGACCGAACAACAGCATGCCGGCGTGTCGTGGGTTAGGAGGACGTGGCTGAGGCGGACACGCTAACATCGTGGTTGAAGCGGACAATTACCTGAGTACAGATAAGGTGCTTTGGTTGAGGCGGCACTGTAATAAACAAGACAAGGCCACTAGCTGCAAGTCACAGAACTTCACCTTACACTTTTCACAGACTTGGGGTTGTAGTTTACTTTATTTTTTTCATTTTAATGAAGAAAGTTGTGTTAGTGGTTGAAATCACAAGCAGAATGATCACTGTTGCACACCACTATATAAAATTATCCCGATTAGCGCTTTCAAGCTTCACAGCTCATCGTCAGATCGGAATTGAGAATGATCACTGTTGCACACCACTATATAAAATTATCCCGATTAGCGCTTTCAAGCTTCACAGCTCATCGTCAGATCAGATAATTGAATTCCGATCTGACGATGAGCTGTGAAGCTTGAAAGCGCTAATCGGGATAATTTTATATAGTGGTGTGCAACAGTGATCATTCTGCTTGTTATTTTCTTAACTTAAAACTCCCACACCAAAGACAGATCTGACGATGAGCTGTGAAGCTTGAAAGCGCTAATCGGGATAATTTTATATAGTGGTGTGCAACAGTGATCATTCTGCTTGTTATTTTCTTAACTTAAAACTCCCACACCAAAGACATTGATGGTTTAGAAATTGCATTATACTTCTTATTTTTTTATATTTTTCTACATTTTAGTACTCCTTATTCAGTATACTTTTCATTTCTTATATTTTTTTGTTTTATTTGTTTTTAGTATTTTTAATACATTTATGTAATACACTTATTTTTAGTATACGAGTAATGCATTTTGTATACTCTTTTGTATATTATCCATATTTTTCATCATGCATTTTTTAACCAATTTTTTTTTATGAATACAACTTGTTTACATAGGTGAGAGATTTCAGACCCTTCTCCAAGTTGTTGTCGTCATCAAAAGTGTTCATTATGTTGTTAATTCTCTCGTCCTGTCCAACATAAATCTTCTTTCATTTTAGAAACGGTTCTCCAATATTTCGTCAGTTGGAAAGAAACCTTCTGCCGTCTTCTTTTAGTATTTTAATGAACGGAAAACATTACTATGATGTTTCCTACAATGCTGTTCCACTTTAAGTACCAATTCTCAACAACATAATTAGTTCTGTGTCCATGAACATTCCACAACTCAATATGGAAATTTTAAGGTTGTTCATCCATTCTTGAACGAAGTAGTTCATGAAAAGAACTGATTTCTCAATTTTTGAAAAATTTTCCACTATCAGGAGCGGTTACATTTTCTACTCGATCAATCGGTAAATATGCCAAATCAGCACACACCCTACACGTAAATCTTATTTTTTTTGTATTTTCCTTGTACTCCATACTCAGTCAAATGTTTTGTATTTGTCTCCAAACAGATTGTTTAAATTAAAAGTTGCAATCACTTATTGTAGTATCTGGAAATATCTTCCTCGACGGACTAAAACCCACAACTTCAAAATTAAGTTTTATTAATTTTAGTAATCAAAATGGATACCAATTCTTGAGAAAAGTAAACTAACACGAGTATGTAGGTCCATTTATCAGGTAAAAGTGCAAACAGAACTGCATACAATTTCGTGTCCTAAGGTGCGCTGCCGAGATCAATGTGCACAGTGTATACCTGTGCAAACAGTTTTGGACAAATTTGCTTTCTTACCTACTTACCCTTTTTCCTACAAGTGTTTTGTTTATTGTATAATATACAGAGTTTACTTTCCTCACACGATTTGTTGTTTCCTGATATATTCTCTCATCCCTGTCAAAAATGACACCCCAGTATTCATATAGTTTGAATAGCTTGACCTGAACCAACTGTTCACCATCACATGTAATTCTCAGGGACTGTTCTCCTTTCCTTCCAACACGTATAACTTTACTGTTCTTGATATACAGTTTTATGCCGTTCCTTTCCAATTCCTCTTTCCGTTCTACCACGGCCTCTTGAAATCAATTCCATTTACCATTTGAATTACGAAACGGTTGGTAAAACTTAAGACTTATTGCATACAGATTTCTGCAGTGACATCACTAGAGTGTAAAGTTATCATGCTCTTATTATTATTATGTAATTAAATAAACACACACACACACACACACACACACACACATATAAAATATATTTTATTATAATGTTATTCTGTAATATTAAAAAAACACCAGTATGTAGAATGGATGGTTAAATTACAAGAACCCAACAGAGTGACTCCGTAAAGATGAGTTTTTCGTTGCCCTGTCTTCTTTTGCGTTGCCACTACCTTTTAACATGATAATGTTTTTAGGCTGGGGGTCATTCCACAAAAATCGTCATCGAAAAACGTGACGCTTCCACACTTTCGATTCCCCACAGTGTAGAAATTTGTTATGTAAACGCATCAAGACAGAAATAATCGCTGCTGACATTGAGTTTAGCAAACGTTTTAGTGAGAATAAATTTGGTTTTACATGCTCTGTTTGTGATCGTCCGTGGTTTGGAAATGATTTACGTAATCCACCAAACGTAATCCACATTATACGTTTCAAAAGCCTAAAAACATTATAATGCTTAGATGTTTCGGTTTCGTCGAAATTCTTTGAATGCTTAGGTGCATAAATAGAGAGAGCGAGAGAGAGAGAGAGAGAGAGAGAGAGAGAGAGAGAGAGAGAGAGAGAGAGAGTTTGGTTAAGATTTCAAATATTGCGTTAATCTTTGTTTCCTATCCCATTCAGGCCTTATCTGCTTTCCAAGAATTGTCTTCTTCAGCTACGTCCACCTCACCCACGGCACCGTACATCAGTATAGTGGAAATATGACTACTGCTCAGTTGTTTATATTCTGGCACGTGACTACTCCCAGCTCTCGGTAAAGAAGATACAGAGTGACGACATTCTTTCAAACCACGTAAGCATTTTCGATTGCACAGTTTCAATTCTGCTGAAGACTGATAAAATTCGCGTTTAGCATGCGCAGCAACGCAAATCATCTTTTAGGTAAAACACACCTACCTTCTTAAGGTACAAATTATTTGTTTCTTACGTGACGTTTGTGATTTTTCAAGTTCGAACTGTTAAGGTGTATGTTTAAATGGTGACCGTTTAAGCATAACGCCATATCCAGCACCAACACACCAGTCAAGAACTCAACCTGACGATTGGGATAGTAGTGCCTGATAAAAATTATTTTCTACGTTTCTACTGAATAATCTATACAACAAAAATTACTACCAAATTTCTACTCACTCATTATGCGTTATTGTCAGTGCATAGACTTTCCCTATTTTGCAATGAGCTACGGATTTGCAACCTACGTTACAGTTTGGTTTCGACTATTCTCGACTGTTCTAGCTTACTGTGACCGAACAGTTAGTAAACTTTTTAGTAAAAAATTACGGTAGTAAACCGGTTACCACAGCATATAAGAAAATATGATTAAATACAGTATTGTCCCAATGAGCTTACCAAAGTCATGTGAAGAACTTTAGGAATAAGACGGTTTGACACAAAACAGATTAGACCTAATACTACTCTTTTACTAATTAGTACTCTAATAATCTTACTGCAGACTGACTGACACATGTGAAGAAAGCAGAGACCAAATTAATTACAATACACAAAATTAATTATGTACTCCCAAATTCCACGTGTAATGTTTACTTCAAATTTACTCCCATCAGATGTAAAGGTAGAAATGTAACAGAGTTTATGGTGTCTAATAAAACTGATAAATTTTCACAACTGTCCGCTGGTGGTTCGTGACAGCACGTATGCTAATATTAATACTGCTCTGAGAAGAGACTGACCACGTTTACGAAGCATGAGCAAAGTCGTTGTTGCGATCCAGAATGTAATTTATATAGCAAGCTAACTATCTACGGCTGAATTTACAACAATTGTTTAAAAATTCCTGAAGATAATTAAAGAAATATCACGAGCCCATGAATTATTCTGAGCGTTTTCAGTTGTTTCTATGAACTAAGCAGGGAATGTATTTGGATCCTAACGCATGTTTATATGTTCTCTGAAGAAGAGTCTGACAAAACAGGACTCAGTCAAGTCTTACCACCAGCCTAGAACACAAAGTGTGCCAGAAATAACTGGCAAACTTTAGACGCTGTACTGTCGACAAAATATTAAAACTTTTCAAAACCCGAACAGAACTACATCATTTAATACGTCGTGATTTCAACAGTGACCATAAGTGCGAAGCCATATCCATTAAGTTTAAATTAAATTAACTAAATTAAATTGACTAATTAAATTAAATTAACTAAGTTAAATTAAATTAACTAAATCGAATTAAACTAAACGATATTTAAACGTAAATAAACAATTTTTTTATCTCTTCAGCAATTACCCACTACATAAGGAAGAAGGTTATGTGCATGTCCACTGTATGCATTTGCTTGTGCCTCTGTTACCACAATATATGAAATTCAAGAATTTTATATGCTAGGGGTCATGTTATCGACATCTCAAGTAAAACATTTTAATACTTTTTTGAATCATACTTTTAAAATTATTCAAGTTACTGTAATGTAAAGCGGATATTTATTGTTAAACTGGCGTTGGCTGGAAGGATAGGAGATTAGTCCTCAGCCTGCACCTAGGACAGAAAGTAAAGATGTGTTTGTATCATGGAAAGACGAACAGATAGGAAGAGGCATGCAACAATGATGCTGCATATCACCAATTCTGTTTATCTCTACGGAGAATAATTGGCTAACGAAACCTTGAAAGGAGTCAGTGACTTCATGGTAAAAGGGAGTGTCATTAGCACCATGCTGGCGAAGAACGAAGGAAATCTTCAAAACATGGCGGACAGACTGGTGGAACCAGCAAGGAAATACGGAAACGGAATCAAACTAAGTAAGTCAAAAGTGATAAGAATCTTAAGAAAGTACCGCTGCAAATCTTCTTGATTGGGAAATCAAGAACTAGAAAATTTTGACCAATTGAAGTATTTAGAAGTTTTATACCAAAGGACGCTTGCTGCACCTCCAAGGAAATCAGTTCACGAATTGCCCTGGCCAAGACTGAACTCAGTAAGGAGAGATCACATCTGAGCTTGGATTCGGTAAAGTTTACACTTTTATCATTGCTCAGTGTCGATCGGAAACATGGATGCTAATAAGAATGGGAAGCTTTGAAACGTATCGCTGGAAAAAATGTAAAAAGTAAAGTGATCAGAGAAGATGGCAAGTGCATAGGTCCTAAGAAAAATGGACGGGGAGAGAGTAATCCTGAATGTATTTCGTCATATGAAAGCAAACTGGACTGTAGGCCTACATTGCCTGGTGCATGACGTCATCGAGGGAAAATTAGAAGGACTCCTCGACGAGGGAAGAAGAAGAAGAAAATAATTCAGCTGTTGTACTATTTAAATGAGGAAAGGAAGTACTAGGAATTGAAGGAGGAAGGCAACAATAGGTCAAGATGGAAAACGAAATTCGCTTACCAAGTCAGAAGATTTGAGGTCAGGGAGAATACTAAATAATAATAATAATAATAATAATAATAATAATAATAATAATAATAATGTGCAATAGCAATCATTAAAATTATTTCGATTTTTACTAACTTAGCATTTAAAAACGCCTTTTATTATTTTTAATCACTTTGTAGTTTTCCTTTTTTATAAAATGTTTGTGTTATAATAATAAATAGCTCTGTCCTAGACTAAAAGCATTTTCCTTTATTCTTTCCCCGTTATTTCAGCGACTTTTTGATGAATTCTGTAAAGTGACAGTTTCATGTTTGCGTAAGAAACGTTTGCTATAGGCTGCTGTTACCATTATTAGAAAGACTCGTTTATTTGTTGAAGGTATTCTGTTACTCTGTCAAAGTGACGTAAATCGATCGTAAACAATCCAAGTAATGGCATATTAATGTTGCAATAGTTTACTAGTACACAATACGTTAACAAATTAAGTATGACAAGTGCAAGGCTGTCATATCAAACTGTCACTGAACTGTTATTTTATACTGAGAATAAAGCCCAATTAAAACAATTTCCCGTCAACACTATCTAATTATTCGCGGTTTCTTACTAAATATAGTATCAGCAATAAGAGAACGTAGTGTTACGTGGCACCTCCAAAAATTTTCAGTTTCAAAATGGAAGACAGGGAATAAATTAGTAAAGCTTTTCGTATGCGTGATTCAGAATTTCATTAAGAACGGGCGAAGGTCGATTTCGAAACGGAAGATGGCAAGCTAATTGTACCTACTGTGGTATGTAAATTGTAACAATTCATAAGTTTATTTCACGTCGTCGTAAGATTCAGTTCAGTTGCTATATGGCCATATCTGAGACGATAAAAGGGAGCTGTGTCATAAGGATTTGATGCTTCACAGAAAAATTGAAAAGTATTTTTAAAGTAAACTACAGGAGTTCTGAAAGCATCGTGTGGAGAATAAAAAAGAACTTTACATAAAGTTTCTATAACGAATTTAAAAAGTGTATTCTTTAGAATGTCACGGTAGTTCGACCGAGGACCGCGCATTGTCCAGCTCAACCATGCTCGTCGGCTGCTAGTCATCAAGTCATCCCATCCGGACGATGTGCAGATGTATGGATCGATATCAGCTGATGACAATGCAAATAAGGCCAATGGTATACACACTGCATACGTCTACGCCCGTTTTACAACAGTAAGAGATTATTACGAAGTCCCCTAGCCTGAGACATAAGGCTCATTTTTTTTGTAGACCAGATAGGTTTGGCTAACTCTAATTCGCGAGATGAGACGATTTTTTCCTGAAAAGTAATATAATTACTAAGAGACGTTTGCAAAAATACTTTTGCTGTGACAAACAGCATTTTGTTACTTTCTTTTCTATTTTCTTCATTTTGTACCGTTACAGAAATGTGGTCATACAAAAGTAATGTCATCATCGTCATCACGGCTGTGAAGTTATAGCCGTCATGAAGATAAGGTGAGAGTGACAAGTCACCACCCCAATCTTCACTTTCGTTCATAAATTCGCGTACTTTTCTGCCTCGTCAATCTCCTTTCTCCATTCCTTCCTAACTCTGACACTCGCATTCCACTCCACCAACCGCGTAACTTTCAAGTCCTAGAATACTTGAATTTTCCACCCCATCCACCTTTCTTTCTTTCTTTCTGTGGATCTGTCTCACTGTGCCTTTCACTTTTTTGTCTGTGTAGGTGTCCGAAACATCTTAGCATTTGTGTTTTACACGCTTAGTCAAGTGGCATAACCAAGGGAGTTGCTAGATTTTAGAACCCCTCCCCTCCATTGGGTTAGTCTCCAATTGGTTTTTATAAGAAAATTCTATACATTGGCCATATATATATATATATATATATATATATATATATATCCATATGTATAGCCAGTAGCAGCCGATAACCACAAAGTGTGCTGTAACTGTCGAATATTCTACTACCATCAACGCCTCTATTCCCGCTGATCGTCAGTGACCTGAACAATAACACCACCATGAAAAACTCCTGGCTACGCCACATGGTATTTACGTTATTTTTTCGTCTAGTTTAGTGATTTCGTTATCTTGGAAAACCAGTTTAACAATTATTCTGTTAACTTTAGTAAGTAAATGAATAATAGAGTATTATTCTAATTGAAATGATATTGCAGGAGAAACCTATGAAAAACTGTTTCACTGATTCACCAAACGTACAGTAGAGTTCACCGTATTTGTTCTAATAGACTGTGTATTTGTTCCAGTCCTCTTTATTTTCATCATATTACAAGATCCAGTTTACTTCCTACCACCCCTCGGCAAGACAAAACAGACGCTTGTACTGTGATTCGTTCCTAATTCGTGATGAGTCGCGTGTGTTATTTGAAGTGTTTCAGCTCTATGTGGACGTTACAGGTTTAGGTGGCTGCGGCAGATCAACCTCAGTTTTTACACAGAATATTTTATGTAAATTTACAATGTTTAATATCTTTGTTGTACTAATATCTTCATTACAAAGATAGTACCGTTAAAGATATGTAGCAAGATGTGTTAAATGTGTAAATTATCTTACTTTGCTTATTTACTATTAAATATTGTACTGCCTTGTTTAGCTTTACATCATTTATCGAAAACTGATCGCTTATGATGCGGTCTGCCGGTAGGTTCCTGAGTTTAAGTGTGGCCTTTCAAGTTGGTCCGCAAGTTCCATCTCCTGATTTGTAAGCCTTCTACACACTACATCCTTTCCCGTCTTCAGCCTATATAACATTCTTACTATTCTTCTCTTATTCTTCAGGGTTCGTAGAACTCTACGAATCATGAAACACTCCACCACAGATTACGATTAGTAAGAAATAAACAACATTTTTAATACAAGTAAGATGTAAACATGATTATTTCGTACATGGTACTCTTGAGTGTGTGTGTGTGTGTGTTTGTTTGTTCGTGTGTTGTTCAACTACTATATGTAATTTACACTCAGCCTATTTACTGAGGATGTTTGTGTATTTATATATTTATAGTTGTATAAAATATTTTAAACGTTAGGAGGAGCGTCTTTACCGTCATCTGTGCGTAATAATCTAAACGACAACGTTTGGGATGAAGCGTAAAAGCCTAACTGAAAACACATCAACGTCACACCAGAGGGATTTTTCTTTTTTCGAAAACTGTAGGTTTGTATAAGGGCTACATGAAACAAGCACACAATGCGAAAGTCAAAGAGACAGTAAGGCGTTTCGCATTACTGTATATGTAATCGCTTTACGTTCTCTGCACACAGTTTTCCTGTTCCATCGAGTAATAATGTAACAGTAATAATGCGCAGACTATAAGCTACTTACCAAACCCGTTACTGTCTCCGATCTTCTTAGAGAAGATACATACACTAATACTAATAATACATACTCTAATGGAGATATAGATACACTAATACATTTGAACTGCGTTTACTGGGATACGATTTAGTTTTTGACTATCGACGTCTCGGTCTATGCGAATACGACTTTCATAATGTATGATTATGGGCATCTGTACGGAGATTTCGAAAAGTTACGTAATCCTCAAAAATACAAATTAATATAAATAAAAAATAAATAATAAGCGGCGCATTTAATTTAACGGATACGTTTACTTTAAAACAGAACTGTATATAACCTTGATAACAGAAATTTACTTGTTTACAACGTCCACGACAAACTTCAAACGAGCCTTCACTTTCATAATCATACTTTTGGATACCTGTCGTAATCATTCGTGATATATCCCTTTCCATATCATAAGCACTATAAGTCCTCAAAAACTTTCAAAGTCGCGCAATTGGTGCGCAAGTAGGCTTACGTGGTTGAAGTTAGCATACAGCCTTTGGAAATGCCGTTCCGAACGACGCGTTCAGCCTTTCGTTTACGTATGTACGAAATAACGGACACGTTTTAAAGTTTTCAAAGTGGCATTAAAGTACTGCATTTAAAAATTCGAAAAATTGTTAAATGCGGATCGAAAAGCGGTGTACAACAATAGAACCGTCTGTGTAAGATTCGAATAGCATGTAAAAAACTATTTAACAGAGGCTAGAATTTTTTTAAGTTGCCGTGAAACACTGTAAATATACTACACTGTAAATATCGTAAACTGTGTTAGGTATACTGAGGGACGAATACAGATTTCAAGCTTCCTATTTCTTAATGTTTATAAATAGTATTGTTAGCAAATGTGGGGCCAACAATTTTTACCGCGAGAAGGAATACCGATAGCCAATGTTTTCACTGTGTGAAGCCGGTTCTTGAAACGCGTAAGAATTTACACAGTTCCAAATTTGCCTAGTCTGTGCCTAAACGTAGCCGCTTAGGTAGAACAACGTTTCGTCACTAAAATAAACATTATCATCAGATTCATTGAGCTGATGAACAACACTTTCGTAGGGTGTCGTGTATAATTAAAGAGTTGTGTAGTTTTTAAAACCGTTGTTTTAGGAATTCTGACCTGAGAAGATAGTTTCCGCAACGATTTTCTCGGAGACTACAGCAATCGGTTTTTAATGTCAACCAATTAAACGGTCTGCACCAGAGTGTACACTATCTACTCCACCGTTTTCACGATTTTCACCGTTTTTATGATGAATTTATTCAGAACACAAGCGTCAGGAAACATATTTCGAAATAATTTTTGTGTTTGTAGATAAGAATTCTTCTCACATAAAACAAAATTCTATTTAAAAAAATCAAGTTCACACGTGACGGTTATTTTGGGTTGACGGGTATTTTAATGTGGACATGAAACTTCTACTGCTCTTTAGTTTAAAATATTTTCGTAAAGTTACAAACTAATTTTTATGTACAGATTAGACGACTCTGTAAATACAAACAGAAGAATGCATGTCTAGAGAATTATGAAAAATGACATTCAATCTGTTTTGTCGGATCATAATTGTTACTCATGTCACAATGCAGGCCATATCACTAACTAGTTATTGCATTAGTACAGACAAATGCAATAGTGTATGTCTGAAAACTGAAAACAAACATCGTACATTTAGATATTTAATCTCGTTTCCAGCCGAAGTTTAAATAAACAAAGTTAATAAATTACTTGACAACTATACAGTTTTAATATACATGGTGATGGTTGGTTTTAATATTCTGCAACAATGACTAGCATGCATGAATTAAAATTTCGATTAGCAGATTACACTGATGATATTAAAGATAATGTAACAGTATTATATGAAGTCACAACGCAACGCACGGGACGTGTTGATGATGGTTAAGTATATCCAGTTGACTTTCCGAAAGCGGACTAACACGCGCGAGCGCGCGCACCCACACACAAATTCTGCGGATTAGTCTCGCCCGGGGGTATGATTCAGCTACTGTGCGTTCTACTTGTTGTTCTTTCAAGCAACAACAACAAATTGGGATAATTATGTAATTGAATACATACACATGCTTATCGTTTAAAGTCTAAATAAAATTTTAAGCAAAATGGCATCAAACACGATATGAATGTGACGTTACATAGTGGGCATACAAAAGCTTCGTACACACACGAGTAATAAGTGTTGTAGTTACGTCTTCTTTCGACTTGTTTTCATGTAGTGTAGAGTAAAATTGCTACCATGGGACATTGATGTAGCTTTTTGAAGTTAACTTTGCGTAAGAGAAACTAGGAGCTGTGCAACTCGACGGCCAAGCCCATCGCCCGCGATTATTCGAGCTGCAGATGAGGTCCCTCCCGCCCCAGGGACTAGGATAACTGGTAATTTTTAGGTGTGGCCTGCTGCTGGCGGAAGGGTTTCAATTAGATATTGTTTAATTCTGGGTTAGCGTTTGCCGAGAAAGGGTGGAAGATTTATCTGGAAAGATAGATGTTGACCGAGGGAGCTGATGAGGGGTTTCCCCTGGCAACGGGCACGGAAGCGGTAGACTTTTCTGGAAAGTGTTCGTATAGTGGTGTTTGGAGAACGGACAACTAGGACAGTCGGGATAGTGTGGTTCCAAGTAAGGGAATGGGCTTACAGGCCCACCACAAACATCGGACCAACAGATAATGGAGCTTTCGCTTATGGATCTTTGCCCGAACCGGTACCATATAACGTGGGGACAATCCTAAACGGCGGGACATGGTATTCCTGCAAAGCAGGGGATTAGAGTTAATATAAACGAACGGCTGATTTGTGGGCTACTACTTGATCTGAATGCACCCGCCAGGTAGGTCGTCTGTCAAAGTGATACTTCAACCAGAAGATCAAGGGAGTAGTGTATCGCCTATGTAGAGTCTGGGAGGGAGCTTTCCGCATGTGTAGAAAACTACAGTTGTGCTCTTGGCCGCGTTACGGGGACCATCCATTTGTCCACCACTTTGCATGAGGCAATGTTCAAAAATAAGTTATTAATAACAGTCTGCTGATTGGCTGTGAGTACGCAAACTGAGAGGTATAGTTGATTTCAGCACATCTAGTCGTATATAGCAGCTGTCACTTCTTTTACTCTTGTATCCCCAAAACTGAAGATGGTCCACGAAGAAAAGTGTTCAACAGAACGTCAGAGAATTCATCCATAAAGAGGTCGCTAGCGCGTTTCTGCTACCGGCCATTATCTATATTGCACATAGATATACCTTGCCTCTGCACGCAGTACGAAAATGCAAATCGTTCTCGTAATGCGACTTCGGGTGTCGGTGAAATTCCCCATTCACGTAATTAACGTGTCTCTTCACGTAACAAGGCTCTTCACCGTATATTTTTAAAATATTGAACAGTGGGAACGAGGCTGACCAACGGGAAAGGCATATTATTAGTACTACTCGATAATTCTGTGTAGTAAAGGCACAAACATAAGTGTACGTTAGCCGAGCGAAAATAAAATTTACTCGAATATTTCTGTTTCAATCATTAACCGTAACTGTAGACTACGATGAACTTTATACGATCCTTAAAGCTAAGAGTCTTTGGGATCTTATGACAGCCCCTACACCAATAATTCCTCCTGCCCATGCCTGTTCTTTACATCTCTTATACCCATTTCTCAAAACATCGCACTGCTCCTGCAATAACAGTAGTTAATTTCCTTTATCTTTTACCTTTACAACATGCCCTATGCCCCATCCCGTTTCCCTCACGCTTCAGCATTTTACCTAAAAACCTTCTGTTTTCCTTTATTCTGTTCAGAACCTTCCCATTAGTCATTCTGTCAACTCATTTTACACTGGTTGCATACTGAGTCCCCTTTACAAGTGCCAACGGTCTCCTTGGAGAGAGGAAGATTAATGGTGAGTCTAGGGTATTCTATTGCTTTGATTGTGGAAAACTATTCCTACAGCGAAAGAGAGTCTTAATGAGATCAAAGGTAATATAATAGAGAAGGCAACGGAAAACATTTGCGTTAAAGGCCCTAGTGATATTCCTGGAAAGACGCCATGACGTTTATTAAGTATTAAATGTTGTTTTTTATTAAACATTACTGAAGTAAAAGTCGGTGGCGTGTTATTCGACGTTTTACTTTCTCTGGTCGACTGCTAACAATCTCTGGTTGTCTTCAGACACTCCCTGTGGCTAGAGGCCTCTGTCGTCTCAGTCTCTGCATTTGTAGACCTCTTTTTCCCACTCTCATGGATATCCTCTTTTCACGATCACCTGAGTAGGCATCTTTTCCTTCATCTGTGTAGAACTTTTTAGGCCAACGATTCCCAGGCATTCTTTCCACGTGGCCGTACGATTGGCTTCATATGTATGATGTCTAATATTATTATAACGTTTTCGTTTCTAACATTTCGGAACCTGGATACTCCACAAGACCTTCTCTAAAAGTCCATCTCCACTGCTTGGAGCTAATGGGTTTTTCTTCGATTTAGCTTCCAAGTTTCAAAGTCGTTGGTTTCTATCTTTCAAAATTAATGGATTAGACCATTATTTGCATTTTCATTATTTTGTACTAATTCTTTCGACGACATTTCTGTGCTTTGGTCAGACAGTTTGTAGTACAAATTAATTGAATAAACGCGCCTGAAGTCAACCACAGATGCTTGCGGTAGAAATGTTGATTTGTTATGTTATTAACAAAATACCGTACTCCGGTTTCCGAAACAGTTGACTCAAAGTGACCTTTACTCGCTACAGACAGCGTCTAGTAATAATAGACAACGTATAATAGATAATTTTGTCCAATGTGTTTTTTATTATTCACCGTTAATTCACAAAATATAAATTAAAAATTAAAATATTAAAGTTTATCAGTCGCTTTGTATACAAACCAAGGGCGTGACTGATTTATCGCGGTACACCCAATGGCAAATTAAATATTGGAACGGCTACAACTAAAACTTTTTAATCAGCTACAGCGAAGCAAAGGTTATTAATGTACTGAATTTCCTGTGAAATTCAATACACGAGCCTCGTTACTGCCTTTGAACTTGATTCCCAGAGAAGCGTTAAATGTGTATATGCAGACAATGTATGCCCAGAGTTTATGCATTCAGTTGTTCGTCAATTACTGGAAAGCGAATTATGATTGATCTATGTAAAACAAACATTTATTTGAAATTAAACTAGTAATGCTATACTGTAAATCCATTACACTGTCACCATAACCCAGGGTGGGTTTGAGCATCTGTTATGGTTTTCATCCGTTTTGTTTCCTTCAATGACAACCTCTTCTAATGCTTCCCCCTCAAGTCATCCTTCACGTCACCTTCGTCATGGCATTCCATATGAGATGGTATAACTCACCACTCTTAATTATTCTGGAAAAACTATCCGCTTCTTCATTTCAAATATCCTCAACAGCTGTTGATAAGAATTTTCCAAGATCCAACCTTGATTATTATAAGTGATCAAGGGCCGAAACTCAGTGTAGTCCAAGTGAAGAAATTGTCGGAAATTGTCGGACTCAGAGATAAAGTGTAATGACAATCGATTTAAAACTTTCGTATTACCAAATTTCTAAACATTAGAAATTCGTTTTTTTTTTCAGATTTCGCGAGCTCATTGTAAAATAAGCCTAATTTTCTACATTCTGTGCTGAGAGGAATTTACTTTACCACTTAATCTTAGCCATCATTCACGACGTCGGTTGCTGAATCTATGTAAACTTTCTACTTCGGTGTTTAATTATTTTTATATCTTCGTTGAAAAACTATTTTTAGCAATATAGCAACGGGGGTCCTGGCTGGGCTACTATACTAGTGGGTAACTCTAGATCAGGCCTGTCAGGATGATGCGAATCGGCAGCAGGATTCGCATTTGGGATGGGGTGGCGGATGAACCTCTTAGAAGGGCAATGGCAGCTCCTAAGGCCCAGTTAGGTGGCTTACTGCAAAAGGGTAGGAGGGAATCTTTAGCCATGGTGAAGGCAATCTCCTAGGGGTTGGGACTCCGAAAATAAGCCCCTGGTCATCCAGGTTGGGGGTTGGGCGTGGTGCTGATAACTCCATCCCATAAGACATTTCGTTGTTGAGAAGCCTAAAGGAAAAGAAACAGGACGGATTAATCGGTGGCGACCTGGCAAACGGATAAATGATAAAGATTTGCAGATCTGTACGTGGAATTTCCTGTCTCTACTTAATCCAAGAGCTCTTAAAATGCTACTGGACCAGTTTCAAAAATACCATGCAGATATTACAGCTCTCCAAGAGATCAGGTGGGTAGGGAAAGGAGTTCCAGAGAAGAATGACTGCACAGGTCATTATAGCTGTGGTGATAAACACCAATATGGCACAGGCTTTATTCTTAGAAAAAAGCTAAACATCTGGTAAATGGTTTCACACCTGTAAATGACGTAATTTGTTGTCTAAGAATCAAAGAGAAGTTTTTAAAGTACAGTGTAAAAATATACACGCCCTTACAGAGGAAAAGGATGATACAGGAAAGGAGACCTTTTATACATTGCTGGAAAAGACCGATGTTACATGCCCGGAAATTGATGTTAAAATAGTAATTGGCGATATGAATGTGCAAGTTAGAAGGGAAAATATGTATGTACCAACAATAGGAATGCACAACTTACATAACAACAGTAATGGAAATTTTGTGAGATTAATTGATTTTGCAACTTCCAGAAAAATGGTGATTGGCAGTACACTTATCCCCCACAAGAATATATACTGTATAAGGGTACTTGGAAGTCTCCGGATGGCCAGACAGTTAACTAGATTGACCACATCTTGTTTGACACAAAACACAAATCTATGTTGATGGACGTGAGATCCTATATGGTAGCAAATGTGGATTCTGACCATTTTCTAGTTGTAGCAAAAATTCGTGTAAGGATGTCTAACTTCAAGAAAGAGCGTGCAGGAAGAGCTAATAAGTACGATGTAAATGCTTTAAAAAGCTGCCTCTCAGTATCAGGAAAAATTAAGGGAAGAATTAGGAAAAGGCTAAGAAAAAGTTGACGACAAGTAGGACATCAACAGCTTATGGAACATAATTAAATCATCTGTTATCGTGGCAGCTGAAAATACAGTAGGAGTCAAGAGCAAAGGAGATATTAAAGAATGGTTTGATGACAAATGCGAAATGGTAACGAATGAGAAGAATAATGCGAATCGGTGTGTGTTGCGGACGAACTGTACGAGACAATCAATGGAAGAATATAAAAGTAAAAGGAGAATAGAAAACAAATTGTACAGAAAGAAGAAAAGGCAATACGAGAATGAGTTGCTCGGCAGGATAGAGAATAGTAGACTAAAAAATGAAAGCAGAACATTTTATAAATCTATGAGTGACAGAGCAAAATCTTTTAAACTAAGGACTACAATCTGTAAAGATACAGAAGGTAATATTGTAACAAAAAAGAAAGAGATGTTAGAAAGATGTAAGAAACAGTTTAATGCTATGCTAAATGAAAAGCACAATGAAAATGAATGTGATTATATTCAGCATCCTATAGATCATAGAAATCTAACAGGTGGCCTAGGAAATGAAGTGCTAACAATGGAGGAAGTTAAAGATATGATTGAAGATCTGAAAAATAATAAGCCTCCTGGAGCAGATAACATACAGAGATAACTGTAGAAATATGGTGGACAAAAGCACTAATATACTCCTTACAAAAGTTGTTCAGTTTAATATGGGACAATGAAAAAATTCCTGAGGAATGAGGAACTGAATTAATTTGCCCACTGCACAAAAAGGAGATCCGATGGAGTGCAAAAACTACAGGAGAATTACGTTACTTGCAGTAGCATACGCATATAACGTATTCTCTAAAATTTTATATTTGAGACTTTTACCCTACACAAATAATATTATAGGTAACTACCAATGCGGGTTTCAGCCTGAAAAATCTACAGCAATTCAAATTATTTCTCTACGATAAATTTTAGAAAACACCAATATAATATTGTGATTCATCGCCTGTTTATAGACTTTAGTGCAGCATATGATAGCATAAATATATCCAAGTTATTTACTGGGATGAATGAATTTGGAATCACAGACAAGCTTACTAAATTGGTTATGACTACAATGGAAGGGAGCCAGTGGCGGGTCAAAGCTCAAACAGATAAATTACAAGTGGGCTAAGGCAAGGCTACTCACTTTCGTGTCTGCTTTTTAATATAGCCTTGGAAAAGGTTGTTAGAGATGCAGGTATCCAAACAAGGGGCACAATATTCTTCAAATACATTCACCTATTGGCATATGCCGATTACATAGATATTATGGGAAGGTCAGAGAATGATGTAAAGAAGGCAGTCACAGCATTATACCATTCAGCTGAGAAAATAGGGCTAACGGTAAATGAGGTGAAAACTAAATATATGATTGTAAAAACTAGGAGAACTTGTAATCCATTAGATTTAAAAATTATGAATTTTAATTTGAAAGGGTCTCAAGTTTTTCGTATTTCGGCTGTCTGTTAAATGAAAACAATGATATAAATGGAGAGATAAGTAAACGAATTCAGAATGCAAATAGATGCTACTATGGGCTGATGAAATACTTTAAATCACAACTTCTACACCGTGAGACCAAAGCTAGACTATATAGAACATTAGTAAAACCAGTCCTGATGTACGGAAGTGAAACATAGGTGACTACACACACGCACACGCACACACACACACACATACACACGCACACACACGCACACACAGGGAGACCTGTTTCGACTTGCATCTTTTGAAATGAAAATACTTAGGAAAATATATGGACCCATTAGGGAAGGCGGAGAGTGGAGAATAAGGTACAACAGAGGCTCTATGACTTATAAAGATATTGTGATATGAATTAGGATAGATAGGCTGAGATGGGTAGGACATATATAGAGAACGACTGAGAAGGATGTTCTTAATAGGCGTTAAACACGATTTAGATATTTTACAAACGGTAAAACTCACTTTTACCTGTTTAATACAAAGATAATAAAGATTATATTTTTACTGCAAATTCTACACAGATTTTTACTCCAGAGCATAAACAGTTCATAAAGATCATGTTTTTAAATCAAATGGTTCAAAGTTCAGAATATTTTAAGTTTCGCTTATCTGAAAACAAAACTTGTTGAACAACTTGTGAATCCATTAAAAAATCCATTCGTCAAACACACAATTTAAGACAAGTTTTCCGCCTCGTTTTGTTTTTAGGACAGTTTGGTATACAAATATAAGTCTTATATTTGTTTTTATAATGAAACCAGTTAACCTATTTCGTATAACACTGTAACATTCACACTGTGACGTTGTGTTAAATCACCAAAAATGCTCTTTATATAAACGTATACCAATGCTCTTTATGAAGAGAATTCACTTGTCACTCAAACGTTATTTTTTTATTTCAAAACATCATGACGTAGCTATTTTATCAACAGGATTCTTAATCGGAACATTATATGAGCGGGAAACGAGATTTTCTGCCTTCTTTTTAAAAATTTTTAAGACTTTTTAACCTGTTAATAAATGTTATCATTATTGTGGGAGAATTGCAAAACAATAAATCATATAACAAGAATTGGGAATGATTTTCTGGTATACTTATTCAATTCAGCTCGGAATGGAGATGTACACGTTCTGTAATATTCAGAAAAGCTTTTGCTATCGACAGCGGGATAACTTAGTGGAAGAGAGCCCCTTTGAGTTTGGTCACGCTGCGCTGTTGTAAACCCAACTCTGTTTACCTACTTTTGGAGCAGAAAACATCTGGCTGAGATAAACGTATCACTGCTAGCACCTACACGAGAAAAAGCATCATTTTATTTATTTACTAAAATATAAAAATTACAATTCTCTACCAGTTAATTTACCAGCGTTCTAATATAATGTATATGTCATGCGGGATCTTTCAGACGTCTGAGGGTTTGTATTGTATGTATGTATCTCTACATTATGCGCTAATGATGGTCCTGTTGCTACAGGCCTGTGCACATCTGACAAATTATTGTCAAGTCATAGTCTCTCGTTACTACTGAATATTTTCATTGTTGATTTGACGTTTATCTCCGGTAAGCGTGCGTGAAAGAAGATTCCGTGCGCGGCTGAAGCATTGACCTTCCTGCATTATACCTCACGCACATTCCAGATCCTTCCTCTTATGGGTTGTATAGCCTACGTTTGTACGCTTTAACGCTTTCAGTGTCTATCAGTGTAACATGGTCTAGATCAGCTGTTCTCAATTTGGAAGGCATCCTCCTCTAGGAGATGCGTGAAAGGATTTTAAACGGGACTTCGTAAGCTTGTCTAAAAAAGAGAGCAGTAAAAAAATTTAATACATAAAGATAGATTAACTCATTCCTCAACTTCAGATTTAATAAAATTTCTGTTTCAATAAATTTATTTAAAAACTATAAAAACATTTAAAATTTGATTTGCTTAAAATAGTATTTAAAACCAAGTAATTTTTTTGGAACTACTATAATCAACATTGGTAAAAATTACAAGTACAATAAAAGAACGTTGAAGTTTAATATGATTGTCCAGGACCGAGCACACACTAAGGTAGGCAGTAGCTTGGTTTAATATAACCGTATAAGTGGGACGTATCTCTCAAACTCTGGCCTATATGGTCTAGGGCAACTACAGTCTTTAAAAAATGTTTATTGAACTGAAAGTATAGAATTCCGGCCACACATTTCCGTCATGCTGTGTCGATAAAATAAGTTTTAATCCGTGAAAAAGTTTTCCATAATCCAACCATCTTTGAGCTTTTAAATCAAAACAACTTTTCGGTTCCTGAAAGCAGCAATTGTCTTCAATCTACAAAGACAAAAACAATAAAAGACAATAAAAGGAAACTCCGTATAGCCTTTAGTAAATACAGTCAATACGACGCGCTGTAGATAGCATACGTAGGGCAAACTGAATTAACAGGTAGGCGCGATATTACAATACAAATTACGAGTTCACGCATTCTTTAAACTCCCGGATTAATGTGGAAATATCTAGAAGCTTCTAGTCTAAAATAAGGCCACACGTAATATTGGGTAAACAATAGAGATCGCAGTTAGGTAGTCAGTCTTGCAAAGATAGGTAGTCAGGCCTATACGACGATTGGTGCCGACGTAGTCAGTTCATCGAGAGTTTTGCTTAGCAGTAGAGAACGCCTTGTTTTAGCTAGTGAAATAAAAGTATCTGTTAGTGTTGGTTTAGTGAATTTATTTAATTTGGTGACTTTCATTGTATGTTGTCTATAGTTCATATTATTGGATACTTGTATAATATAGTAGAATTATTGTAATTAGAGTGTGACTATCCTGCAGAAGGATTAAACGAATTTGACTATCGATTTTGCTGGCGTCCAATGATTCTATTCATTGTTAGAAACTCACGATGCATGCTGTACACGTAACTATATGTTCATGAGGCCGAATAAAATTTAAAAATATTTTTACAACGAAGATATAAAAATAATAAAAACCGAAGTAAAAAGTTTACATAGATTCAGTAACTGACGTCGTGAATAATAAGCAACATCATGTTTAGAGGTGATGTATTTTGCTTTTTTGCTGTTTCTGACAAAGCGTAATACAACTGCTTACTTTAATAGAAACATTTTACTGTGGCTCATCACATCATTACTGTTGAACAGGACAAGGCCTGAATATCTATGTAGAGGTAATCAAGCTAGAAGTGTATACACATATCTAACATTAGACGGGTCGACCGAAAAAATATTCGAATAATGCTCAAGGCGAATAGATTTGACAAGACAGCTTAATTTCTTGTTACCATATAACAATAGATACAAAAGAAAAGGATCTATAGGATGATGGGCTGAAAGCTTTGTCTCTGTAGAGCTGCCCAACAGTAGAGGGAAATGAGTAGCTGTTGTAAACCAAGCAAAGACCGCCGCTACCACTGTAAGTTATTATATATCATTACCTCTTAGGTAATGAACAGATACAAAACTTATTTTAGGAATAACATTGAACGTGGACATTGGCTCCGGTGAGAGCAGAACTCACTTTAAAAAACATTTTTTAGTTCTAGATATTCATATATAATGGCAGAACAAGGAAAATAACTAAAAATATTGTTAAAAATAGAAAGCAGCTGTTCCAAAATAATAACTTTGAAAGGTAATTTTCATGGAATTTTGTGTTTTTTTAGAGTTTCCTAATGATTGTTTTGATTACAATTATTTAGTTGTTATAAACAAATAAAAAACATGCACTGAACTAAAATTATGTTAGCCTATTACATATTTTTGGTGCCGACCAAAAACCATGCTGCATTCAATCATGTTTGACGTAATTATATCAGTAATCCGTTACAAAATCATGAATCTTTTCGCTGCAAACAATGTTCTTTATGTATCCTCAGAAATATCCATAAGTTTAAGAGTGGGGTTTTATAAGGCCAAAGAATTAGGTCTACCTCTACGACATTTTGCATAATCCACTGCATCCTGGATTCCACTTTCTTCAACGTAAGAAGAAACGTAAATTTGTAGCATGTCTAGATAAATGTTGCCTGTAATTGTTTACTCTATAAATAATAAAGGGCTTATGAGTCCTGCGAAGTAACCTGCACCACATTTCACTTTTGCAGAATCACGAATTACGTGGTTGTTCACAACTATGACACGTACTACGTCCAACACTTGACTACATTTGGCATAGAATTTGCACAACTATCACTACACTTTAGCTATCAAACAAATATGTTATACAACAGTTGTGGAGGGGAGAATTTTCAAATATCATTATGCCTATTTTTCGATTACCTAATACAAGTAAAAGCATTTTAATTTTTCAAATTTGTTCATTATTTATGTTATTGTCTATTTTTGAAATAGTGGCATTCTTCTTCGATAATTCTCTACTTTGTTCCGAGAGACACTTTAGAGCTGAGGTTCGTTCGAATATATAATAGAAATAACCACAACAGAATAATAATATTAGGTTACTCGTCAACCACAGTTTACCGTCTAGTTTATGACGTCCGTTTCTGAAACGTTTGGGCGTGGGTTATTTTTTTATGGGTAAAGGTTTTCTTCCCAACACGTTCAGTAAACATACTAATTGGTTCTGTTATATGCGGAGAGGTAACTTTCGTCGAATGATGATGACGACTATATACATTATTATGTGTTTCATCATAACAATGGAAATAATATCGCAATTACTTTAACGGAATAGTAGATTGTCTCGGCGCTATGTAACATGCCAATTATTGCAAAAGCTCCCATAAAACTGTCATTAAACGACCAGAACTGTGTTAAGTAAAATAAACTGCAAAATAATTGTCTGCTATATACTGCTGTAAGGTAGACGGTATGACAGCATTATACACTATTAAGTTTATCGACTGCTTTATGAATCCAGTTCAAATGTAAAAACGGACAACCCCTTCGCAGTCTTAAAAGTGCATTTTCTTTCTAAAGAATCACATTAACTGTCTGCAACTTTCTAGTTTGTACATCATCGGTTAGCTTTTGAGTTCCATTACATCCCAGACTCTCTCGTTTGTGACTCTGTCTCAGCCTGCATGTCGCCTCCAAACGTCCGTTGCTATAGCATCCAAAAAGTTCTTCCGTTTGTCCTTTCATTGTCCATTTTTCAGAGATTATTATTAACATACCTTATGTGTCTTTAGTTACCCTTCAATATTTTTTGCTCAGTAGGATGTACTTTGGTGCACTCATTGCATGTCTGCCTTTTGTATTTCTTCCTCTAATGGCTACATCTAAACTTCCCTCATTTGTAATATTCAGCACAGGTAATCGTAGCTCGTGCAACCCCCCCCCCCTCATTATAGATCACTAATGGATTTTAGATAATCCAATCCTGTTGTTGCCTACATTCGGTTTTGTTCGATTTTTATCTCTAATCGCCATCTTTTGACTCCTCAATTATCTTCCTTACCATGTACTTGATTGTCGTTATAATCATGGACCATTATTATTTGGTCGTCTATATTCAGTGTGTAGAATGTAATGTGTGTAACAGCGATGCACATTTCTTTGGAGTTTCCGTTCTCTTCATTCTTGTTCGAAATAGACTGTAAGTAAAAAAAAGTGATACACGGCAACCCGTGCTTCAATCCTTGTCTTTACCTTTCTTAATTTTATCTTCCTATTCCACGTTACATTATGTAAAACTTTAAATGGATAACGGCAAACGAATGGCATCTTGAGGCAAAAGAAACAAGATCGTATATAATTCTCCTAACTGAACGATTTTGCGGTTTCATATTACATTGGTCAGAAAATGTGAAAACTAAGTCAATTTTGTTTTAACAGGAAACAGGGATGGCGTATTAAACGATATTCTGGAAAGAAGACAACATAAGGTTCAGCTGGTAAACGTGCAAAGATCATCTTAGATAATGTGACTTTGACCGAGTAATACGTTTTAAATATTTAGGTTTCAATATTCTTTAGATTATAAGGAAAATTAGGCGGCTCAGTAGACCAGTGGGTATGGCACCTGGCTACTAATCTAGAGGTCCTGGGTTCAATTCCCGGGCCCGCACCATAAAATCAAGGTGCGTTTTTTAGCCCCCAGGTCGACTCAGGCTGTTGAAAATGAGTACCTGGGATAACATCCTGGGGATAATAATGGGCGGCTGAAGCGTAGTGCTGGCCACACTGCCTTCTTTGTATGCCGCACGGCTCACATTAGACAGCCTACCCTGGCTACTCCTAAGCTACTTCGGTGGTATACATGGGCGCCATTATTATTATAAGGAAAATTAGAGAAAAATTTGAAACCTTAAGAATATTGTTTTTAATTTCCTTGTTTAAAAAATAACACAAGTAAACTGTCAATATTACCATCCTATAAAACACTGGCACTGCACACACACATCGTGATAGAGAAACTTGAGTTACTTACTACACAAGAACATGAGGGAACTATCAAATCACGGGAGACGATACTCCTTCGAAGAGTTAAAGGATGAATTTCAAAGAAGTTCATGGAAGAACTAAAAGAAGAGCTTTAAATATTTAGTTTGAATAGGAAGATTAGATCGTGCCGTATGAAGTGGAGAGGATAGGTTGCCAATAATGCTGAAGGAAGAATAAGTATAGGCAGACTTTATGTTAATGAACATGAAGATGTCAAAATCAACGGGCAGAGAGGAACAAAATACCTTTATTGAGTCTTCACAAAAAAGTCGGTTTCGTCAAGTATTTTCCTAAATTATTAAGTAAAATATGACTTTAAAATTTCAAAACAGTAGTCAAGAAAATTATTTATAAAAAACATTACACATGTAAAACTATTTTAACTCTACTATTTTTTTTTATATATTGCAATGGACATTCTAACTGCATGTGGAATGTAGCAGAGAATAAAGGATACGATAGCAAATAAACACACTGTATGAATAAGTAGATTGCAGGTTTGAACAGTGTAAATTAATTGATAAGGAACATTGTTAAAAATGTTAGTTGAAGTATATTTAGATTTATAAAACAACTTTATGTGCTGTGAAATAGTGCGTAAGGATGCTTAGTTGCACGAGTAGTGCGCGTGTGCAAGGCTACGTAATTATTTTACGGGATATTCATAAAAAATGCAATAATTTAATGACTTTCGGGATATGGGAAATTTTTACATTGGAGTTATCAGAATGCTCGTATTAAAAATACCTAACTGATAACAATAGTTGTTCAAAAAATATGTAACCTTATGTATGCGTTTTTTAGGTCAAAATATTTTATGAACCGTAAAGCCTATCGTAAAAATATTCAGATTTTTGAGCAAGAATTGTTCTGTTTGAAAGCCTTCTTGGACAAGGAGATTTATTATCTGTAAGAAAAGCATGAGAAGGGGTTACCGAAGAATCAATCAGATTACGAGCCAGTTGATGAACGTGACTTTGGACGGATAGATCAGTTTCTCTTCGGAATCGATACGTGTTAACGCTGTGCTGGTACAGACACAACAACGAACGCAAGTTAGAAAATTCCTAGAGTTACTGCGAGAATTATTATATTTGTGCTAATCCGCGAAAATTCAAGACAATCCGATTAGGGATATAGACACTTTAAGGTGACTGGAAGAGGTGTAAGCATAACACACCAGTAGCGGTAACAGTATCGGTGAAAGTGTATGTAACCGTGCCCGTGGGAAGTATCTACACGACCGAAAGTGGCCCTGAAGCCACACAGAATATTTCAACCCACGTGTTCACCTTGGCAGGAGCACCTCGTCCTCTGAAGGATCTGCAGTCGACATTAAAGGGAAGTGAACTTATATTATTTACGTAAAAGTATAAAAAATATGTTAATAGAAAGTCTCGTCACATCAATAAAGACTTTATAGTTTGAATAAATCAAAAATCACTTATTAAATATTAATTAATTTCATTGTACAGAAATTAAATTTTAGTTTGCGTTGCGAAGGTCAACAGAGACAGATTATTTATTTTTGTAAACTCTATTAAAACCACAGTAGATTGTCAGAAAATAATAGCTTCATTAATAAACCCACTTCCTTTCAATGACGTAGGCAATATCTCGACTACTTATACTGTGCGACACCTATACATCGCTATACTTATACTTATAGGGTTTTGGTATATTTGTGTGTGATTGTGGTGTATTCATTAGTATTTTGTATACAATCACACACAATAATACCAGTTTAAAATACTAAAAAACAACAGGAAACCACAACAACAACCAACCAACACACAAGTACTACACAAGATTCAAAATTAAGAAGGCTGAGGATGGGAAAAAATCTTGAGGTAAAGTTATCATAAATATTACATATTATATATATATATATATATATATATATATGTGCAACAATACATATATGTGCATATTTTCCCAAGGCGGTATGTTTTATATTGTAATTAGCGTAAATAGAATAAGGAACAGTTTTATACAATTTTATACAGGAAAATGCAGGCTGGAGCATGTCGAGAGTGCAGCTGATTCGATAGTTAAAAATACGGCGTGTGTGTGTTAGTGTGTATGAGCCAGCTGCGACAAGAATATCAGGTGACGCGTACGAATTGTTTGTTGTCAATTAATCAGGTCTTAACAGGATTATAATAAACTAATTACTTGTGTTAAACCTGTAAACAAAGACTTACACCAATTATAAAGACACCATTACATTAAGGGATTTTTAACGAGTACGGTGATGTAAAATTTAATTCCAAAGGTTCAATATTAATGATGCTCACTAAATAATATTAATTACTAGTGTAATTTAAGAGTAATTAATATGTGCGGTATATGTGAGTGACTAGAAAAAAATTACGCAAACAATGATATCGCTCATGTGACGAGTATGTTCATGAGTTCGCGATAATTAACCAAAAAGTGAGTGTAATAAAAAGGACGCTTTGGCGCGAACTGACCATCTCTAGCTTGTCGAAAATAGGCCTGTACCTGTCAAATCGCCACCAGTATAAATACCACTGGCAATTTTGGACGATCACACACTCAGACTCAAGAAATCTACACACGACGTCATGCTGCCCGATTGCAGATCGACCAGGACACACACACTGTACCACACTCACACCAAGACGTAAGGAGGAACGCTGGAGCATCACCAACAGCAACAACCCATAGAGACAACAAACACCGCATCATCATCATCATCAGCATGCTCTCAGGATTCTGGACACACACACACACACACGCGCGCGCGCGCGCAACCGTAACGGCAGATATACGCAGGTGATACAAAAACAATTATATTTTTTATTGTGAAGAGAGCTCTCGAAAAGAACTTAAATATGAACAGATAATAATTAGAGTTTTAAAGTTAATAGTAGTTAGATAAGAGAGTGTAATTTAACAACAACTTGTAGAAAAGAAATTCTAATCTTTTGTTGTATTTTTGGGTGTGTCAGTATAAATCAATAATAGATTGGAAGTAAATGTAATATCATTTTTATTTGTTTATAGCAACAATAAATTCATTCGTGAATCTTAATATTATTTTGTTGGTAAATGAATTGCTATCATTAATTAAAATTTGAGTTAATTACAGACACACAAATAAAAAGAATTTAAATAACTTGTTTATCATATTTGGTTAGTTAATAAGATTATCTGGGTGTTTATTTTTGTTGTATGTTATGAATAGCATAGCAGGTTACAGATTTGTAAAGCTTATAAAGGTGAATATTTATTTGTATAATGTTTGAAATTTTAGTAGTTAAATATTTTTCTATCAAGTAATAAATCTTAAAATGATTATTTTGAAACGGGTTTAATTGATTATTTCAAGTCAACAACATCTCACTCATCTTTAAAAATTATTTAATTATTAACTAATTAATTCTTATTAAAAGAACCATAATAAATTAACGTGCCATAATAAATTGGCAGGCTCGATAATTAACGTGCCATAGTAAATTGGTTCAGAATGATAAGTGTATTGTTATTAATGTTATTATATTGTAATTGTAATATTGTTGAGTATTTCACAACTGGCGCTCAACAAAACTAAAAGAGGAGTGAAATTGTTGATATGAGATGATTTATAATAATAACAAATATAAATGAATAATATTAAATAAAAAACCAATAGAGTCGCGGTTTACCAATAATAATTATTTTAAAATATAAATAATAAAATAATTCAACATGTCAATAACGTTTAACATCAGTATGGAGGCAATGATAGATGTGATGGGAACCCTTATGGACGAATATGGTATAAGACAAAATGTATGAGCTTGACGAAACATAGAAGAGTTAGAACGTTATAACCAGATAAAGTACAATTAAGAGAAAAATTAAAAGAATGTAATGCAAAACTAAGAGAAGGAGTAAAAGAAAATTTAGAACAATATATCGTAGATAATACTACACAATTAGTAGAGACGAATAAGTGCATAGATGCATTAGAGTTTAAAGAACAGAAAGCAGAACGGTCGAAAGAATTAAAGATAGTGTGAACCAAGTAGCTGAACACTGGAATGAGAAGTTTCCAGTAGCAAAGCAGGGGTAGGATATGGAAAGAAAAGCAGTCAGTGAACAAGTCCATGAAGACATCAATAAGACGCAGGAGTTGGAAGCCAGAACAATAAGGTTGGAAATTGCTGTAGTCGTACCTAATAAATCCACAAAGGAATATCCCAGTGAAATAGATACACTAGGGAAAAATCAACGTGGAGAGGTAGAACGTCTAAAAACGGAATTGATGAGGGGAGCAACGCAGATAATGGTGGATCCAACACTGAGTGATGAAAGGACAAAATTGTTACTGAACTGTGAACGAGAAATGGAGTTAACAGGTAATGCTGTAACTTATAAGGAGAAAAATAGCTTTATTAGTAAACATTTCCAAAGTTATGCTGTAAGATGGTACACGAGTGCTCGATATAATTTAGCTACGAACGAACAAATTAAAAACTCATTTGAAGGTTGCTATGGGAATATACACACGCAAAACAAATACGAGACCAATAAGAATATGGTAAGTATCAGGATAATGGTAGATTTACCTTCGAGGAATGTGTAATCCAACTTGTCGAAAGAAGTAAATACTTAAGATCCAGATTGGCACAACATAAAATGGTAAGTAAATTAGCACATCACTTTCAAAGAGATAGTAGATTCGCCAGTAACACACTAGGAAATAAAACGATCAAAGAATTGTTAATATTACTCGCACAATCCGAACACATGTTTCGCACCGAGTACAGAAATAAAACTAATTTTATACTAAATGGAGAGAAAAATACAACGTATTCTCTGAATGCAGGTAAGAGAGGAGAAGTGAGAGAGAGAGAGAGAGAGAGAGAGAGAGAGAGAGAGAGAGAGAGAGAGAGAGAGAGAGAGAGAGAGAGAGAGAGAGAGAGAGAGAGAGAGAGAGAGAGAAACAAAACTTTGTAGTAAATCAACTAATTCTCTTAAATTTTTAGAGAGGGGGAACCAGAATCACACGGGAAGAGAAACGTAAGTAAGTATGGGAACAGCTGTTATGACTGTATAAGTAAGGGAGGATTTCACCGCGAGCGACGAAAAATACGGACGCGTTTTAGCGGCATAACATTACACAAAGCATTGTTATGTACACAGAACAATGATTATCGTTATGCGCAGAACACATGTACTGCAGGAAACTTATCGTCTATTATGACGAGAACAGGGAAACAGAGAGTGAGAAAATTAAGCCGACTAAAATGTACAGTGAACAAGTGGGTCGAGACGTATGACAATGAAACAATAGCAGGATGTATGTTGATATTAGGGGAAAAGAATGTTTGTCACCCTCCACAACAGGCAAATGTTTCTTACATCCGATAAAAATATTATTAGTTTTATAAAGAGATAAAAACCAATTGTAATGTAGTTAATAAGATGTAATTGTAATTATAAGTTACACATATATTTGTGTAAATAAAATTTGACTAACAGTCAAATTTTATTTAATCCCACCTGGGGAATATATGCAACAATACATATATGTGCATATTTGCCCAAGGCGGTATGTTTTATATTGTAATTAGCGTAAATAGAATAAGGAACAGTTTTATACAATTTTATGCAGGAAAATGCAGGCTGGAGCATGTCGAGAGTGCAGCTGATTCGATAGTTAAAAATACGGCGTGTGTGTGTTTGTGTGTATGAGCCAGCTGCGACAAGAATATCAGGTGACGCCATCCATCATAACAATGGAAATAATATCGCAATTACTTTAACGGAATAGTAGATTGTCTCGGCGCTATGTAACATGCCAATTACTGCAAAAGCTCCCATAAAACTGTCATTAAACGACCAGAACTGTGTTAAGTAAAATAAACTGCAAAATAATTGTCTGCTATATACTGCTGTAAGGTAGACGGTATGACAGCATTATACACTATTAAGTTTATCGACTGCTTTATGAATCCAGTTCAAATGTAAAAACGGACAACCCCTACGCAGTCTTAAAAGTGCATTTTCTTTCTAAAGAATCACATTAACTGTCTGCAAATGGCCCTTTAATATAGCGCAGTTGTTTCAAAGATTTGCGCAGACAATAAAAGAGTTGCCGTTTGTCTTCCACAGACAATGTGTTTTGACGCTGTCTACCATCGAAGATTTCATTAGCCTTCACATACCCATTTTAATGTTCCTCGTCTATCCTTTGCTCATGTCCATACCAGTCAGTGTTGCCAATCAATGTCAATCAAAACTCATACATTTTCTCTACATGGTTACTCGAAATTTTCTCACTTTAGCATAAAAATTCCCACTGCCAGAAACATGTGTGCTTTATGCAGACAGTTAGGTTTTAAAAAATGTGAGTATATTCTGAACATTTAAATACTATCACAAGAATAAAGTAAATTATTTAAAACTTTAAAAATATGATAATCCAAAATGTATACACCAGCTGAACGATCGAGCTGAAAACTTCTGAAGCAATTTTTTTACGTGATCCATGATTCAATTTTCGAATTGTTCGATTCATAAAAACAATTTACAATCATCGACACATATTTTTAGTGTATATGCATGCAGAGCTGCTACGGCTAACAAAAACAAGATTTTCTTTGTTTGCTTAGAACATTTTTGTGTGTAATATTAGATTCATTACCTAACTTACTTCTGATTTGTTTTTAATAACGGTTGTGGCACTAAAATTCTTTCCACACACCCACTTCTAAGTGGTAAAATAAATATATATGCCACCAAAGTATTCAATGTAGGAAAAGCATGAGAATTATCTCTTTCTATGTATTTTTTACTTTCCTCCAAAAGCTTAATACATTTTCACCTGCTCCTGTATACATACATGTATTTGTATTTCTAAGGACACTCCATTCGCTTGCAAGGTCTAGAATGTCTGTTTAAATGTTTTCCTTAAAGGCTACTGCTGCTGAAGGAAATGATTAAACGTCTTTAATTTTTTCTGCCAAGAAATTCTAAATGTTTGGGACTTTGATCATAGTCATTGTTTATAGGAAAGCTACGGTTATTCCCCACATAGGATTTTAAGCGTTCAAATTTTGCTACTATGGGGAGAAATCCCCATCCCTATAATGCAACTTTCTAGTTTGTACATCATCGGTTAGCTTTTGAGTTCCATTACATCCCAGACTCTCTCGTTTGTGACTCTGTCTCAGCCTGCATGTCGCCTCCAAACGTCCGTTGCTATAGCATCCAAAAGTTCTTCCGTTTGTCCTTTCATTGTCCATTTTTCAGAGATTATTATTAACATACCTTATGTGTCTTTAGTTACCCTTCAATATTTTTTGCTCAGTAGGATGTACTTTGGTGCACTCATTGCATGTCTGCCTTTTGTATTTCTTCCTCTAATGGCTACATCTAAACTTCCCTCATTTGTAATATTCAGCACAGGTAATCGTAGCTCGTGCAACCCCCCCCCCCTCATTATAGATCACTAATGGATTTTAGATAATCCAATCCTGTTGTTGCCTACATTCGGTTTTGTTCGATTTTTATCTCTAATCGCCATCTTTTGACTCCTCAATTATCTTCCTTACCATGTACTTGATTGTCGTTATAATCATGGACCATTATTATTTGGTCGTCTATATTCAGTGTGTAGAATGTAATGTGTGTAACAGCGATGCACATTTCTTTGGAGTTTCCGTTCTCTTCATTCTTGTTCGAAATAGACTGTAAGTAAAAAAAAGTGATACACGGCAACCCGTGCTTCAATCCTTGTCTTTACCTTTCTTAATTTTATCTTCCTATTCCACGTTACATTATGTAAAACTTTAAATGGATAACGGCAAACGAATGGCATCTTGAGGCAAAAGAAACAAGATCGTATATAATTCTCCTAACTGAACGATTTTGCGGTTTCATATTACATTGGTCAGAAAATGTGAAAACTAAGTCAATTTTGTTTTAACAGGAAACAGGGATGGCGTATTAAACGATATTCTGGAAAGAAGACAACATAAGGTTCAGCTGGTAAACGTGCAAAGATCATCTTAGATAATGTGACTTTGACCGAGTAATACGTTTTAAATATTTAGGTTTCAATATTCTTTAGATTATAAGGAAAATTAGGCGGCTCAGTAGACCAGTGGGTATGGCACCTGGCTACTAATCTAGAGGTCCTGGGTTCAATTCCCGGGCCCGCACCATAAAATCAAGGTGCGTTTTTTAGCCCCCAGGTCGACTCAGGCTGTTGAAAATGAGTACCTGGGATAACATCCTGGGGATAATAATGGGCGGCTGAAGCGTAGTGCTGGCCACACTGCCTTCTTTGTATGCCGCACGGCTCACATTAGACAGCCTACCCTGGCTACTCCTAAGCTACTTCGGTGGTATACATGGGCGCCATTATTATTATAAGGAAAATTAGAGAAAAATTTGAAACCTTAAGAATATTGTTTTTAATTTCCTTGTTTAAAAATTAACACAAGTAAACTGTCAATATTACCATCCTATAAAACACTGGCACTGCACACACACATCGTGATAGAGAAACTTGAGTTACTTACTACACAAGAACATGAGGGAACTATCAAATCACGGGAGACGATACTCCTTCGAAGAGTTAAAGGATGAATTTCAAAGAAGTTCATGGAAGAACTAAAAGAAGAGCTTTAAATATTTAGTTTGAATAGGAAGATTAGATCGTGCCGTATGAAGTGGAGAGGATAGGTTGCCAATAATGCTGAAGGAAGAATAAGTATAGGCAGACTTTATGTTAATGAACATGAAGATGTCAAAATCAACGGGCAGAGAGGAACAAAATACCTTTATTGAGTCTTCACAAAAAAGTCGGTTTCGTCAAGTATTTTCCTAAATTATTAAGTAAAATATGACTTTAAAATTTCAAAACAGTAGTCAAGAAAATTATTTATAAAAAACATTACACATGTAAAACTATTTTAACTCTACTATTTTTTTTTATATATTGCAATGGACATTCTAACTGCATGTGGAATGTAGCAGAGAATAAAGGATACGATAGCAAATAAACACACTGTATGAATAAGTAGATTGCAGGTTTGAACAGTGTAAATTAATTGATAAGGAACATTGTTAAAAATGTTAGTTGAAGTATATTTAGATTTATAAAACAACTTTATGTGCTGTGAAATAGTGCGTAAGGATGCTTAGTTGCACGAGTAGTGCGCGTGTGCAAGGCTACGTAATTATTTTACGGGATATTCATAAAAAATGCAATAATTTAATGACTTTCGGGATATGGGAAATTTTTACATTGGAGTTATCAGAATGCTCGTATTAAAAATACCTAACTGATAACAATAGTTGTTCAAAAAATATGTAACCTTATGTATGCGTTTTTTAGGTCAAAATATTTTATGAACCGTAAAGCCTATCGTAAAAATATTCAGATTTTTGAGCAAGAATTGTTCTGTTTGAAAGCCTTCTTGGACAAGGAGATTTATTATCTGTAAGAAAAGCATGAGAAGGGGTTACCGAAGAATCAATCAGATTACGAGCCAGTTGATGAACGTGACTTTGGACGGATAGATCAGTTTCTCTTCGGAATCGATACGTGTTAACGCTGTGCTGGTACAGACACAACAACGAACGCAAGTTAGAAAATTCCTAGAGTTACTGCGAGAATTATTATATTTGTGCTAATCCGCGAAAATTCAAGACAATCCGATTAGGGATATAGACACTTTAAGGTGACTGGAAGAGGTGTAAGCATAACACACCAGTAGCGGTAACAGTATCGGTGAAAGTGTATGTAACCGTGCCCGTGGGAAGTATCTACACGACCGAAAGTGGCCCTGAAGCCACACAGAGTATTTCAACCCACGTGTTCACCTTGGCAGGAGCACCTCGTCCTCTGAAGGATCTGCAGTCGACATTAAAGGGAAGTGAACTTATATTATTTACGTAAAAGTATAAAAAATATGTTAATAGAAAGTCTCGTCACATCAATAAAGACTTTATAGTTTGAATAAATCAAAAATCACTTATTAAATATTAATTAATTTCATTGTACAGAAATTAAATTTTAGTTTGCGTTGCGAAGGTCAACAGAGACAGATTATTTATTTTTGTAAACTCTATTAAAACCACAGTAGATTGTCAGAAAATAATAGCTTCATTAATAAACCCACTTCCTTTCAATGACGTAGGCAATATCTCGACTACTTATTCTGTGCGACACCTATACATCGCTATACTTATACTTATAGGGTTTTGGTATTATTGTGTGTGATTGTGGTGTATTCATTAGTATTTTGTATACAATCACACACAATAATACCAGTTTAAAATACTAAAAAACAACAGGAAACCACAACAACAACCAACCAACACACAAGTACTACACAAGATTCAAAATTAAGAAGGCTGAGGATGGGAAAAAATCTTGAGGTAAAGTTATCATAAATATTAAATATTATATATATATATATATATATATATATGTGCAACAATACATATATGTGCATATTTTCCCAAGGCGGTATGTTTTATATTGTAATTAGCGTAAATAGAATAAGGAACAGTTTTATACAATTTTATGCAGGAAAATGCAGGCTGGAGCATGTCGAGAGTGCAGCTGATTCGATAGTTAAAAATACGGCGTGTGTGTGTTAGTGTGTATGAGCCAGCTGCGACAAGAATATCAGGTGACGCGTACGAATTGTTTGTTGTCAATTAATCAGGTCTTAACAGGATTATAATAAACTAATTACTTGTGTTAAACCTGTAAACAAAGACTTACACCAATTATAAAGACACCATTACATTAAGGGATTTTTAACGAGTACGGTGATGTAAAATTTAATTCCAAAGGTTCAATATTAATGATGCTCACTAAATAATATTAATTACTAGTGTAATTTAAGAGTAATTAATATGTGCGGTATATGTGAGTGACTAGAAAAAAATTACGCAAACAATGATATCGCTCATGTGACGAGTATGTTCATGAGTTCGCGATAATTAACCAAAAAGTGAGTGTAATAAAAAGGACGCTTTGGCGCGAACTGACCATCTCTAGCTTGTCGAAAACAGGCCTGTACCTGTCAAATCGCCACCAGTATAAATACCACTGGCAATTTTGGACGATCACACACTCAGACTCAAGAAATCTACACACGACGTCATGCTGCCCGATTGCAGATCGACCAGGACACACACACTGTACCACACTCACACCAAGACGTAAGGAGGAACGCTGGAGCATCACCAACAGCAACAACCCATAGAGACAACAAACACCGCATCATCATCATCATCAGCATGCTCTCAGGATTCTGGACACACACACACACACGCGCGCGCGCGCGCAACCGTAACGGCAGATATACGCAGGTGATACAAAAACAATTATATTTTTTATTGTGAAGAGAGCTCTCGAAAAGAACTTAAATATGAACAGATAATAATTAGAGTTTTAAAGTTAATAGTAGTTAGATAAGAGAGTGTAATTTAACAACAACTTGTAGAAAAGAAATTCTAATCTTTTGTTGTATTTTTGGGTGTGTCAGTATAAATCAATAATAGATTGGAAGTAAATGTAATATCATTTTTATTTGTTTATAGCAACAATAAATTCATTCGTGAATCTTAATAGTATTTTGTTGGTAAATGAATTGCTATCATTAATTAAAATTTGAGTTAATTACAGACACACAAATAAAAAGAATTTAAATAACTTGTTTATCATATTTGGTTAGTTAATAAGATTATCTGGGTGTTTATTTTTGTTGTATGTTATGAATAGCATAGCAGGTTACAGATTTGTAAAGCTTATAAAGGTGAATATTTATTTGTATAATGTTTGAAATTTTAGTAGTTAAATATTTTTCTATCAAGTAATAAATCTTAAAATGATTATTTTGAAACGGGTTTAATTGATTATTTCAAGTCAACAACATCTCACTCATCTTTAAAAATTATTTAATTATTAACTAATTAATTCTTATTAAAAGAACCATAATAAATTAACGTGCCATAATAAATTGGCAGGCTCGATAATTAACGTGCCATAGTAAATTGGTTCAGAATGATAAGTGTATTGTTATTAATGTTATTATATTGTAATTGTAATATTGTTGAGTATTTCACAACTGGCGCTCAACAAAACTAAAAGAGGAGTGAAATTGTTGATATGAGATGATTTATAATAATAACAAATATAAATGAATAATATTAAATAAAAAACCAATAGAGTCGCGGTTTACCAATAATAATTATTTTAAAATATAAATAATAAAATAATTCAACATGTCAATAACGTTTAACATCAGTATGGAGGCAATGATAGATGTGATGGGAACCCTTATGGACGAATATGGTATAAGACAAAATGTATGAGCTTGACGAAACATAGAAGAGTTAGAACGTTATAACCAGATAAAGTACAATTAAGAGAAAAATTAAAAGAATGTAATGCAAAACTAAGAGAAGGAGTAAAAGAAAATTTAGAACAATATATCGTAGATAATACTACACAATTAGTAGAGACGAATAAGTGCATAGATGCATTAGAGTTTAAAGAACAGAAAGCAGAACGGTCGAAAGAATTAAAGATAGTGTGAACCAAGTAGCTGAACACTGGAATGAGAAGTTTCCAGTAGCAAAGCAGGGGTAGGATATGGAAAGAAAAGCAGTCAGTGAACAAGTCCATGAAGACATCAATAAGACGCAGGAGTTGGAAGCCAGAACAATAAGGTTGGAAATTGCTGTAGTCGTACCTAATAAATCCACAAAGGAATATCCCAGTGAAATAGATACACTAGGGAAAAATCAACGTGGAGAGGTAGAACGTCTAAAAACGGAATTGATGAGGGGAGCAACGCAGATAATGGTGGATCCAACACTGAGTGATGAAAGGACAAAATTGTTACTGAACTGTGAACGAGAAATGGAGTAAAAAAAAAAAGTGACTAACAAAAGATCTGAGTATTCCTTCTTCTAGTTTGTTTGCCAATAGAACTAAAATTAGTGTATACAAATATAGTATTATTTTTTGTACATTTCAAATTTTGGGACACCAGGTTTCAAAAAGTGGGGCAAAAGTTTGACAATATCACAAATTCCATGTGGGACATCGATTAAAGAGAATTTTAACGAAAATCTGAATATACTGTACAGTTTTAGAAATTTCAAAATTCTTTGACCCCATGGCTCAAAAATGGAATCAATAATTTGAAAAAAGTGTAAAAATCCATCTAGCTGTTAGACTAAAAGAAATTATAACACACATTTAACTGTGTGGAATTTATACTGTTTATTGTATGATCGCTCTATAATACTGTTACTTTACTAAACAAAAATTAGTCAGTCTGCCTGCACACCCATATTGCTGAGTAATAATATAGCAGTCTTGTCTGGCGTCTCTGGGCCCCACACACACACACACACAGTTGCTATGTAGCTGATTTCTCTCTGGCAGTGGTGAAATGTCAGTTCTGCCATGGTCAAAAGCATAACAGGCAGCAGGCCTAATGTTTGAAAGAAAAGAGAATAAGAAGAATTATCTTGTAGACATTTGTAATTTTTAGTTATTTTTAGAAACAAAATTTAATGTTTTGTTTAATGGGCAGTTAAGAATACTATGTGTGTATGTGCGTGCGTGTGTGCGCACCCGTGCACAACTTTTAATCTGAACAATAATCTGCTGTTAGAACCCAGCTGCCAGAAGTGGAACATGTGGTAGAATGGCACAATGCAGCAGTACTGTATTCCCAAACTGTCACTTCAGAAAGTATATTAAACAAAATACAGGACCATTATGGGAAGAATAAATAAAGTTTACAGGGGTCCAATATATTTTAAACCTGTGTAAGTGTATGTCCAGACGTGCATGCTTCTGTGCGGCCACCACGTGTAACTAGCTTCGGTCACATTTGAGCGCGTTATGTTTCCTCGTTAGTCAAGTTCGTTAAAGTCTATATAGAAACAAGAAGAGTAAGTTACCGTCAGCGTCATTCGTCGTCGTTTTCTCTCATCTTGCAGTAGAACATCCGAGAGTAACGTGACAGATACTATGCTATCTCTAGTTCTTAAGTTACACATTTTAAAATCAAAACCATACAAAGTTGCGTACAAGAAAGCTGGTTGCCTATTACAAGAAAATTTATGAAATACTCAATAAACGTTTTTCAAACAAACGTTCCTGTCCAAATCTCTTTTACAGTCAAATTAAAAATGTTGAAGTTAGTTCTGATAGGCACGAAACCATAAAAAATTTGCTAGCTACATTTCAGTCAACAATGAATGCGCTCAAAAGTTTGTACATTGACCTGCAAGACTTTCTGGTTGTCCATCTAACTTTACATAAAGTCTCTGCTGATATACGTTTAAGTTTCAAAAAAAATAAAATGTGACACCGTGAATTTGCCTACCAATCAAAGTTTAATCGATTTTCTTTTAAATTTTGAAAGGTCATACGATATCATCAATCAGAGTCTCCAGTATCAAAGAGTGTCTTTACCAGTCTTAAAGCAAAAATCATTTAGCAATTCTAATTGTGAAAAAATCTCACACGAGCCAAAACTTAATACCAATAAGGGTCCCAGAAATTTGTTATCACAAGCATAAAACGATTCCGCCAAATGGCTTGCATGCCAAGGTCTGTACAAAATTTTCTCCTATAATTAGTTTAACAAAAAATCTGTTGATGAAGTTATAACGTATAATAAAACGACAAAAGCATTGTTCTGCGTGTTTCACCCCACATAACCGTTAGCAATGCACCTTCAACAAGCAATATCGCCAATGTGGAAGTGAAAGGAGCAATACATTATCGTGCAACGAAGAAGCCAAGGTTTCAACTTTCAAGGTTTCAAGGTTTTCGACTTAACTAAACGTTAGCCACTCTTCGTCTATGTCGCTGCCAGCGCAAAGTACTCCTTCACTTGCCACAAGCACACTATCTCACCAGTCACCCACGCCCTTTTCTGGTCATGTAACACTGTATAACACTGTTCATAAAAATCTCGTTTTGAGTAATGCCAGATCCTAATTGAAGATGCTTTTGATCATCGCCAAACTGTTCGTCGTGTCTTAGATTCAGGAAGTCAGCGTAGTATTACTACTTTTGAATGTCTTAGACTAAACAAAAATCGCATTGATCTGCTGTAAACAGAGTCACCTCGCAACAAACTATAATTGAACTCACCGTTGACCTACAAATTTATACTAAAGAACCGAGAGATTAGAACTGTCTGTTCACGTACAAGCGCTAGTAACTTAATGCCTTGTATCAGTAGTCGCTTACCGGAAGAATGTTTGTCTCACGATGTATATTTAACATTTGCTCACCTGCTTCTTGCAGATTATGAATTTTATCGTTCATCCAAAGTTGAAATGCTTATCGGTAGTGATACTTTTTCTTATGCCATTGTCAGTGGTACCAACACGATTATTCGAGGAAATCCCTCAGCTATGAAAACATTCTTCCGATAGGTCAACTGTACAACATCCACAAAATGTGGATACACCTAATGGCATGCCTTCTACGCTTTTCGTCACTATAGAATCTATTGATGCACTGTCAAAACATTTTGAGAGTTAGAAAAAAAATTATCTCAAACTTTTTCTCACCTGATGACGCGTACTGCGAGAACTTTTCGTTTCTACCACTAAGAGGTAACATGGCGGGCAGTATGAAGTAAGCTTGTCCTTTGCCAATAATGCCCCGTTCTAGATGCAAATCGTAAGTCAACCATTAATGTTTTTTTAGCTTTCGGACGTCGCCTATCCGCAGTTGAAGAAGTCCGTCAAAGTTGTCACGAATTTATGAAGGAATATTTGAAATTCGGTCATATGTCTCCTGCCGACATATACGTCCGTCCTGTTATGTCACACCAACCCATTATGTTTTTAAGAAACACGATCTTCACAAGAAAATTCTTGTACTTTTTAATGCTAGTACCACCGACAACACCGGACACTATCTCAGTGAACAATTGCTCACAGGACGTAAACTTCAACGTGATCTGCCGTATATACAGACAACATTTCAACTCCAAAAGTAAATAATTACAGCCAATTGTAGCAAAATGTAAAAACAAATTCTTATTCGTCCTGAAGACCGTCACTGTCAGCATATCTTTCATCGCAATGCCTTATCTTCTTCTACCTATCTAAGAATATGAACTCAACCAGTCACCTAAGATATAAAGCCGTCCGCCTACTTAGGACGAAGAGAAATCTTAAGCAAATAAGAACTGATGAAGGTCACCCCTTCCTCGCACGGCATTCGCTTTAGAATATTATATCGACAACTTGACAGCTAGAGCCAACTCCTTTCTAAGACGCTATCAAGCTGATTACTGAACTGACATAATTGCTGAGTTATGCCGGCTTCAAACTTCGCAAGTGGACGTCAAATCATCCCAGCCTTATCCATAATTTGCCGCCTGACCACCTTGAAAATTCACTCATATTTTCTGATGAATCCGTAACTGTTAAGATTCTTGGCATCCAATTGTATCCAACCTCCAATTATTTTTTCATAATTCTGTCCCTTTTGTGGCACCATATCCATGCGTACTACATTGCCATATGTCCCCCAGTTTTTGACTCGTATGGATGGCTTACCTCTGTAATATTTGAGGCTACGTTTTCTTCAGTGCCTTTGGTTTGCTTTCCTTGACTAGATTAATAATCTGCCTGCCGACTTCAAACTTGAATGGGAATTTGCCGCCGACTTGAACACCGTTTCTTAGATCTCCTTCCCTCGTCATTTGTGTTTGAAAAACTCCGTTTACCGTCTTCTGGTATTTGCTGACGCTTCTCAATTAGGATACACCACCGTAATTATCTGCATTTTGTAAAAAAAAAAAACAAAGAATCACGATGTTACTGTTTGACTGATCGCTGTCGAAAGTCGTGTAGCTCCGTTGAAAAAATTTTCCATTCATCGCCATGAAACCAACGTAGCTTTGTTTCCAGCCAAATTGTTAAAGTCCGTCTAGAAAGGCTTGCAAACAAGTGAAATTGTTGAAATCCTTTTGCATTCCGACGCCAGATTATTACATTTGTTACATCTCTCTCTCTCTCCAATGGCGCTACAGCCCAATTTGAGCCCTGGCCTCCTCCAGTTTATGCCTCCAGGCACCCATCTCCTTTGCCATTCATTTCCAATTGTCGATATGTAGCAGCGATCTTGAGTCTTCGCTCACTTCATCTTCCTATCTCTTTCTGGGCCTTCCAACTGGACGGCGGCCTTCCATTCTTCCGTTGAACACTCGGTTAGGTGCTCTGCTCCTTTCCATTCTAACTAGGTCCCCTGCCCAACGGAGCCTTTGGATTTTTATATATGTTGTTATTGTGGGCTCTTTATACGGCTGATAAAGCTCATGATTGAAACGTGTCCGCCACACTCCATTCTCGTTAATTGGGCCTACAATTCTTCTTAAAATTTTTCTTTCAAAGGTGTTGAGAAAGTTTGTTATTTTTTGTCATTATCCAGGTTTCTGCGCCATAGGTGGCTATTGGTCGGATAATAGTTTTATATATTGGGATTTTTACGGCCCTATGTATCTCTTTTGACCGGAATACTTGTGACAAAGAGAAGTAAGACATTGGTTACATGCACCTCCTTATTGCCTTAAGACATACATAGGCAATCACGTTGTGTCAGTTCTACAAAGAACTTCGTTAAAAAACTGGTTTTATATTTCAGCAGATTCCAACCTTGCTGATCGCGGATCAAGTGGCTGTATTAATGTAACTCTTTTGTCCCACGACATATGGTGGAATGGTCCCCCTCAACTACAAGTTTCGTCTACCTTGTGTTCATTCTCAGAATATCAGAAAAGTTCTGAGCCAGTACCCGAATTCAAGCCGTGTACGGATGGCTAATTGAAGCCATGCCAATGCGACTTTGAACGAATAGAAAAACGTTACGAACTGGTAAGTGGACCAGAGTGAAGTTCCAACGTGTGAAAATAATCAATGACCAATGATGTGACACGTGACATTCTGGGAAGCAAAACTGGATGTTTATCATCGTTTGAGATTAGTCTACCTCGAACACGATTAAGACCTTTAGGAGATACAAACGGGGGCAAAGTTTGGAGATTGGCGGGGATCTTATCATTGACGATGTCTTTTTATTCCTGGTGAAAGTGTTCCTTTTGAACCAGACGGATGAAGCTTGTTTTTCCAGCTGAGAATTATTCAGCAGTGATTGTCAATGAAGCAAACGAAGCCTGACGACGAATAAATTGATAAGTTGACGAAAGTAAGCAAGAACGCAAATGAGCGTATTGTAGTGTGAAATCATTTTAAAATTGTCAGTGAACGAATCGACTTTGGTTTTAACGATAAAAAGGTTTTAACAAATCTACAACCAAAAAGTTAAAAAAATGGATTTGTTAGAAGTTCTAGAAATTAAATAAAATATAAAGTAACAAACATGTAACAAATGAACAAACAGAATTCTGTGTATCCCCTTTATTAAAAGCTGTTATTTAGTTTAGTTAATTTTGTATTTTCCATTCAGATTATATTTAGTTTTTACAGACACTTGACCTTCCCTCAGCTCCTGCAACCCCTCTCTCCACCTTTACAGCTCACACACGTTCCTATACACGCCCTGAATAGATGTCCACCCTACATCCTGTGTGTAGTGTTCACTGAGCTTTTTGGACAATGGCCTAAGAAGTCGAAACAGCTGTCAAAGTTAAATAAAGTCTGTGAAACGTACCAAGTGTTTATCTATTTTTAAAAACCTTTGTATTAATATGTTTCACCAAGTGCCCAACGAGTCATCGGTTAATATCTTTCAATAGAACGTTTCTATTAACGACTTTTCGCTTTGTGCACACGTATTTCATAAAACGTTTTCGAAAGATACTGAGTAAGGAGGGAAAAAGTTTGAGAGAAAAGCTTTCAGAAATGTAAAAGTCAGTTTACATGTTCGTGAAGCTTTTTATAACGTGGAACAATTTAAGTGCTTCGACCCGAATGCGTTCTCGGACACAGGGTCTATTTGTTAAACCACAACCCATTCATTACTTCAGCAAGGTTAAAGATTGCCATGTAAAGGTAATTTTCCCATTACGTATTTCACGTTGACGTAACAACGACACGTCTGCTTTGTTTGGAAAATTATACCATAGCGTAATACAGTATAAAAATTCAAATTACACCCACCTCCGATAATTTGTCTAGTAATAGGATTTATAACATTAGCAGTCACGCTAATACATCATAATTCTTACAGCTTTGTGTTATAATTCAGATGATTTTTTTAATACAATTCTGTAGCTTGTAAACTTCAAGCTGATACTTTGAGGCTTTTGAGTGTAGTCAATTTTGTCCAAAGGCGTTAACCAGCGCCTTTTGAAGTAGGTCTATAGATAGGTCTACTGCCTTCAGTCCTACTATCATGCTATCATGCCTACTGTGTGTTACCACAGTAGCTAAGAGTGCAAGCAAGGTTAACTTGTATTAATAATGTTTTCACAACGCAACAAACAATAGATGATTTATTAAAACAGCATATTTATTATTCAATGGCTACATAAAAGCTTTTGAATGACTAACTCAAGCTTATGAGTGTTATGATAACTCAAGTATGTTAGCATAAATAATCAAGTATAACATACTTGTTAACTCAAGTATGTAATGAGAATTTCTAAATAACGGAGATATGCTTTTTTATCTAAGTAAACGTAATCAGACGCTCATATTCTGCTCTAGTATAAGAATAAAAATAATAATAGAATGTGTTAAAAGAAAATTCTGACGTCACATGGGATTTGACAAGACTACTCAATAAGACAATACGTACTTTTTAATTCTACTTGGAATTTTTATGCAGTTAGAATACCGTAAATGGTTGCTGTGGATTTCAATTAAATTACTTTATGTTATCAAATGATTCATATGCAGAAAATCTAATTCTTTTGTCAGGATCAGAAGATTCTCTACAAAAAGAGCTTTAAGCTCATTACAAAATAATTAACCATTAAAATTTAAATATATCTACTGTAAAAACTACGATAACTACTTTCTTTGGTAAACAGACTGTGGCGATTTTATTAATAAAAATATGTTAATTAATTAAGTTGATAATGTATAGGCTGAGAAATTTTAAATTTTTAATAAAATCTCACATTTTAAACTAAATCTTATTGCTATCATTAAATAATAATAATATTTAATAAAAAGTCTAATAATAAATTAAAAGGAATACGATTGTACAGAAAGGGTAAAGCTTGTTAATTAATCCTGCATAAACAGGCGCTGACCAGAATCAACTTGTTTTCCGACCCCTTAACTAACTAAAAATAATTGTAAATTTGTTATTATTTAAATAATTAAACTAGACCACTATAATGTACTTTGATAGCGATTGTAACTAAGAATATCCCTACTTAATTATTTAATCTAACTTTAGTCCTTTAAATAAAAAAGAAACATGGAACTACTTTTATGTTGAATTGAACTGTCGCGAGATTACTACTCTCACCCCTAACTATTTTCGCCCACTTGCAATGGAGCGGTCAACCCGTAAGCTGCGTACAGCAGATATGTGCAACGTTAAAAATAGTTTGTTTCAAAATGTGATTAATCCGTCAGTTAAGACACAGAGGCATTCGTTATACTATTAAACAATGTGTTGCGTAATTATAGTTGAACCGCGATTCATATAAATATGTTGTAAACGAGTAAGAAAGAATAACGAAAATTTAGCGCCTATGACATCTCTACAAAAATCTTAAAATATAAAACTTATGTAATTAAAACTGTGGTAAGATCATAAAGTGAAGTGCAACAAACAAACAATCATGTGAAGTGGATACAGGTGAATGAACTTTTGTGTTAATCATTCAAATCAACGAGCTATTACTATCCGTTAGCCAAGAGTAGAGAACCAGGACCCATTATGATCTAAAAGACTTCAGGACTACACCATTCCCGGATACGAAGATAATGAGAGATACCTGACCTACATCAAACATGCTGCAACCGAGGACCTAGGACTGGAATAACGCAGAGCTGGAGGACATCCATAAAGGTGACACGGATGCAAGCCTTCCGTGGTTATGAAATACTAAATATTATATCCAACAAAAGACAATTAAATTAACAACATTAAGACATTTTACGTAATGACAGTAATTGTATACTTATTCTTAGTAAAAGAGCCTTATTCTTAGCTCTAAACTGTAAAGCCTTATTGTTTAAAAAGATTAATAAAGACCATTCTTCAAATGGCAAAATTTTAAAGATTTTATATGGCGAGGTAACCATTATTAACGTATTAGACTAAATCCCGGATCCGGGGAATTAATTAAATTTGATGTACATCTTATTTTGAGGGGCCCTTGTAAAAGAATAAAATATAATCATCATGTAAACTGTAAGCTGTTGAAGCATATATGTCGAGAATTTTAAGTAGAGCCATTAATACCATATGTAATAAAGAGATGTCATCAGGAGTACCGATTAAACTGAGTGCATAAATCAACAGTCTCCTCTTCCCTGAATCCTTTTATATTTATTGTTTGTTGTTCTGATTAATTTTCAGCTCGTCACAACTAAGGCAGCCTGTATAATTGGCAGAACCAATTATTGCGGGTTCCCTAAGTTATAACACAAGAGAAGATGTTATAAATTGCGCAACTCTGCTATTTTGCTATTTTCTGCTATTGTGCTGTTGTTTAATAATTAACTGTGTACAGAGTGTCACAAATAAATTGCGCCACTCTGCTAATTTGTTTAAATTTTGCTACTCCTTTGTAAAAAAAAATTTGTGCCTTGTGTTGTTTAAGAAGTAATTGTGTCTCAATATTCCACACACACCCTGTTGATTTATTCACTCATTTACTTTAAAATGTGTCTAAAATCTTAAATAAAATAAAACGATAATAATTATTATAATAGTATAATAAATAAGTAATTTAGTTATAATTTAGATATAGGAATGAACATAATGTTAACTAAAGACGCCCCAAGAATACGATATAACATCAGGTACGTGCTTGTCAAAAAGTTCATTCGTCAACGTGTCGGTTGGTAAACAAAATCTGACCAGTTGAATTCTTTTCCGCGCCTGTGTGTGTAAACTGTCATAGTGAACTCCCCCCCAGTTGAGTTAAACAATACGCCACCCTCTTTGTTAGTTCTATTGTTATAAGAAGCGTGTATTATCCTGTGTTTAGTAACCGAGGACTCCCCCTTTGTAAGCAAAACAATGCCATTGTTTAAAACTAGTCTGACCTACATTCCAGCGTAACAGCTGATCGTTTAAATTGAGTGCGCACTCACATCCGCTACGTCGCTGTGTTTGTGGACTATATTTTTTAAATGTTCTTTTAGTTTAATTTTTAAATGTCTTTTACGCAACTTTTAATGTTTAACGAAGTCTTAACCGACGAATTATTTTAACCTCTGATGATGGATTAACAATCCGAAACGCGTTAGAAGAAAAGAAGAAAAGTTAAGCGATCACATAGACGGATTAAGGTAAAACTTTAAAGTTTAATTATAATAATTGTGACGCGGATACCAATACAATGACTTTAAATAGAAACTAATGCAAATGTTTAATAATAACTGTTAATAAATGTTTACCATGTACTAAAGTGTGTAGGAGATAATTGTGTATAGAATAGTAGAGCAAATAATATTATTACTTAAATTTCAAATGAATAAAAGACTCAGTTAACCCTCCCTTGTTAGATAAAGTATTAAACCCCATGTCCCAAAACAGTAAACTTGTAAACTGAGCCAAAAAAAAAAAATAAATAAACAAAGTAAATAAAATGTCCTAAATAAATATGGTAAGTCGATAGGAAATAATTCTACGTAAGTTTTTTTTAACCCCCCAAGTAATAATAGGTGAATAATAATTGCTGAATAAATCTTAAGTTAAACAAATGTGTGTAACGTGTAGCAGTAAGTAAGAGAAAGGTAAATAATAATAAAAGTATAGTTGAATAGTGAACAACCAGTGGTGGCAAGTTAGAGAAAATAAAGCGTGTTCAGTATTGTAGTAAGCAGCCACGCACCCTTCCTATTGTGATAAACCGGTGCTAGCCTAAACAATTGAAAACCACCCCTGTGTATTACAATGAGTTGTGTAAAGTGTCTCCCCTTCCGCATAGTTTGTTTAGTTATTGTTAAAGAGATAAAAGAGAATTATCTTCGTGAGATTCCGCTTCTCTCAAGTAACTATAATCTAGAGTGGAGTGTGGGATCCTCTTTAGATTATATTAGAGGTAAGTCTATGGTATATAATCAAGAAAGAATTATATACATGTAAAGTAACAAGTCACAACGGCGCCGACTGAAGGTTGTAATGATGAGGCAGAAAGGTGCCAAGAGATCATTAAAAGAGTGCGTGCTGAAAACTAACTTGTAGAGTTAGAGTAAGCTGATGTCAGTCAGGCCACGACATTGTGAGTTACGAGTAATTAGGGAAATTAGTATTAAGGATTAAAATATCAGTTAGCATTGTAAGAAGTGAGATAAAGGGAATTTCACGAAGGAGAACATTTAAATGAGAACAAGATCATTTAAAGAGAATTAGAGAAAAAACAAACCGTGTACAAATAATAAATAATAGTAATAATAAATAATTACACACATTGTCCCCAAGCATACTCCCGGTACATTGCTGACCAAATTATCAGGAGCCTGTGTTTCTTAAGCAACGGAGTATGTGACGATTTTATTAATAAAAAATATGTTAATTAATTAAGTTGATAATGTATAGGCTGAGAAATTTTAAATTTTTAATAAAATCTCACATTTTAAACTAAATCTTATTGCTATCATTAAATAATAATAATATTTAATAAAAAATCTAATAATAAATTAAAAGGAATACGATTGTACAGAAAGGGTAAAGCTTGTTAATTAATCCTGCATAAACAGGCGCTGACCAGAATCAACTTGTTTTCCGACCCCTTAACTAACTAAAAATAATTGTAAATTTGTTATTATTTAAATAATTAAACTAGACCACTATAATGTACTTTGATAGCGATTGTAACTAAGAATATCCCTACTTAATTATTTAATCTAACTTTAGTCCTTTAAATAAAAAAGAAACATGGAACTACTTTTATGTTGAATTGAACTGTCGCGAGATTACTACTCCTACCCCTAACTATTTTCGCCCACTTGCAATGGAGCGGTCAACCCGTAAGCTGCGTAGAGCAGATATGTGCAACGTTAAAAATAGTTTGTTTCAAAATGTGATTAATCCGTCAGTTAAGACACAGAGGCATTCGTTATACTATTAAACAATGTGTTGCGTTAATATAGTTGAACCGCGATTCATATAAATATGTTGTAAACGAGTAAGAAAGAATAACGAAAATTTAGCGCCTATGACATCTCTACAAAAATCTTAAAATATAAAACTTATGTAACTAAAACTGTGGGAATACCATAAAGTGAAGTACAACAAACAAACAATCATGTGAAGTGGATACAGGTGAATGAAACTTTTGTGTTAATCATTCAAATCAACGAGCTATTACTATCCGTTAGCCAAGAGCAGAGAACCAGGACCCACTATGATCTAAAAGACTTCAGGACTACACCATTCCCGGATACGAAGATAATGAGAGATACCTGACCTACATCAAACATGCTGAAACCGAGGACCTAGGACTGGAATAACGCAGAGCTGAAGGACATCCAAAATGGTGACACGGAGGCAAGCCTTCCGTGGTTATGAAATACTAAATATTATATCCAACAAAAGACAATTAAATTAACAACATTAAGACATTTTACGTACTGACAGTAATTGTATAATTATTCTTAGTAAAAGAGTTATAGCTCTAAACTGTAAAGCCTTATTGTTTAAAAAGATTAATAAAGACCATTCTTCAAATGGCAAAATTTTAAAGATTTTATATGGCGAGGTAACCATTATTAACGTATTAGACTAAATCCCGGATCCGGGGAATTAATTAAATTTGATGTACATCTTATTTTGAGGGCCCTTGTAAAAGAATAAAATATAATCATCATGTAAACTGTAAGCTGTTGAAGCATATATGTCGAGAATTTTAAGTAGAGCAATTAATACCATATGTAATAAAGAGATGTCATCAGGAGTACCGATTAAACTGAGTGCATAAATCAACAGTCTCCCCTTCCCTGAATCGTTTTATATTTATTGTTTGTTGTTCTGATTAATTTTCAGCTCGTCACAACTAAGGCAGTCTGTATAATTGGCAGAACCAATTATTGCGGGTTCCCTAAGTTATAACACAAGAGAAGATGTTATAAATTGCGCCACTCTGCTTATATATAATTTTTGCTTTATATATAAATATATAATTTTTGTAAGTAGTACTCAATTTCCTCCATTCTCGATGAGTCTGACTTTCGTCGTAAGTCGTTGATAATTACGGGTAATTGGCTTAATGCCTCATCCGCAAGTTTCTGCACATCGGCGGGGATTACGGTGACGTCGGGCCAGCTTAATAAATTATTCAACCGGCGGGTTAAATGTTCTATACGTTGCGTAACGCGCAAAATTTCCGTAGGTGATTTTTTGTCCTGAAGGTTCTGAGATAATACCATCAGTTCCCTATATTTCGCATAACACGTTTCTCGTTCGCCGTCATAATCGAGTTCACGCAATCTATCTAACTGCGAGGGTATATCTGATCCGGTTTGGCGTAATGATTTTCGTAATTCAGACACGGTTACATTCACGTGTTTTAGACCTCGTAAAAGTGCTTCGTAGCATAGCTCATCTTTTAATAATAGATCAGGATTAAATTCAGCCATTTTCGTAAAGTGAGTGGCTATAACTAATTATTCTACTATTTGCATTAGATACTATACAACGCTATATCTTTTTTTTTTACACAAAAATAAAAATATAAATCAAACGTATTCTTACCCTTTTTTTTTATAAATAAACAATTAAAATGAGATGACAACCTTTGTCATTTTACATTGGTAGAGAGAGAGAAATCTCACACAGGCTTAAATATGCGTACGGTAAAAGGGGGAATCTTCGGTTACTACACACAGGAAAAGACACGCTTCTTATAACACGCTTCTCTCAACCCCTGAGAGACAACAAATTAAAACAAGTTAATAATAATAATAAAAGAAAATTAGACCCCTATGTTAAAAAATTTATCGATAAATGTAACGCTATTAATAAAAGTGATTTCAATAAGTGTCAATTACCGTATATACAAGTTGACCTTGGTGTTACATCCACCCTCGGATTAATTGATTCCGGATCAACGCGAAGTTTAATTAGTCAAGAGCTAGCCAATAAATTATTTAAACATAATTTAGTTAAACGCAGTCAATCAGTAAATATTAGATGCGCTACAGCTAACAAACAAAACTTAATGATAAAACTTATCATCACGTTTAAAGTAAAAATTAAAAATCTAACGTGGTATTTTCCAATGTTGGTATGCGACGTATTAGGACCCGAGTTAATATTGGGAGCTGATTTTATCAGTAAAACAGGAATAATTCTAGATATTCACGATAAGAAATTTTACTTTGGATTCGATCGTTCACGGAAATATAACTTGGATGATAATTCAAATAACAGCGAAAGTACTAGCACCACTTCTACACACCTAAAGCACCACGAATGTGAATTAGGTCATCTGGAGAGTAAAGATAGACGGAACATACAGTCTTTAATAAAACAATTCTCCAATGTCCTCACCCCAAAGTTAGGACTGACGGACCTGATAGAGTACAAAATAAATTTGAGCGACAATAAAGTAATACGTTTAGCCCCATACAAGTTATCACCTCCAAAAATGGAAGTAATGAGGAACCAAATTAATAAATTGTTAGAACAAGGAGTCATCGAACCCTCTACGCCATCTTATTCATCCCCCGCGTTTTTAGTACCCAAAAGTAACGACAAACATAGATTAGTTGTAGACTATAGACAACTAAATAAACGGATATAATTTGAATCTATACCACTTCCCGACATCCACAGTGCTTTTCATTATTTTACGAAAGCAAAAATTTTTACCATTATGGATTTAAATCAGGCATTTCATCAGATACCCCTTTCAGAAGAATCAAAACGTCTAACCGCATTTGCCGTCCCTTTCAACCTGTACCAATTTACAAGGGTACCCTTTGGTATATCCCAAGGTAGTTCTGTATGTAGCAGATTATTAGAAAAATTATTTCATGACATAAAGTTTAAATATGTGTACCACTACTTAGATGACATTGTTATCTACAGCGAGTCAAATGAGCAACATCTTAAACATCTACGTGAAGTACTATCCCGATTGGAGAAAGCTGGATTAACCGTAAACCCCAGTAAAGTAAATTTTGCTGTGACACAATTCTCATTTTTAGGTCACATCGTAAAAGCCAACGGAAAGGTAAGCATAGACCCAGAGCGAACCCGTGCTATCAGAGAATTTTTACCACCGCGGGATGCGAAAGGAATAGCCCGATTTTTAGGAATGATAAATTATTTCCACAAGTATATCCCACATCTAGCCGAAATTGCAGCACCGCTAAATACTTTAAGAAAGAAGGGAGTTAAATTTGAGTGGAATGAGCAACACCAAACCGCATTCGAGAAATTAAAAGAAAGCATCATATCACCCCCTGTACTACAATTAGCCGATTTTACAAAACCGTTTGTTGTGCAGACAGACAGTTCAAGTGTAGCCCTAGGTGCAGTAATATATCAGGAAGTAGATAACTCTAGATTACCTATTAGTTACGCTTCACGCACCCTGACAGACCAAGAAAAGAAATACTCCGCATGCGAATTAGAATGTTTAGCTATCGTTTTCGCTTTTGAGAAGTTCAAACCTTTTTTAGAACATAAAGAGTTTTTGTTAGAAACAGATAATCAAGCATTATCTTGGCTACTAAATCACCCAAAACAGTTAGATCGTATCGGAAGATGGGTATTAAGATTAAATTGTTTTAAATTCAAAGTACAACATATTAGAGGCACCCAAAACGTAGTTGCCGATACCCTGTCACGTATGTTCCAGCCGAGTAGTAATACTTACGAAAACAAGAGTAGAGAAACGCCGATTATTAATACTTTAATTACCGAATTTCCTCTTGCATTTACGGAGTTAGCCCAGTATCAACAACAAGACCCACGTTTGAGTCCAATTATCGAACAACTTGAAAAAGGAAATAAGTCAGAAAAATACCTATTAAGTAAGAGAGTATTATGTTGGAGAATAGCGAACGGAAAATATTTACGAATAATCGCCCCTGATATTATTAAATCTATGCTGATGGAATATTATCACTCTTCCACCATTGGAGCACATGTGGGAATAAATAAAACCATACATCGAATTCGTAAAGAATATCACTGGGAAAATATGAACAGTGAGATCGCTAACTTTGTAAAGAAGTGTAAGTTGTGTGCACTCAGCAAACCAGCGAGAAACAGCCAAATAAGTCAATTAATCTCAGAGATTCCTGCTACCCCATTCTCCAAAATTTACTTAGACTTTTCAGGACCCTACCCGCGTTCTAAATCAGGAAATACAATGTTACTAATTTGCGTAGATTCTTTTAGTAAATTCGTCTGGATGTACCCCGTGCGGCGAGCCTTAGCTACGACCACAGTAAGCATTTTACAGCATAGATTATTTAAAGAATTCGGTATTCCTGTCCATCTAGTGTCGGATAACGGACCACAGTTTAAGTCCAAGGAATTCAGCAACATGTGTTTCAAACTAGGAATAGACCACATTACCACTACAGAGTATCGTCCGCAAGGTAATATAGCTGAGAGGTATTTGCGAAACCTAAAATCTGCTTTAATAGCCTACCATGCTAACGATCATACTTTTTGGGACCAGAACCTATCCTGGATACAATTCGCCTTTAATTCAGCATATCATGAAGGACATAAGTCTACCCCATTCGAATTATTGTTCAAGTATAAACCTAACCACCCATTATCCACTAAGTGGAAAATACATGAATTGTTACCCCTTGAAATTAGGGATAAAAATATTAGGAAAATATGGAATGAAGCGCGCGCTAATTTACGAACAAACTTAGCGAAATCAAGGAAATATCACGAGCAAAAAAATAATAATAATGAAGTAAAGTACCAAATCGGTGACTTAGTTATGTATAAAACGCACCCAACGAGTAGTGCAATCGATAAGACAACTTCCAAGCTATCATACCGATGGTGCGGTCCTTATCAAATTCACAAATACTTAACTCCAGTAACTGTAGCCCTGTACGAACCCTCTACTCAAAAATATGTACGAAGGACACATATTTCGCAGATAAAACGTTATCACAAAGAAGGAAATGGTAGGGTGCAAGTTAAATAAATGTAAAAAAAAAAAGGTAGATGTTTTGTACTCAACTGCAAAGAGTACTTGAGTAACATTTGGCTACCTTATCGTATAAATAGGTACGAGGCCTGATCAACCTTGAATCCTATTCATCGTAAGTAGAGCAAAGTAAGAAGTCAGCTGACATCAAATATGAGAAATAATTAAGTAACCAATTACTTAATGAGAAATTCTATAACTAGAATAACTCGCATCTAAAGAAAAACCCGGTAGTAGTCATAAGTAGTAGAGTTAAAAAAAAATTTAGAATGTTTAAAATACGTTTTATAGTGTGTGAGTTTTATGTAGTATTAGAATTAGTCTGTAAAGTATGAAGTATATATATAGATAGTAAGAATCAGCAAGTCGAGAATGACTTATGCTGCTCGTAATTACATACAGAGAAAAACGGGTGAGAGAAATTTCACACGGTACCCCCCAAGCATACTCCCGGTACATTGCTGACCAAATTATCAGGAGTCTGTGTTTCTTAAGCGGCGGAGTATGTGACGATTTTATTAATAAAAATATGTTAATTAATTAAGTTGATAATGTATAGGCTGAGAAATTTTAAATTTTTAATAAAATCTCACATTTTAAACTAAATCTTATTGCTATCATTAAATAATAATAATATTTAATAAAAAGTCTAATAATAAATTAAAAGGAACGATTGTACAGAAAGGGTAAAGCTTGTTAATTAATCCTGCATAAACAGGCGCTGACCAGAATCAACTTGTTTTCCGACCCCTTAACTAACTAAAAATAATTGTAAATTTGTTATTATTTAAATAATTAAACTAGACCACTATAATGTACTTTGATAGCGATTGTAACTAAGAATATCCCTACTTAATTATTTAATCTAACTTTAGTCCTTTAAATAAAAAAGAAACATGGAACTACTTTTATGTTGAATTGAACTGTCGCGAGATTACTACTCCTACCCCTAACTATTTTCGCCCACTTGCAATGGAGCGGTCAACCCGTAAGCTGCGTAGAGCAGATATGTGCAACGTTAAAAATAGTTTGTTTCAAAATGTGATTAATCCGTCAGTTAAGACACAGAGGCATTCGTTATACTATTAAACAATGTGTTGCGTAATTATAGTTGAACCGCGATTCATATAAATATGTTGTAAACGAGTAAGAAAGAATAACGAAAATTTAGCGCCTATGACATCTCTACAAAAATCTTAAAATATAAAACTTATGTAATTAAAACTGTGGTAAGATCATAAAGTGAAGTGCAACAAACAAACAATCATGTGAAGTGGATACAGGTGAATGAACTTTTGTGTTAATCATTCAAATCAACGAGCTATTACTATCCGTTAGCCAAGAGTAGAGAACCAGGACCCATTATGATCTAAAAGACTTCAGGACTACACCATTCCCGGATACGAAGATAATGAGAGATACCTGACCTACATCAAACATGCTGCAACCGAGGACCTAGGACTGGAATAACGCAGAGCTGGAGGACATCCATAAAGGTGACACGGAGGCAAGCCTTCCGTGGTTATGAAATACTAAATATTATATCCAACAAAAGACAATTAAATTAACAACATTAAGACATTTTACGTAATGACAGTAATTGTATACTTATTCTTAGTAAAAGAACCTTATTCTTAGCTCTAAACTGTAAAGCCTTATTGTTTAAAAAGATTAATAAAGACCATTCTTCAAATGGCAAAATTTTAAAGATTTTATATGGCGAGGTAACCATTATTAACGTATTAGACTAAATCCCGGATCCGGGGAATTAATTAAATTTGATGTACATCTTATTTTGAGGGCCCTTGTAAAAGAATAAAATATAATCATCATGTAAACTGTAAGCTGTTGAAGCATATATGTCGAGAATTTTAAGTAGAGCAATTAATACCATATGTAATAAAGAGATGTCATCAGGAGTACCGACTAAACTGAGTGCATAAATCAACAGTCTCCCCTTCCCTGAATCCTTTTATATTTATTGTTTGTTGTTCTGATTAATTTTCAGCTCGTCACAACTAAGGCAGTCTGTATAATTGGCAGAACCAATTATTGCGGGTTCCCTAAGTTATAACACAAGAGAAGATGTTATAAGACAATAAGGATAAAATAAGTTTCAACTAATTATATGATAAATCTAGTATTCACCTATAATAGGTTTAAATGTGATGGTAGTTATAATTTTAATTATGATTTGAAAAATTCTGTTTTAAAAATATATGTGGAACGCTTATAACCCCCTCAAAAGAATTTCAAAGGGATACTTCATTAAAATTTTATAAAGTAAATGTAGTTTCTGCCTAGTTTTATAGCACCAAGAGCTGGACATTAATAGAAGAAGTTTGTAAACATATATAGCCTGCAGAGATAAAATTTTTACAATCACTGTAGAATATACCTTACTAGATATTAAGGGAAACGATGAAATCAGAAAGTGGTGTAACGTATTTTAAATAAATTGAAAGTAATAGATTATTGCACTGAATGGAAATAACATATAAACAGATAACTCTCTGATAATGTCGCCAAGAAAGATTTTTAGTAGGCTTCATTCACGTAGTAAAGCCTGGTTTACATTGGTGGAGTAAATGAACGAGTATACTCGGCCTAGTACTGGTCCCAGTACTTAACTCGGCCTAGTTGATAGGAGTACGTTTACACTTGCACAGCGAAACGAACGAGTAATCAGTTGTTTCCCTGCCATGGCGTTGCACAGACGTCGAAGTGTCGTGAAAAAGTCCTTAAAAAGAGTGTACGCTGTTTTATTAAATGAACGAGTATACTCGGCCTAGTACTGGTCCCAGTACTTAACTCGGCCTAGTTGATAGGACTACGTTTACACTTGCACAGCGAAACGAACGAGTAATCAGTTGTTTCCCTGCCATGGCGTTGCACAGACGTCAAAGTGTCGTGAAAAAGTCCTTAAAAAGAGTGTACGCTGTTTTATTAAATGAAGTTGAAGAGTTTATAGAAACACAGTTGAATAAGGATAAGCGTGTGTGGGTACGGGATTGGATAGTAGGAGGGACACTCATGGTGCATCTGCACTCCTGTTGACGGAGTTAGCTACCGAAGACCTTAAAGAGTATATGACCATTTTGAGAATGACTCCCGAAAATTGTTTTGATCTTTTAGAATTAGTAAGTGAAAAACTTACGCGAAATGATACCTTTATGGGAGACTCTCTAACTCCCAGAATTAAATTGGAAACCACTCTATATTTCCTTGCAACTGGGAACATCACTTCAACACCTCTTCAGAATCTCAAAAGCAGCTACTTCTAAATTCATCCCGGAAGTCTTTGACGCTGTTTTCGAGAGTCTCAAGAACTACATCAATGTAAGTTTGTTATAATCATTAAGTATTGTAAACAAATACTTAACCGAAATAAAATAACAACTCAATTTAATTACAAACAAATTTATTGAAAAACTTACTTTATAAAATTAAAAAATCATATCCGTCAGCCGATTCACTTGGCGTAGTTGAATAAAGGATAGAAGCACTTGATGCTGCAGAAAAAGAACTTGGGGGACGGCTTGGTGCTGTATGTTGTCCTTGTGTTGCTTGCAGCCTATATTTTGTTAATACTCCCTGTATTTCTTGCTGAGCAAGAATTGCTCCCATTGGTGACAATTTGTCAAAAAATTCAAAACATATTTAGCGAAAACTTCATACTCAGTCTCGTCATGCTCTGCCTGTGAAAGGGCTTCGCAGGCGTTCCGCAATTCTTTGACAGCAGATGACAATTCCTGCAGTTTTCTTTTTGCACCTCTAGGTTTTGTACAAGCGGGTTCTATCGCAGCTGTCGTCTTTGTAACTAGCGGTGAGTCATTGAGAGTCTTAGACTGACGTGAAGCTGGTTGCTCCGGTGCAATTGATGCATCATTGTCTTGTAGTTCAATGTTTGCTTGTTGGGATAACTCTTGCCCACATTCTGCAAAGAAAAACTTTAATCATACCAAAATACTTCATTTTTTTGCATTAATTTGTTGCAGGTGCCGAGTACTCAAGAAGAGTGGAATACAACAATAAATGGCTTCAATGAAAAATGGAATTTTCCTAGCTGCTGCGGGGCTATAGATGGCAAGCATGTTTTGATCGAAGCACCCCTAAACAGCGGCGTGAATTTTTTAACTACAAGTGATCGCACAGTGTAGTACTATTAGCAGTAGTAGACCATAATTACTGTTTTTCCTACATTGAGGTTGGTCATAAAGGGTCAGAATCTGACGGTGGCGTTTTCCAAACCTCCGATCTTTGGCTTCCTTTGGAAAACGGACTACTTCCAGATGGATGCTACCTTGTTGGGAATGATGCGTTTCCTTTGAAACCCTATCTTATAAAACCCTACACCGCCAACAAAAGGTTTCTAACACATGAGGAAAGAATTTACAATTATCGGCAAAGCCGTGCTAGGAGGATTGTGGAAAATGCGTTTGGCATTTTGGTTAGCCGTTTCCGCGCGTTTGACAGAAAACTATCATGCAAAGTTTCTACAGTTACAAAAATAGTATGTGATGCATGTGCCATTCACAATTGGCTCAGAATCAGATCTCCAACAACATACTTTCCACAAGTTCAGTGGATGAGGAGAACGTAAACACCGGAGATATCATTCCTGAAAGATGGAGGGCTGAAGTAGCGCAACATCGGCATCTAGAAAGATATGGAGGACATCGCACAAAACAAGTTGTCGAAGAAAATAAGGGACAGACTTAAAAACTACTTCAACAAGGAGGGTCCTGTCCCCTGGCAGGAAAAGTTCATTTCTTGAACTGTGTTTTGAAAATACAGCATTAATTGCGGACCATCCACATTTTCAAGAAAATGAACATAGCCTGTTCTGTTTTTAATATTTAATTTCTTTGTAAAATTTATAATAGAAAAAATATATATTTATTTAAACTATTATGGTCTAATTATTCGTTTAAACTATTACTCCATCTCTTACTTATTTGTAACAACATTATTTATTTGAATAAAATGTATTTAGCCTACAATGTATATTAATAATTTACTTACCATGCTACTTTGGATTTCTGTTGTTCCCTTAGATGCTTCCATTATGGGGTCCAAAATCTCAAACCATTTCATGGGCGGTGTGTATAGATCCTCGGAACCAGATCCCGACTTGGCAGATTTTTTTATTTTCAGAACCTCCTGATTGTATGTAGAACAAAGGTTTTCTATTTTATTTTTAATCTCAACTATTCCAAATCCTGGTATTCCCATCCCTTCTATAATATTCTCAATGGCAGCTTGGCGGTTATTTTTATTTTTGTATGTAAGACTGCTCATGTTCCACAAACACTCATGCTCTCTGTAGAGTTCAACAAATTTAACTGTGTTCTCATCCGTAAACTTCATAATGGCAATTAAATAAACACCACAACACTGAATAAACTAACAATCAATTGACTTTCAATCTTTCTTCTTCAACTGGAGGCACTCGACTGACAGTTTACACAGGGCTAGTAAGTTACCGAGTAGGTTGCGACGGAAAAAAATTGTTTGAGGGGGGTGGCGAGTGGCCGAGTCGCTGGGTCTCCGCCTAAACCACTCGACTCGGCCTGGCACTCGGTCGAAAATCGTACTCGGCCGTCAGCTTACTCGCTCGACCGTTTACATTAGCCGAGTAAATTGGCGAGCTGCTACTCGGCCACATACTCGTTCATTTACTTTAAATTAAACCAGGCTTAACGGGTAAGAGAGATCCAGGACGCCCAAAATCAGGATGATGACAAAAGTACTGTGCTGCCTGAACAAGCAAATTTGTGTCTAAGCACTGAAATCATATGACACGATATGCTAGTGATGGTATTGAAATTAATTACCGTGTTTATGGAGTCTTGAAACATTTTAACAACAGGTTTTGAGCTTTTCATCTGTTGTCAGACGTAATGTAATTAATTTCAAAACCAAAATTAGATATCAATATGTTAATTTTTATACATAAATTTAGCCTTAGTAATTATCGTCTGCCCTTATCATCATGTTTAAGTCAAACGTCTACATTTCTGCTCCTAAACAATTTTATTGTTACAATTTTCAGCGGCATCCTATCTCATAAATCCCATGACCTTTCTATATATTCTAATGCTTTCTGTCAATCACTTTTCTCTGAACCTATTTTATATACAGTAAAGTGAATACTGGATTAATATACCGCATACTATAATACATACTCGTTCATTTGTTCAGCAGAAGTGGTGTGAAAGGCAAACATGAGATTCGCTTTGCAGACAGTTGATTATGGCAGTCTGATAACAGACAACGCGTAGGCGTCTTCCCCTATCTGATATTTTCTTGGTCGAGAATTCAAACCACTAACATTAGCCCTAAATAGATAAAAGAATTTATATTCGGGCTGTTTGACAGTGTTTGATTGGTTTGTTCCGTCATTTTCTAAAGGTTTCGGTCACACACCGAAGGCATTCTTCAGTTAAAAGTGTTAGACAAGAGGGTAAATCGAGAGCAATCTCGGCTGCTTTACCTTGCTTAGGGTTACGTCCGGCTCTCCAGACACCCCGGATATAAATTCTTTTGTCTATGACTCCGCCCATGACCTACGTAATAAATTAGCTCTAATTATTGGCTTGTACGGTAACAACTCAAGTACTTTACAAGTAAAAGACGTTACGCCCTACAAATTCGCGTGAACTGATTCTCTTTGAGACTTTTAACTCAAAAGACGGTCTTGTCGTTGCGTCTGGTACTGACTGATTATAAATGTAATAGTATGAAGACAACGATTACTTTTACAAAAATGTTATCTTTTACGTTATGCCACAATTATCTGCTTTCTATCTTCGCTTCACTGGGCGTAGCAGCCCATACACCTCAAGAATCTGTTTTCTAATAAATATTTTTTTGCATTCTACGCCTACATGAATCTGCTTCATATGCCACATGTGTGCTACCTTCTACAGAGTTTAGGCTACTCTCTGTTGCTCTTTCAGTCACTGTATACTACATTTCCATGTAACTCAAGTGTTAATACACAAAATCTCTGGCTAATTAATTATAATGTAAGTACATATTAACTAATATATGTCGTCAAATTTCTCTTATTAATTGTAAATGTTACCAAAAGGCTGTTAGCCTTTAACTTTCTCGTTACGGTTGTTACATAAATTTAGTGTTATTATTATTAAATTTTACTTAACCATTACTCATACTACTTGTACACATATTATAACAGAACCTTCAGTACATTATACATCACATGTACTACGCACTATTTATCAGAAATCCGAGAAAGTTAGTAAGTCTAACATTAACTGAGGTGTATGAACCCATATAATAACTACTCGCGTAATATATGATGAAAGTCCTAAATGTTTGTGGTATGAGGCCTGTGTAAAGTAGAGCTCTAGCACTGTCAACAGACAACGGTTACGCTGTGAAACAGAATTTAATAGAAAAGTTTGGAAAGTATAAATGAGTTTTAAAAAGTAGGACTACGTACAATCAGGCATCCAAAGCTTTACACTGTAATTGGGAAACTGCTCAGTTACTGTTCTCTACTCACAGTTAAATTACAAACGAACGTTTGCTTTAAACTTGAATAGGTATTTCTAGGTCACTTACCACTAAATTAAATAATTTGAGTTCTTCTAAATATAAGAAATGGCCAGATTTATTGAGGAAAAAATTATCCTGAAATAACACCTTAGTAATTAGAGAATGTAACTTTTATTTGGATATATTATATTAGACACAACCTATTTTTCAGAAAACAATTTTTTCTGTGTGTTCTTGTAAATGTTTTCTATTTTGTTAATTAATAATAATATATTATTTTGTTACATATACCTCTAGAATATATAACCGTTGCTTACCGTTATACGTTAACATATTTTAAGAAAAGAGTTTTATTTACTTTAAGAAACGTAGTTTTAATATTCATGTTTAATCTGGTATCCAAGTCCCTTGAAATAATTAATAAATTATTTTACCTTCAATTATCCGCCTTGTGACTTCTTGTAAACCTCGCCTATTTCGCATTTCTGAAACTATGTTCCATCATCAGATATTAAAATACAAAATAAAACTATATCACTCTTACGAGATCGTTACATAATAAAAATGTCAAATTTGCTTATGAACTGTACGTGAATTTGGGTGCGCACCCGATCATGTTTAATCTGCTACTCCTTGACCAGATCGAGTAGCAGATTGAACCTGAACGGGTGAGCACCCAAATTTGCGTACAGTTCATATGCAAATTTGACATTTTTATTATGTAACGATCTCGTAAGAGTGGTATAGTTTTATTTTTATTTTAATATCTGATGATGGAGCAAAGTCTCCGAAACGCGTAATAGACGAGATTTACAAGAAGTCATAAGGCGGATAATTGAAGGTAAAATAATTTATTAACGTAGTTTTATTTTAAGAAACGTATTTTAAGAGAATTCTGTAAGTTATCAGCACTGCAAATAAAAATTAATGGATGAAATTGAAAAAAAAACTTCCGCAAACATTTAAAATTTACGCACATATTCAAGTGGCCTACACGAATTGACCATAGGTTACATATATCTGCTTACATCCCTCGTATGCCACGTTGCCCCCATATACCTTTCAGTGCCTCTCATTATACTTGAAGAAAATATATGCTATTTCTCTGTATTTATGCCCACTCATACAGGAAATTATTTAAGTGCTTTGAAGCGTACTAGGGTAGGAAAATATAAATCAAGAAAGACATTAGTACATCCTGATGAAAAGAAATAAGTTTTCCGTAATGAACTATGAGTTACTTCAGTATTTTATGAATATCTGGTTATGGTTATTGTTCATGCGAATCATATACGGTTATTAGTCATGGGGACGGGACAGACTGCTAGAGAACCTTATATCCGTATACAAAATTCTTTTTATCACGACGTTAAATTTTACATTCATTTGTGTAAACAGTTTTAGGAAAAAGTAACAGAAAATAATTGAAAAATATTCTGCAGTATTTTTGGACTTAAATTACTGTTGTAAGGCCTATTTTGCCAGCTGGCAGCGGTCTGACAGAAATATTATAAACTTATAACTGCCTACCAAGATTATAGACACCGACGTTTTCAGTTTTATAGACTAGTATCCAAACCCATAGTCAAGTCTTATCAAGTTTAGAGTTATCCAAGTCTTTAAATATAAATTAGTATAAAAAGCAATTTCTAATCTTTTGGACATGTTCACACTGTTCGGAGCTCAGTCAGTTTTACAGTTGGGCATTGGAAAAGAATTCGTCAAAGTAATAGTTTAAACAACTTAAAAGAATGTGATCCAAGTCAGCATCGTTTATCGTTATCCATAAAATCAAATGTAGAAGTGTAGAAAGGGCCAAACACGATTTAAAGCTATGGATGGCATTCGCTTAGATGCCATATGAAAACTCGACCTGTGTAGTGAAGAACTACTACTCATTCTGTTTGTGAGAACAGGATACGTTTATCTAAAGTTAAAACTACACCGTATATTTTTATCATTTCTCTCTCATAGACAGTTTGGTCCGTTGCGACCCACTGATCAACCAGTCTCTTTTTTGGTCTGCCAATATTCTTTTTTACAAAAGAGGATTTATTTAATTAATAAAGTTGTGTTAGTGGTTATTATCGCAAACATAAATTACACTGTTGCACACCACTGCAGAAAAAATTCCCGAGTAGCGCTTTGTAGCTTCAGAGTTCATCAACAGATCAAAAATATACAATAATAGAACGAGACAATTTCTTCAAAATAAAACAAAACATACAATTTCTTACAAAGGAATAGAAAGAGGTACAGGAATTATACCTCCTATAGAAATAATGGAGAAGTATAAAGATGAGCTGTGAAGCTTGAAAGCGCTGACCTGGAATTTTTTCTGTAGTGGCATGCAACAGTGTTATTTTTTGTTTAAAAGAGATTTGTTTCCCAGTCGTTCGTTCTTGATTCTGAACGCGTGGTCCTTTCATCATTTACAGAGATAGAGATATTCTATATTTTGTAGAGATATTCTTTGATCCTGTTGTTTACCATACCTTCATTACTCTAAGGCTTTCCCTGATCCCGTCGTTTTCAATTCTACCCGTTCTTGTTACTCTCATAACCTTGGCGACCTCGTCTTAGCTGACTGTGCTCTACTACAAGGCTTCCTGATACAATATTCTGCTACTAAGGTTACGCACTTTGTACAAACGCAAAGAGAAAACCAGAATTCCAGAATTTTTAATACAGTGCAGTCAAGTTAGATGAGGTTTCTGAGCTCAGTTGTAGGGATAATAAGAAGGGGTAGACTTGAGAATAAGGCAATCAGCAAGAGACGTAGAGTTTATAATTTAAATAAAAAGATTGAAGAATATACACAAGGGTGGAATGCACGAAGAACGGTTTCCAAACCAGTTCTTATTTTCTGGACTCAGACGAACGAGAAATATTGGCACGTCGTAAAAAAGATGAGTTTATCAATGAGTAGCATAGAATGGATAGACGTGAAAATGAGTCAATCAGGGAAGGACTGGAATTGACGTTTTTCCATTAAAAAAATAGACCTAACATCTTCACCCAACATTTGCGAAAGAAAGGAGATCTGTAAAATGACTTAACAAGGAGACGGAGATAGCCCGACACAACGTTAGACGGCCTTCAACAGCTGTGTGTGCTCAAACTAATGTTGTTCACAAGTTTAAGGCTGTGACCAAAACATTTTTTACTTTTCACGATATTAATTGATGACTCTTTGGGCACTTGGTTAAACATATTAATACAAAGGTTTTGTAAAATATATAAACACGCTTGGTAAGTTTCACAAATTTTTTAATTAACTCTGACAGCTGTTTCGACTAACTAAGCCATTGTCAAAGAGGCGAATGAATGAAAATTACTAAACACAGGATGTGAGTGAAGTGTATGTGGTGAACATCTGTTTAGGGCGTATCTAGAACATCTGTATTGGGATGGCGAGGGGGTGTGCAAGAGACAAGGAAAGGTCAGGTGTCTTTAAAAACTAAATACAATCATGGATGCAAAATATAAAATTAACTGAACTAAATATAAACTAAATGCAAAATTTAAAATACTGAGGAACATTCAAAATAATATAAAATAAACTAAACTAAATAGCAGATTTTAATAAAAAGGATACACAAAATTCAGTCTGTTCATTGGTTAAATTTTTGTTATTTTTTATCGATTTTTTAATTTCTAAAATTTCTAGGAAATCCATTTTTTTACCTTTTTCTATGTTGTGGAGTAGTGTTATGTTTTTTGTGTCTATGAAGTGATTGTGTTGTAAGCAATGATCTGCAAAACCTGTATTAGATGTATTGGTTAAAATCGCCTTCTTATGTTCAGAAATGCAATGTTTCAGAGCACGGCCACATTGTCCGATATAAATAGCATCGCATTCAGCACAGTGTATTTCATAAACTCCATTTTTCTCCAGTGTGTTAGATTTTCCTTTATTATTGACTAGTAGTGAAAAAAGATTACGTTTGTTTACTGATACCATGTTAAGACCATGGTTTTTTAACCTATTATTAATCTTATCTGTTATACACGGAATGTAATTTGTTAAGTGAAATGTTTTGTTACACTGATCTGGCTCTATGGAACAAAATTCTTTTAAAGTAATTTTCTTCTGTTTTTTAAATTAAAGAGTCAATTTATTCTTTCATCATAACCGTTATTTTGTGCTATGGATTTTATAATATCTACCTCTTTATTGAAATTTTCTTTGGATAAAGGAACTATAAGGAGACGATTAACCGTTGCATGAAAACTGTTTAATTTTATGTGCCATGATGTTAGTGATTGTTTATGTATAACGGTATCTGTAAAAGTAGGTTTTCTATATATCTGAAAACTAAGATTATTTTGTGACCTAGTAATAGTAAGATCCAAAAAATTTAAGCTTTTCATATTTTCTGTTTCAAGTGTAAATTGTACGCTACTATAAATGGAATTAATATGTTCTTAGAATGTGTGTGTCTACCATGCGTTCCACATGGGACTTCCAATTCTGCCTGTATTCCTTTAATCTCTCCAAAACCGACTGTAACTTCAGGCCTTCCCTTATGCCGTCGTTTTGTAGATGACCTCTCAAACTTCTCTCTTAACTGCTCTTAAAAATTTAATTTCCGAGGCCTGTATTTTTAAAATATCTTTTTTCCAAAAGCGTCCGTGTTCCACATCTATATACATTAAAGTCGGCACAGCCATTTATAGAACTTTAACTGTGTCCCCGTCTGCGTTTTATTCTTCAGTTTCACTTTATTAACCTAGTCGTCTTATTGCTCCACAGGTATAACTAAATTTATTTAATTTTCTCTCGATATCGTTATCCTTCCTATATGAGATATCACATTCCAAATAATAAAAATGTGATACCTTCTCCAAAACACTATTATCAATTATAATTTTTGTTCTTATAGGGTTTAATTATAACTTGTAACTTAATAAAGTTTAGGAATTATTTTTTTTTAATTTTATTTGTTACCGCCTCGGCAGAAAAATGACAGTGAGAAACCTTTGCTGTAATAATTAGTTCGTAAAACTGTAGCACTGTCGCTGTGCACCAGTCAGATTGCTCGTTGGTAAAATGAGTCAGTCAAATGACTTTGTCGTTGACTCGGTCTCGCCACAATTGATATTCATCAACCGCAGCTTATCACCTTCAATGGTAAGGTGATAGTCGTCATTCCGCTGTCGGCATAGCCGTGCTTAATGATGTTCAGAAACATGGCAACAACATAATTACACCGATGCGAGATAGATGGCTATAGGAATTAATAGAATGTACCCCTTCTTAATGAAGAAAATAGGGATGCCAAGAAATACTTTGTTACACGGTATATGGAACTCTATGACACAGAGGAGTTTAAAGGAGGACGATTGGAACGATGGTAAAGTTTGGAAGATAGTATGGGGAAAAAGACAAAAACTAAAAAAAATAATAGAATAAATTTTGAAATTAATGAAATAAATTTAAATTTTGAAACAGAGCTGGCATGAAATACGTTCGAACCAACGTATTATGTTGAATTCTGATAGTGACACAAAATACCTATACCGGTTATTCCAAACAATTGTTGCAGCTTAATGTCGCCTACAACCAGCGTAACTACGTAGAGAACAGAGTATGTCGTTAACCATTGTGCAGGTTACGGTGTCCTTGTATTTTACTTAGGATAGTTGAACAGCGCGGAGACAAAGAAAGGCAACATTTAATTAACGCCTCTCGAGAAAGAAAGGGTCAATCGTTGGTGCGAACAAGCGTAAGAGACGGATGTGACATTGGTTGTGACGTCGGAAAGGAAAGCGTTGACACAAACGACGGTTTGTGTGTGGGGTCGTGTAGGAGCTTTGACATGGGGTCGTGTCGCAACTATTCAAGAGCCTCTTTTATTTTCAAAACAACCAATTAAGTATTTCAAAACAACACACGACGATTTGTTACATTATTACTATTTTTACACTTTTACTCTGAACACTGTTAATTTTGCGTTTATTCGGAAAAGTACGGGAAACATACAATTACGTGCTTCCTAATGAGAGGGAGAGCCAACACTCTGCAGCGAGTACGCGCACACACACAGACATACAGACTAGAAACTGTACTTTTATATTACAATGTGCCAAGTGAAGGTCTAAATAAACATGTACATTTTACCTGTCTACCTTTGTATACCTTTGTAGTAACTTGATAGAGATGACAGTACATTCACTATCGTTACCTTGATTTGTATATAGCGTTGTTGATAATAGCAACAACTACAAAATATTATCTGTCCGATTCTTTACTTAAAACCCTAAAGCACAGACTAACTTTACTTAACAGATCTATACAGCTACATTGTTCTTAGGTAGCCTATGTATTAATTTTTAAAACAATTAATAAGTCATTTTAAAGATATGGACCTTTGTGTAAACTGAATGAATTGGCAGAGCTGTAAAAGTGATGCAAATTTTGAAATACATAAGCACCTTCCTATTTTGTAATTGCTGTTTCACGCATTATGGTTGCTGCACTTCTCGTAACAGTTGTACGAACAAAGTATGATTCTACCAATAAGTTGTAATGGTATTGTGTTGTTATTTTCAGTGATGATGGAGTAACAGGGTGAAATAGAGTCCCCTTGACGGGTTTGTTCGCTACGCTGTGCTTTGATTTTAGATAAAGGTAGAGTCAATCTCACCCCGTCTTCCCACTGTTGGGGCAATGAGTAATTCGATTGAAGTAGGTGGGCCCTAATCAGTAGTAACTCGACATTTACACGTTGACACAAACAAAGCTCGTCACCAAAGCGCAGCTCGTGTTTTCGTTAGGTTAGGCCACATTTCATGCTTAATTGACGCTAGCTACGTTTTTTTTTAAATCATTACAAATCTAACACTTTTAAAACTGTTGTTCAAAGACTAAGAGTCCTTCACGAACAGTTTTGTGTCTTCTGAAAATTGTAAGATTCGTTTTGCACAAGCTGATTCGATAGGTTGTTACAGGAAATAAGAAAACAACGTAGACAGGTTAAATCAATGGCCCACAGATGCCACTAACGTACACGAGTAAGTTGGTCGATATCGTTTATGAAAAAGGGAGGATTTCACTCGTCAGTTATCGTGGCTTCCGTTACTAAGAACACTACTCTGATTTGATTTAACTGGGTTTCAGTCGAGCCACTGAGGATGCCTCATCGTAGTACGGGTGAAACGTTTGGTTTAAAGAAAATTAAAACGACGTGTTTTATACCAGAGAAAGAGAGAGAGAGAGAGGGTTATACCGGCAATTCTATTGTTGCTAAATAGGATTTATAGATATGAAGACACTGGAAAGATCTTTGTCTAGAACGAAGTGGATAGCCAAGTTGGTGAATAAAACTTGGCATCGTTAAAAGACGTTCCTTTATATTAATGTGGAGAAAAATTATTAAAACTTTTATTTCTTTTGTTACTGTCATGAAAAATGTTATCTAGCTGAAACTTTTTATTCAGTTTGGATCTACCTCAAAATTTGATCAACCTCATCTACCTTAGTGCCTCACAGAAAAATAATTCCAGTTTATTCACATACCGGTATCAGAGTGCTAATCATATAAGTCGCTTTATTGTATCCTCTCATATCAATAAACACGGTTGAATCACATACATTACTTTAAATAAATCAATGAACAACTAATGATTTAACGTAATTTAGAATACAGTTTTTTAATAAATAGTGCTTTAATGTTTTTACGATGTTTTATGTACCCGTAGTAACAAGCTTAAATTTTGAAATGAGCCGTTTATAGAATTCTGGAACGTACAGAGTAGGGAAGAGAGCAGTAGGTAATTCTGTTAGTAGAGAATTACGTGACGCTCCAAGATTATTCTGTTCACGCGTTTAGTATCCTCGAAACCGAGTTGTGCTCTTCAACATTCACAAAAACAGTGGAGGATTAGTGGACGAGCCTGTGGACACAGCATAGGTACAAAAAGTAGAAGCGCACATGAGGAGGATCTTATTATTGCGGAACCTTGAACGTTTGTACACTGTCTGCAGTATGACATAGTCCTATATTGTGATTTAATTGATTAGTTTTCCAGTATAAGACTAGTTCCTACTAATGGAGGTAGGAAACAATGGCTGCAGGCTGAAAAACCATCATAATTTACACTATATGCAAAAGAGACGATTAACTAAATTCTGATAATTCTGCTGGATATTCTTTTTAAAGCCTTCTGAAACGAGGAAGAAAAATAATTGTTTTAGTTCGTCGTAAATTTTAAAAATGGTTAAATTGTATTAGACTATTATATTTATTTTATAAAACATAGAAACTTATTAGATAGTATTCAAAGATAAAGTGAATGAATGTCGTGAATGTTTTCGTATACCAATGAAGCTAATTGACTTGTCAATAGTTACTACAGATTTAAGGGACAGTCAATATTTTTGTTGTGTGCCCACCCGGAAGAACTTTTAGTAGGTAATGATTCTATATCAATTATAGCATAACATATATTTTTTTCTGACTCGTCAGTAAACAAGCACTCAAACGGTAAACACTAATGAAGCTGACACTACTGTACAATCAAAACATAATAAACACTGCAAATGTTTGTTAACTAACCAATTATGTGTGTAGCTGATGACTACACCAGCCTATAAACTATGCTTTCCATAGTCAACGTTAATAACCGGTTTTAGGAATTCATAACGTTCTAGATTTGGACACAAACTTCTATCTAATTTTCCCTCTAAACATGAAACAGAGGAGATTTTCGGGATAACATCTACGGATGGGAATCCAACTAAATAGTAGGTCACGAATTGTAATAGAGTATAGGCCTACTACTCACCATTGTGTCTGAATAGAGATACGCTACAAGGAGATATTACGCAAAGTAGCAGATCATGGTATCGTCTCATGCTGTAAGTCATTATGTTACTGACCGTTCTACATGTCGACCGGGGACTTAAGTCCCCCGGAGGTACTCTTCTCGTATTTTGAGGAGAGGACTCGGTGTTCGCTTTTTTGATGACACCGTGAGACGCCTGGCGCGTAGATTCTATGTTCGATCACCACGTGTGACCCACAATTCCCTCATTGCCGGACTTGGTAAATATACTCCGAGACCAGGTGAGTCTTGGAAGCGACCCCGTTTACTAGCCCCGGTGGTATAATCCACCATCGATGGTGGTTTCAAGCCCTCCATTAAATAGGTAATAATATAAATAGAACTCTAACCGAACCGACCCAGTGCCAGGAGCCCTAACTGAGACTCGGGACATGCAAAAGTATACTGTAAGCAGACACGTTAAACAGTATGTCGCGGTAACGGCTTATGCTTTGAGACAGTGTTTTATTCACTGCTGTACTTTAATAGAGGTATATTGAAACGCGATATCACGCAAAATAGTTGATCATGTCAAATGCTCACGCTGTAAGTCGTTATATTAACCATTATTGTACCCGTATAGAGCTAAGCTGCAAGGAGACTTTAAATAGCTGGCCGCGGTAATGGCTCACGCTATAAAACAGTGTTTTAATCACTGTCTACACACACTATAAAAGCAGACAATAAATAATTTATAAGTCATTTTACTTTCTAGCTCGTGATAAGAGGAAATACTGTGTTCATTTTAAAAATTGTTTTATGAGTGATGAATTTAGATCCATTAGATTCAAAACTAATGTTTAGTTTTGATGTTCATAGGAAACAAAAAATTACTTTGGCCTACTTGTCCCTAAAGGTAAAGCCTAGTCGCTGTACACATATTATTCCTGTCCATTGCAGCCCTCTTCGTTGCGACAGGCGAGTCACATCCCATCACATTGACCGAAACCCCTTCTTCAAAGAACGACAAAACAGTTTGTCCCTGCAATTACTTTGGCCTACTTGTCCCTAAAGGTAAAGCCTAGTCGCTGTACACATATTACTCCTGTCCATTGCAGCCCTCTTCGTTGCGACAGGCGAGTCACATCCCATCACATTGACCGAAACCCCTTCTTCAAAGAACGACAAAACAGTTTGTCCCTGCAATTACTTTGGCCTACTTGTCCCTAAAGGTAAAGCCTAGTCGCTGTACACATATTATTCCTGTCCATTGCAGCCCTCTTCGTTGCGACAGACGAGTCACATCCCATCACATTGACCGAAACCACTTCTTCAAAGAACGACAAAACAGTTTGTCCCTGCAATTACTTTGGCCTACTTGTCCCTAAAGGTAAAGCCTAGTCGCTGTACACATATTATTCCTGTCCATTGCAGCCCTCTTCGTTGCGACAGACGAGTCACATCCCATCACATTGACCGAAACCACTTCTTCAAAGAACGACAAAACAGTTTGTCCCTGCAATTACTTTGGCCTACTTGTGCCTAAAGGTAAAGCCTAGTCGCTGTACACATATTATTCCTGTCCATTGCAGCCCTCTTCGTTGCAACAGACGAGTCACATCCCATCACATTGACCGAAACCACTTCTTCAAAGAACGACAAAACAGTTTGTCCCTGCAATTACTTTGGCCTACTTGTCCCTAAAGGTAAAGCCTAGTCGCTGTACACATATTATTCCTGTCCATTGCAGCCCTCTTCGTTGCGACAGACGAGTCACATCCCATCACATTGACCGAAACCACTTCTTCAAAGAACGACAAAACAGTTTGTCCCTGCAATTACTTTGGCCTACTTGTCCCTAAAGGTAAAGCCTAGTCGCTATACACATATTATTCCTGTCCATTGCAGCCCTCTTCGTTGCGACAGACGAGTCACATCCCATCACATTGACCGAAACCCCTTCTTCAAAGAACGACAAAACAGTTTGTCCCTGCAATTACTTTGGCCTACTTGTCCCTAAAGGTAAAGCCTAGTCGCTGTACACATATTATTCATGTCCATTGCAGCCCTCTTCGTTGCGACAGACGAGTCACATCCCATCACATTGACCGAAACCACTTCTTCAAAGAACGACAAAACAGTTAGTCCCTGCAATTACTTTGGCCTACTTGTCCCTAAAGGTAAAGCCTAGTCGCTGTACACATATTATTCCTGTCCATTGCAGCCCTCTTCGTTTCGACAGACGAGTCACATCCCATCACATTGACCGAAATCACTTCTTCAAAGAACGACAAAACAGTTTGTCCCTGCAATTACTTTGGCCTACTTGTCCCTAAAGGTAAAGCCTAGTCGCTGTACACATATTATTCCTGTCCATTGCAGCCCTCTTCGTTGCGACAGACGAGTCACATCCCATCACATTGACCGAAACCCCTCCTTCAAAGAACGACAAAACAGTTTGTCCCTGCAATTACTTTGGCCTACTTGTGCCTAAAGGTAAAGCCTAGTCGCTGTACACATATTATTCCTGTCCATTGCAGCCCTCTTCGTTGCGACAGACGAGTCACATCCCATCACATTGACCGAAACCACTTCTTCAAAGAACGACAAAACAGTTTGTCCCTGCAATTACTTTGGCCTACTTGTCCCTAAAGGTAAAGCCTAGTCGCTGTACACATATTATTCCTGTCCATTGCAGCCCTCTTCGTTGCGACAGACGAGTCACATCCCATCACATTGACCGAAACCACTTCTTCAAAGAACGACAAAACAGTTTGTCCCTGCAATTACTTTGGCCTACTTGTCCCTAAAGGTAAAGCCTAGTCGCTGTACACATATTATTCCTGTCCATTGCAGCCCTCTTCGTTGCGACAGACGAGTCACATCCCATCACATTGACCGAAACCCCTTCTTCAAAGAACGACAAAACAGTTTGTCCCTGCAATTACTTTGGCCTACTTGTCCCTAAAGGTAAAGCCTAGTCGCTGTACACATATTATTCCTGTCCATTGCAGCCCTCTTCGTTGCGACAGACGAGTCACATCCCATCACATTGACCGAAACCCCTTCTTCAAAGAACGACAAAACAGTTAGTCCCTGCAATTACTTTGGCCTACTTGTCCCTAAAGGTAAAGCCTAGTCGCTGTACACATATTATTCCTGTCCATTGCAGCCCTCTTCGTTGCGACAGACGAGTCACATCCCATCACATTGACCGAAACCCCTTCTTCAAAGAACGACAAAACAGTTTGTCCCTGCAATTACTTTGGCCTACTTGTCCCTAAAGGTAAAGCCTAGTCGCTGTACACATATTATTCCTGTCCATTGCAGCCCTCTTCGTTGCGACAGACGAGTCACATCCCATCACATTGACCGAAACCCCTTCTTCAAAGAACGACAAAACAGTTTGTCCCTGCAATTACTTTGGGCTACTTGTGCCTAAAGGTAAAGCCTAGTCGCTGTACACATATTATTCCTGTCCACTGCAGCCCTCTTCGTTGCGACAGACGAGTCACATCCCATCACATTGACCGAAACCCCTTCTTCAAAGAACGACAAAACAGTTTGTCCCTGCAATTACTTTGGCCTACTTGTGCCTAAAGGTAAAGCCTAGTCGCTGTACACATATTATTCCTGTCCATTGCAGCCCTCTTCGTTGCGACAGGCGAGTCACATCCCATCACATTGACCGAAACCCCTTCTTCAAAGAACGACAAAACAGTTTGTCCCTGCAATTTTATTTCAAACTCGTTTCTCTCAATAATGTTTATAAATGTTATGTCGGAGTACAGCCTCCCAAAGTAACATTCCTGTAACATTCAGGAAAATCGTTTCCTCCTTAGTTTCAGAAGGACCTCGTACTCAGGATTTCCGCCCATATTGATTAGATCAGTTACCAAATTACAGCAGTTTAAATGAACGTTTGCAAAGTCGAATGATTACATTCGTAAGTCGACGCACTACGATGAAATGTTTCAATCAAAACAACCTTAATAGTCTCAGAATATATGCTCATATGAAGTAATATCGTTACATCGTGGCATTGTGAAAGGCTTGTTCGCCGTATAAAAAGAGCACCATTAAACAAAACAAATTAAAGGCAAGTAGAAGAATATGACGACCAAACCACATACAGTAGTCAAATAAAATGCAGCTTTTATAAATCACCCCCTCAACTATGTAGAGTATATATGTGTATCTGCCCTAGTATAATACCGTTACGACGGTCTACTTTCCACTGTATGGTACAGTGGAAAACAAAATACAAGACACCAATTAAGTCATTAATCACCGGCGTTAATTATCAAAATTAAACAGTTTGTAATCAACAAGATAGTCTCTTAAAACAAATAAAATAAAAATTGTTCACACGCAATAAAATGTTAACTAATATAAAACACAATTGTAGTACAATTGTCCCGCACGATTATAACACATACCACTTCGCCAAAATATTCCGAACCGCACTTCAATAAATCGCGACTATAAAAACTGAAACTGAGGGTCGCTGAGTACTTGTATTTATACCCCGCCGAAATACCAGAATATACCATATTGCGCGTCAAGAACGCTACTAGAAAATACCAGAACGTAATTGACTGCGGCCTTTCACACAGTGCGCGCGGCCGCGTGACTTCCGGTACAGTCTAGCTAACGCGTTGAGAATCACGTACGCATACACATAACAGCCGGATTCCACTGGAACATTCGAGAAACACGTAGATTGTTCTGTAATAAACAATACGATGATGGTGATGTTAGTTTTCATGTCCCAGTTTTCAAGTATCAAAGAAAATGAATTACCCAGGTAAATAATAATCATCGTCAACATCATCATCTTCGTCGTCGTCGTTGTCGTCGTCGTCACCACTCCAAGGACTAGGCATAAGCCCTGTTCCGGAACCCATCTCCTCCTCGGTCTACCGACCTCTCTCTTCCCAGTAGGGTGGTAGCCCAAGGCAGCCACAGGTAGACGGATATCAGGTATGCAATTCAAGTGTTATAATAACAATAATAATAATAATCTCGTTTCATCCCGAAATGAACAGATTAAAGTAGCGAATGAGGAAAGTGAACAAGTGAGAGTCTTTAAGTGTCTGGGATATTTAGTTGTAGGAGACATGCGTTGTAGCCAAGAGGTGAAATGCATAAAGAAGCTAAGCTTGAGGAATCCATGTAAAACTTAGCTAAGGAAGCCCTTAGTAAAAGATATTATTGTGCGGCCCACTAGACATAAAGCTGAGAAAGAGAACAGTGATGAGTTTTGTTTGGAGCGCGGAGCAGAAACTTGGAAATTTAGAAAAGAAGAGGAGAGGGGGTTACAGGCCTTCCAGATGTGGATACGAAGAAGAATGGAGAGGATTTGATTGAAGGATTGAAGGATAGATTAACGAATGAGGAGATGCATGGAGGAGTCGGAATGAAAAGTACTGGATAGAACTGCATGGCTAGTAAATGGAAAGAGGAGTAGTGTTCGAGGGAGGGACCAGTTGGTAGATGATATACGGATGCGCTTTCATGAAATGGAGAGACTAGCACAGGATAGAAAGTCATGGAGGGAGCACGCCCTGTAAGATCTGCTCTTAGGCAGAAAACACATAATGAGAGTCTCAATAAAAATTCACGTTTTGTGCGGCAATGTCGTTTCATTCTGAAAGGTTTCTTTATCTTTGCTAGACAAGCGTTTCATTTAGAAACTCTTCAACGGATTCCCACATCCCATCTCACTTACCGCACCTCTCAAGTACGACTTACGGGTCTGCCCCTGCGGTAGGTTCTCCAAGGCTTTTCAATCAATATTTTGTAAAAAATGTAAAATAAAGTATGTGCCTAGAAATCTTTGTCTTCCTAACTCTCTTAAACATCAGCGAAGCTCTTTTCTCCTTAATTCAAATCACTATGTCCTCGATACTCCCATTTTCTACCGCGACCGTTTTTGTGAGTCACCAAATTTCTTTCTTGAAACGTACCCCCCGACACTCTAAAAACCTATGACTCACAATTGTACATCCATATACTCTATACAAAAGTAGCAATAATGAAGGAGTCTATAGCATCATTAAACACTTACTTATTTATTGTTCCTTTCTTATTTTTTGTATTTATAACGTTCTTCCATTCTGAATGGCTCGGTTACCTTCGCTAAAAACGCACATCACATCAGAGTAATAAACACAAACAAGTTGAATATTAAAATCAAGCTAAAGACATTAAATTAACTGCAGGTTTTAGAAATCACAATCCAATTATGTAAGATGTATGCATCCATGTACGCGCTCTGTGGGTATCTGACAAATTGTAGACGAGAATTGGGTATCTGAGAAGTTTATCATTTTGTGTAGGACTTACATGGTCTAATTTCTTCGTCTAAGAAAACTAAAAATAATTTATTTTAACTCACCATCTATTCAGGTATCCCAACAGCACAGCGTTCATTGCGTTGTAAGTGGTGAACGCGCCGAAATGATAGCAAGCCAAATACATGCCGAGGTACGAGTACCTAAACAAGTAGTGAGGCTGTCCGTTATCTGTTGAAGCGAAACTTGGATGAACTTGCAACAGCTGTAATTAGGGATGTAGGCAAGAAGAAAGACAGTAACGGCCACATAAAGAATGACATCAAATACACCAAGTGTAAGATGCTTTGTACATTTGAAACTGCGGTAACTTTACGTTGACAATGTTTACAGCAAGTTTACTGGTTAACAGAATCGGTTAAAAATTAGTAAGTTATAATGTAATTTTACGATAAATAAAAAAATTTTGTGTTTGAAGCATTTTTTAGTAAGGACATTAGCGCAGATTTATTTTCAATTTATTATAATAATGGTGCATCTAGAAATGCAGGAAAATGTGACCACATCATTTGCGGACAGGGAGATAAGAATATTCCGCTGCATGAATGTTATAGATGTATCGGTATTAAGTACATTACAGAGACATAAAATATCACTTACGTTGTTTTAGAACTTGTAAAATATTTTAATAGGAATTATACCGACAGATTTAAAATTAGCTGTTAACATTTAAGGCCAACGCGATTTACATAAAACGTTTTGGACAATAGGCCTACGGTGTCTTATCTATTGTAAATAGAAAAACATCTTAATAACTACAAGCGTTTAGAAACATATTAATACTTTGTAATATTTGTTTCTTTATTAGCATCCGAGTTAATGGGAGCAATGCAACTCTAATATACAATCAAATTATTACATTTTCTTATTGTAAACTTCTGTTAAACTCTCTGTTGTAGTTGAGTACCAGCATTGCTTTTCAGCAAAGTATCATTGCGTGACAATTTTGCAAAGAAGACGTGAGAATATTTTAAAAATAATGACGATTGTCAAGAGACGTGTTTGTCGTTTGTTAATAATAAACTTTTACTTTATGGCAGCCGTACTTACTAATGCAACGCAGGAACCAGAGGTAAGCCGATAGTTTATTTATTCATGGTGCTCACCATTATTATTCCCAGTAACACAACTTCCTTATGAACTCAGGTCATAAATCCGTTTACTAAACTTACTTATAGTGCTGTCCTCTTTACAACGACATCGATATAAAAATAAATATATTTCAAATAATATGCAGTAATATTTACAGAACACTTGGAAATAAAACAAGAAAGACGCCAAGATAAAATTCTATAAAGTAATGGCAACGCCTGTCTTAACTTATGGAAGTGAAACTTGGACGATGAGAGAATTGATGAGCGAAGAAAAAAAAAGTGAAATGAAGTTTTTGAGAAAACCAAAGGTTGCACCCTTACAGATCAATAGTGTTGTTCATTACTGCAAAGTACTTTCCTTAACAAACTTTGTTCAGTAGTTTAGTTTTCTTCTTCCGATATGTATATCTCATATTTAATAACGAATTTGGGACTTCTTTTGTTGTGTCGGATAATGATATAACTCGACATTTAGGTAAGGATTTATGTGTGTCGGCTTTCTATAAAAAGCGTGCCCGAATGCGTCATCTGGCTTTCTCGTCATCTAAGAATGCGAGCGACCAGTTTACGTCTTTCTCCTTGGTGAGCCGTATGTTTTAGTGTATACTATTCAGATGTTTCAAAAGCACGCCAAAAGTACCCCACCAACACGCCACACTGTCCTCATATTAACCCCATAACGGAGCCATACCGTTGGCTTCAGTTCTGCCGTGTCTAAAGCTATTTTTTTAAATCATCAACATAAAAATTGGCTGTATCCAATAAAAGAGGAGAGCCCGTAGTTTACCTGTCCGCGTGATCTTTAAAACTTGGGCAACATTGGTTACGGACGGCCCCATCAACAGAACTCTACCCCGAGCAACTAGTGTTGCTCTTTTTAGAACTACAACCGGTCATGACTACCTGGCCTCCCACCTGCACCGCATTGGCGTGTTGTCGTCTCCTGAATGTGTTCTCTGTGGATACGCTTCCATGAATGCGGATCACCTAATTGCATGTCCAGCCTTGATCTCAGACACGCAAGTCCAAGACGAAGATGGTACGGCAAAGCTCTCACGTCTCTACTGGTCAGCGCGCCGCCTAATGGCCCAACAGCCAAGGGTGGGCGTTGGCTAGTAAGTAAGTAAGTGATCTTTAAAACTTTCCGCCATACAAGAAGTACATCGAATTTAAACAAGCCTGTGCAACCTGTGCTTGATTAGGGTCAAACATGTTTTTATCATCTCCGCTGTCTTTGGTATAGATATCTTGGTATACAAAGATTCTACGTCAGAACTGAAGACCGTAGCAACTTTTAATCTTTTTAGAATCTTTGTCCTAAATATTTTACGTAAGATCTGGTTTTGCCTGCATGCACCCCCCCCCCCCAGCTGTTTTTCAATAAAATTTGAGCCATGGAAAGTTACTGAGTTAGTAGAAGTGACTACTAGTCTCATTGATATTCCCTCCTTGTTTTCGTATGGTAATCCGTACAATCTCGGCGGTACTGGATCAGGATTTAGAATAAATTTGTTTGTCTTCTCGTCTGCATCCGGAGACGAGTTTAATAATTTTGGTATCAGATTTGTATTAACCTTTATGCAACAATACAAAGAAAAGTGTCGCGGATGGTGGAAGAAGGGCCTTATTAACACGTTCGGAACACCACTAGAGGAATAAAGAATACATTGTTAAGATTAATAAGGACGGCTACGGATATAAACATGTAATATTATGCGCTGCGTGTTTATAACATCGCTAGTGTATAAACTGGGTTGGTGCTGTACCTTGGACTCTGTCTTAGTCGAGCTACTGAGGACGCCTTATTGTAGTATGGACAAAACGTTTTGATTTAAGATGAATAAAACCACGTAGATACTTGCAAACCAGCGTTATTACTGGTTTTACCAATATTCTAACTCCGGCCCTGTTGTAATTTTATTGTGTATGACCTTCAGTGTTTGCCCCCATTACACTTGTCACCGCCTCGTTTTGGACATCAAGCACTCGCATGATATGATTCCAATGTTATAAACGGTACTAAACAATTCTATTAGTAGGCATATTAACTGCCTCTATATTATATGAAGTACTACAGAAAGATCTGCGTCTGCTGTTTTAGAGGCCTTTATAGTTTTTTTTCGGTTTGTATGTCCTCTTCTTAACTAGTGGCTGGACCTTTCTTTTCTTGTGTTCTTGAAATCAACTTTTGTCATTCCCTTCTGTAATTCCTCTTCATAGTTTACCCATAGTTTCGACTAGAATCCCATGTGGGTCATACAATATGGCCTATTGTTTGCATGTTTTGAAACAAGTGACACACAACAAATAGAAAAGTAAACGTGGCCAGATTTGGGTATGATACTATCATTTTGGCAAAAGAGAATGATTTTGGAAAAGTACGGCTAACGTATAAAGTGTGTCTGGTAATGACTGTATCAGACGGACGAAGATTTAGAGAAGAAAACTAGATGGGCAGAAATCATTAAATGCAGATGTTTGCAAAACCAAGTAAGGACTTCGCTGCCAGTGACTACCAATTGTAGTATGGTTTGCTTTGGAAACACTGCAAAGTATCTTGAAGAAGACACTTGACACTGTGTAAGATGGAAAGAAAACATAAACAAGTAAAAAAAAGTATTGGCCATAGACTATAGTAAAATTAATTGACTTTTGGCAGAAATTGTCAATATACAATAAAATAATTGTAATAAGTTTTTAATAATCATTCATTATATTAAAAATAATAATTAATAATTGATGAAAATAATTTATTTTAAAATTCCATGACCATAGTAACACAAGGTTGAAGGGACCTCAACCGCTTCTTTTGAATTAGTGAGATTACAAAATTCATCTGAGCGTAATATTAATTAATGACTGTAAACTTTAGGACCCCATTAGATGAACATTAAATTCTAAGTATGTAAGCACTAAAAATAAAAATAAGTTAAAATGGTTATTAATTACAAACAAAATGTTTCAACACATTTCCAAAGTTATTCTGGATAAGAAGGAAATCACAGAAAAGGCCAAGTTATGTGTATATAATATCTATGTGTCTATAATATCTATGTGTATATAAGACAGATTCACTGTCCCACTACACTATATAGGACAGAAAACTGACCCTGTTACGGAAACACAAAATGCAGATTTTTGAGGCGGGAAGCTGGAAGAACTAAGACGGAAAGAGTTAGAAACATGATAATTGAAATCTGTTCTAGTGGGAATCGGTTTTCAAGATAGAAAAGAGAAGAGCATAACAAGGTTTTAGTTATATTATAGTGGAGAAGGACTAAGGAAACAGAACATGAAACAGACAATGGCTGAACATGGAAGAGCGCACAGAATAATGAAACTGAACAGAAACACTAAGACTGGAATCGGTCGATTGTGTTGAGAAGTTGGATAATATTAAGGCCAGACCACGTTGGAACTCAGACACCTCACAAATGACAGAGGCGAGTAACGGAAGTATACTGATATTCAAGGAAGAAGGCGATATAGAAAAAAAAGGAAGACGATATGAAGGAACAGATATAGGAAGAAGAAGAAGAAATTGGTTTATTTTTTTACAGTAGATTTAACAGGAGAAAAGACAATCTTGTAAACAATTTCTAAATAACTTTGGCAAGGTAAAGATAGTAAATAATCAGAGTTATAAAAACAGTAAAGTGTGAATTATTCTAATTTCTATTTCTTACAATGAATTTATAAAATTCCTACATGTAAACTTGCATGATATTCTTTATTCTAGTTATTGTAAATCAGTGTTTCATTGAGTGAAAACAAATCTTTTTGGTAACATTAAAAAATTATTTTCTTGATTTCATCACAGTTTTGATTTATTTAAAGATTTTACAAAATCTCTTACACTTACAAGAAAAACGTTTTTAAAATAAAGTGTTTCGTTTGATTTTCAAACAATAGTATGTAGTTTCAATCTCAGCTAACAATTTTAATTAGAATTGAAGTAATCAGACGGCTGTACTAAAGCAAATCAATTTAAACAGTATTCCATTAATTTTGAATTAATAGTATCCATTACTATAAATCTAGTATGAAAATTGAAGAGATTAAATCCACTGTTTTGTTACAGCCAGCAATGAAAAGAACATGCGTGTTTCCTGAATCAGAATTTAGAGATCTCCTATTATCTGACTGTTTCGTGGACAAGTCGATGATCATAAAGGATTTCTTGAATATGGAATCGCGTGTTGCTCGTATTACTGCACCTCCGGGCTTTGGCAAGACGGCGAATTTAAAAATGCTCAAGGCTTTCTTTCAGGCTGAAAAGAAGTTGATAACTTCTAAGCAGACTGAAGACTGTAGACTATTTATAAAACACAACCTAAATATTTTTAAGTTAGATAACAATTTTTTTCACTCTCATTGTGGCAAATATCCTATAATATCTATTGCATTTAAGAAAATAACATGGAATAGTTATAATGACGCTTTAGACTCATTTACAGAGATAATAAGTGATTTATTTTTAGAATACGCGTACATATTATATAGTCCTCACTTAGATTATAAAGGGAGAATGATTTTTCAAAATATTATAGTGCATTACGTTATGGTAAAGTGATATTCAAAAACGTAACATTCAAAAGATTGGAGGAAAGTTTTGGGTTTTTATTAAAAACATTGTATAATCATTTTAATATAAAAGTAATAGTTTTGATTGATGATTTTGATGCTCCGGTTTGGAAATTTTTGTCAAACAATTTTCCATTCATTGACATAAGCAAAACTATTTATTTTGTAAATAGTTTTATTTACAACTTATTGAAATGCAGATTCGTTGGAAAAGTTTTGATTAACGATTGCTTGTGGCTCTCAGGTGCTTTAATGACTGAAACAAAAGCTGTTACTCATTTCCCTTTTTTGGAAAACCATCAACTTGTCAAGTATTATGGACTGACAGAGGGCGAGGTAACAGAAAAATTAAATTACTTCAATATTACACATAGGCACGAATATGTAAAGTATTATTACAATGGTTATAAAGTACAGGTTTCAGGAGACAGTATCTACAACACCAGGTCGGTTATGAAGTACCTACAGACTGAAAATTTGAAAGACCACTGGATCGACATGGCCGGCTTACAAAACTTGAGTAGATTATTTTTAAAGAAAGAAGTACGAAGGCTAGTTTCACAACTTTTATATTTTAAACCTATTACAATATGTAAGGAGAGATTGACAAATTTTCGTCATGTATTGATCGTGAGAGACATAATGAGAGGGAATTGGGACTATAATTACCGGGAAGCTGAATATTTTCTCCTGTTTATGTCAGACAACGGGTATTTTAATCTTCTAGGAAATAAAAATATTGTTTGGTTAGATATTCCGAACATAGAGATTTACCAGAATCTTTATAAGCAGTATGTGGCATGCAAATTTTATTGATGTAGTATAATAAACTGTCATCTTAATTCCTTAAAAAGCATCCATTTTCTAACGCTTTAAATGCACATTGTATACACTGGTGAATATAGAACAAGGTCATTGGTAAATTCGAAAACTTACATAACGGATGTATATACAGTACGGCAATACCAAATAATGAGAGTATTAAGAACGTAATATTTATTTTCTCCTTAAAAAATTTTTAAATACAGTTTTGGTAACAAACCTTAATGGGACGATAGTCTGCACTGGTAAAATTATTATGTCTGTATCGCTCACCACTGCCTGAGGATACCTGAGTCCTGCCTGTGTTAAGCCAGACAACTCCTTAGGAGCGGCTTGCTTCCGCTGCGTTTGTTCATCCAGGGTCTGGCGACAAAAGTCAGACAAACAGTTTCATCTGTAGTTGCATCGGCTGATCTATCGCCCTAGGCACGGGAAACCGTGCGGTGTACAGAAGCTGTCTTGCAGGAGCCATTCGCCTGGGTGCAGTAGCTCCTCGTTCCAGCCGACGCTATTCTGCGGCTGCGCCCACGTCCCACGCCTGTATTGCTCTAAGCTCCTGCAGGTGAATTTTTAAGTTGACCGGAGTTGAACGGAGCTTCACTTCAGACGAGTGTTTATGCTTGTGTGTACACAAATGCAATTATTTTACATAAATTGCTTTGACGCATCGCCTGAGATGAAACACCGGGCATGGGAAACCGCGATGTGTACATGTACAAGTGCCTAATTCTTGTAGCCAAACGCCTAGGCGTGTCAGCTTATCGTTCCGGCCAACAACGCCGACAGGCGGTGAGCCTCGCAATGACACAAGCTCTCCTCTCTCCTCCTGCAGGTGAATCCTTAATTGAGCTACGGAGCCGCTTCTCCGGCGTGGAGACAGTCTGGAGAAATTTACGAACTCTGTCATGCACGTGAATCGTGCATATGGGAACCGAATCATAATTCCTTGTGTCGAACAAACGACCGTGCTTTACTCTATTTAACCTGCCGTTCATCGGGCTCAAATCCGGACAACGCAAACAAACCAGGGTGCAAGACGCCCTATACATCTTCTTTCTGTCTGTCTGACTGTAATTATTATTGGGAACCTTAAGGGTACTGGTATTGTCGTAGAATCTGACAGAAGTGGAACATTATCATAGAATCGTGGAAGTCAACAGAAGAAGGTCTTCAGTACATAGCCGTAGTGGAGACTTAGTGAAGAAGTACAAGATGCGGAGAATTAAGATGGGTAGAATTTACATTGGTTTGTACTTCAATAAATAAGGCACAACAGAAGGGTCTTCTTGCTAATGCCGAAGAAATAAATTCCAAAGTCCAAATAACTCTCCTCATTTAGCGTATAGCTCCCATTCTAGGAATGCAATTGCTGCGTAGGTGTTGTCTTTAATAAAAATTAATATTATTACTTATTTCAACATACCATTCTTGATTATTAGGTGTTGTCTTTAATAAAAATTAATATTATTACTTATTTCAATATACCATTCTTGATTATTTAACATATACTATCAGTGTACAATACCAACTAGTTTGGAATGAGCATAGACAGAACGGAGGACAAGGTAAAATATTATATTTGGCGTTGTTATTTATTTAAAAAAAATTATAAATATATTGATGCTTATACACATAACTTCTATGCACTGTTCTACGCTTAATATTGATTAAATAATTAAGTAAAAAATGATAACTTTAAAACAGAAAACAAAATGTAATTCATTTTTATTAAAGTAAACGCATATGTAGTTCGTATGTGTCTGTATATGTTACTTCCCTGCCATGTAGTAGGTGATAAAACGAACATTTACTGTAAGGGTTCAATAAAAAGACCCAAAGGAATGCCAAGAATTAGATTGAAGAGTCAGGTAGAGTAGGACTGTAATTAGAATCGAAAGGCTGGAGCTAATTACGGGGACGAAGTGGAACGGGTGTGATGAACCTGAAGGATAGTGGAACCACAAATGTTAGTGACAGTGGTGATTACCCGATAAAATATTTTTAATATAAACAGCCTACATCTTCGACACTTCAGGTTTATAAACTTATTCCAACTGACTAAGTAAGATTCAGTTGTAATTTACATTTTTATTAATTGTTTTATAATTTACACAGAAACATTTGTTGCTGAAGTATGTCCATTGTTAACTCCATCGACATATTGTTACTAAGTTATTCATTCCCTGATGGAGGTCACAGGCTACGGACTATGAAAACAAAAATTTGATTTCATGTTTTACTTAAGGATACACGAACTCTAAAATATGTTGTAAGTAATTAGTTAGAATTTTTTGCGTGCACATTTTATTAATATTGTAACGAGAACACTCTCGAACAACCGAGCGCATCCTTCCTCCCCCCTCCCCCTGTTACTGAAGCAGGTGTAGCCTCAGTCAAGACCGCCCAAAAATATGTTACAGTGTTTTAGTGATTACTGTACTTACACTTGCGAAAACTTACGTTTCTTATTGTCCTCGAACGTTTCGGTGTAGTGTACATCTTCCTCTGCGAGGTTTGAATACAGAGTGTCGTGAACAATTGTAACGGTTTATTCTCAGGTTGGTGGGATGTGTGGGGGGGTTTTGGTGGGAGGTGATTGGCGCTGGGATTCAAAGTATAGTTTGGTTTGTGTATGATTGTGTCACACGCACTGTTCGACACAATCATACACAAACCAAACTATACTTTGAATCCCAGCGCCAACCCATTCCCACCAAACCTCCCCCCCATACATCCCACCAACCTGTGAATAAACCGTTACAATTGTTCACGACACTCTGTATTCAAACCTCGCTGAGGAAGGTGTACACCACACCGAAACGGTCGAGGACAATAAGAAACGTACGTTTTCACAAGTGAAAGTACAGTAATCACTAATATTAAGTGCTGTGAATGAAGAGGATGAACCATCAAAACAAATGTTACAGTGTGTTCAAGAACACTTGAGATACGCATTAACCCGACGTGCAGTAAGGAGGGAAAGCCATACTGGAGCTCTGCGCGACTTAAAAATCCAAGAGCACTGGCTTAGTTCAGTCAGTTACGTAAGCGATTTTCCTTAGTGCGTAGTGACTGAAGTATTGGAGACAATTGTTATTGTGTTATAATTAGTATGGCAGTCTATTATTTGACATTATCATTGCGTGTGGACAAATTTAACTGAAATTATTGTACGAGTTGATTACAAATTGTTATTTGTGATTAATTAAAACTGTTGATTAGTGACTTAATTGGTGTCTGTATTTATTTTTCCACTGTACTATACTACGATCGGTGAGACAGTGTGTCAGAAATGCGACAGAACCGTAAACAGTGGAAAGAGTGGACACTTTGTAGAAGAATAGTGTAAATTGCGATTACTCTGTAAACATGGATACCGGTCAGATGATGGAAGTTTTCCAAGCGCTGAAGCGGCGGACACAGGAACAACAAATTTAGAACGACAACAAGTGACGGAAGAGAAAAAAGAAGAACGCAGACAGGAGAAAGAAGAAGCAGAATAACGGCAAAAAGCACCGTTGCTCAAGTCGGAAGAACGGCAACACGACGTCTCTCGCTATTTTTATTCATTGTCCAGGTTTCTGAAGCATATGTCACCACTGGCCTCATAAGTGTTTTGCAAATTTTGCATTTCGTGCTTCTTGAGATGAAACTTCACCCTAGGTGCCTTTTTAATCCATAATATGTTTTATTTGGGAGATATAACCTTTTTATCTATATTCACTTTTAGATAAATGTGGTATGTTCTTTTTTTCTCTTCTGTTGCTTTAGCAACTCCATCGTTCCACAGTCTAATACCTCTTATACTCCGTATCATCTTCTTTTTACCTATTGCCTCTTTTGTTCCTTCTTCTATACAATCTCTTATATTCCAGAGACAATGATCTGAATATATGTGCGCACGTCTCTCCACATGAACATCTTAAATTTGCTGAATAATTTTATTATTTTTTAGTACGTAATCAATTAAACTCCTATTCACTCTAGCGCTCCAGGTATACTTAATAATACCTTTTTTTCCTAAAAACTGTATTAGTGATTGTCAGATTATTGTTAGTAGCAAATCGTATGAAGGAGTCTCCATTATTATTCCTATGAGGTTCTCCAAATTCTCCTACGGCCCCTGACACTACTTTATTTCCAACCCGAGCATTAAAATCCGCACTTACAATGAGGTAGTCTGTTCTGTTCCACTTATAAATTTGTTCCTGTAATGTTTCATATAATTCCACAGTTTCTTTTTTCCGTCCTTCTTCTGGAGCAGAAACTCCTACCACTGTTAAACAGTTGCGTTAGGTCTTGAACCGTGCAGTTAGTATTCTCTCGCTGACAAATGTGTAGCTTTCAACTCTGAACTTCCATTTTTGATCTATCAATGTTGCTACTCTACTGCTTGCTTGTTTTTGTTGGTCAAATCCACTATAGATTATTGTGAATCCATCGAGATCTTTAGTTCTTCTTATTTTCTCCTTAGTTTCTGAAATTATGACAATATTAATATTTCTTCCTTTCAATTTCCTGCACAATTCTTCTTCTTTTTAATAATACTCTGTACATTCCCTGTCGCCAATTTTAATCTTTCATTTATTCCAAATTGGTTGTCCTTATTGTTTTGCAGTCATTACCATTATCTCCGCCCGACTTTGTTCTTTGAAAGTTGCGAGTAAATTAAATGAATTCCCCTTTATGCTAATATTTTCAGTCAAATACAGCAACGATCAACAGAAACACAAATTATCCTGTGAACACTTTGCTTTATATAGTTTAATTATACTTTCTTATCCCTTGGGTGTAGATAGAGGAAAGCTAACAGAAACGTTTAAAATGCTGGAGTGACGAAATAGCGGATACTATTAAGGAGAAACAGGAAGGATATTTAGCATAGTTACAGTACAAGACAGAAGAAAGCAAACAAAACTATAAGAATCTAACAAATATAACAATAATAATGTGTAGGGAAATGAACCAAAATGCTGGGAACATTTTATATGAGAAAAAGAAAATCATATATACGGCAAGCAAGAATTTGCATATAAAAACATCAGAAATCTAAATGACCAAGAAAAAGATGACGAAACGTAAAAATTAAAGTTATTAGTGAGCATTATTAGCTAGAATCTTACAAAGAATTGTGAACCAAAGGAAGTCTTTTCTATGAAGGGGGAAGGGAAGATACAAATTACACGAAGACACAAAATATTTCGCAGTACACCAAATTTAAATGCAAGATCAAGAAGAAGCTTTGAAGAAGACTAATAATAGAAAAACTTCTAGCATAGACGGAATAAACACAGAAATGTTCAAATGCGTATCGATGAATATCAACAAATATTTATAAGCTGCTGGAAAGGACGGTAACTAGCTTGTAAATACTACAACTTCCCATTGGGCTCTACAAAAATGGGAAAGAACAAACTGTAAAAATTAAAGAGACTTATCGGTTATACTGCAATGAGATATCAAACAAAATAATATGTCGCAGTAACTTCTTGCATCATTCGACAATATTTTACTAACACTTTAGAGACGACATGAAAGCAAAAGCTGAGTAATTGTGTGTAGTTAGTTTACTTTATCGGTCAGAATGACGGAAAGTTAGTGCCAACACAGCACTTACTTTCTGTACCGTAAATAATATAATCGTTTATTAAAAATAGAGGTTTTATTCGCAAGCGAAGCCGATTAAACTACCGAGTTACTTACGACTAAAGAATTGACTGTTAAATCACGTCACGAATGCATATTGTCAGCTGAGGTTTACGTTGTAAGAGCTGTGGAATAAGCCAATAGTATTAGCGTCATAATGTATAATCGGACTGTAACACAATTTTACATTATCCAATCGACTCAATTATTATTATTATTGATTTCAATAAACGTAACGTAGTATCACCGCTATTGTTATTTTGTAATTAATTAGTGATTTAGTTAATGGCAGTCGACTAAATCACAAACAGGTGACATACTGTTAATTGATGATAATATTGACTAAATCTGACATAAGTAGAAATATAAACAGTAAATTTTAAATTAAGCTAATCAACAATTTTGAGAATGTAATAAATTTTATGTGATCGTTAATTAATATAGTATTTACCTTTGCTTAAATATTTCTAAAGTTCCCAAAATTTGTGCTTTTGACCTTTAGACATTTTTCTGAATAAACCTACCTTTTCTCTATGTTGAAATGAATGTTTGTTATTAAGCGAATTGTTGCCAATTTAGACATTACGGATGGTTGTATTTAAAATAAAAATTCGGTTTTGAATAAGACTAACTTTTGAACGTTTATTTTGTGTAGCCTTAAAACTGTGAATGTTTTAATTTTTGTTTTCTGGGATGGCATTTGTAAATTGTAATTATTCCCTATTTCATGGCACTCATGAACGCAACAATGCACATGATTAATTTTTCCCCTACACAAATATACGTTGCATTACACACAATTATTAGGCCAAGACAAGAAGAAGAAGGAACATTGTACAAGATGGTCACAGAAGTAACATCATAAACTCGTTAAGTACGAGGGTCATCGGGAAAGTAATACGCGTTTCCGCATACAGAGTGAGGAGTGTTTTCGCTCATGTCTGTCTCTGTTCAGTCATTCTCATTGTTGCGTCTAATTATTAGTCTGTAAAGTTTCACTGCGTTCCTACCCGTTTTGTTGATTATGTGCATGTTTGAAATATTTAAAAATATTGAGAATTCCGCAGCGTGGGAAGTGACATATATTATTCGATTTCTTCATGCACGAATATGCGACCGTGCGAGATTTACCGTCAAATCATTGGACATGTGATGGATGAATCATGAGTACGCCTATGGTGTCGCAGTTTGAATAAAGGGAGAGAGAACGTCCTTAACGAAGAACGAACTAGTCGTTCTTCCGTCATTACACATGATTTTCTGCGTCAAGCTGACGAATTCTTCAAATAGGATCGGCGTGACACACTCAATTAAATCAGCAAAAATTTGTCATTTGTTTCTCGCGCTGTTATCTATGAAATTGTCATCATTCCCCTAAAGTACAGAAAAATTCTGCGAAATGAGTTAACTTAGTCTTAGTGATGAAGGAAAAATCGTATGGGCGCTGCATTGTCTTTTTTGGGTCGTTACTCGAAGGAGGGAGATGAATTCCTGACACACATCGTAACAGGAGACGAAATCTGGCTTTCTATGCTACACCAGAGAGTAAACGTCAGTCTATGGAATGGCATCACCCTCGTTCACCATCAAAATCAAAACAAAAACATATTTAGGCCTCAACTCGAAAGTTTATAGCTACAGTTTTCTGGGACAGAAAAGGTCCACTTCTGTCCACCCAGTGGAACCACAATTGCTGACACGTATTGCTAAACTTTAAAAAAATTTCGGATGGCCATTCAAAATTGCAGGATGGCTTATTGCCTACTGGCATTTTGTTTCTTTGTGTCAATATACGGCCTCATGTTGCGGCCCCAACAATACAGAGTTACTGTCAAAATTTAAATTGGAAGTTTTCGAACATCCAGCTTACAGCCCTGACCTTGCCCCAGTGACTGTCATCTGTTTTGCAATGCTGAAGAAGTTTTGGGAGGAAAGCGTTTTGCGAGTGGTGAAGAATGACAGAAAGCAGTGATAACGTTTTTCACAGAACTGGCGATGGAGGAACATGACGCGGGAATAAACAAACTCATCGATCGGCAAGATAAATGCTTAAATAAATACTATGTAGGAAAGTAGATTAAGGTTATTTTACGAGGGTCAGTTGAAAAGTTTGCGGAGCGACATCTGTAGCTTAGTGATAAAAATAAATTTTTCGTGTGCTGCAAGATTTGTATTTTATGTGAACTTCTGTTAATTTCCAAATTTATTTATCAATTTATTCATTGTTTAGACGCTGTTCAAAATTGACCTGTCATGCGTGTTTTAAAAAACGAACGAAATCAAACATCGTGGTGTGATTCTTTGTTAAAATTCTTCAGCGCCAACGGAAATTCAGAACAAAATTGTAAACGTGTCAGGAGATGCTGCGACTTCAAAACCAACTGTTTGTAAATAGGCATTTGAGTTCTTAACGTCGTCGTACAAGCATTGAAGATGAACCCCCACCCGCACTGAACGCCCAAAAAAATGCAACAACTCCAGGATGCGGCAGCCATCGTGCACAGCGCTTTTTCACACCAAGTTCTTGAGTCAAAGTACGATGCACACGATCGTATGAGATGCCTATGATTTCAGCCACGTCATCAATTCCTCAATTTTCGGTCTTCCAAAAACCTATACAATTTTTTCAATAATGTCATTTTTTGTTGCATGTTTTGGATATCCACTGCTGGGATCGTCTGCAGTGCTTGTACGACCACGTTTAAATTCGAGTGTGCTCCACTTAGCGTTGTTTCTCAAGGCGCTGCATCTCCTAACACATTTAAAATTTCGTTTTGATTTTCCATTGACGCAAAATGTTTTTAACAGAGAATTCATGACAACACGATTTCTTATTATGTGCATTTTAAAAACACGAATAACAGGAACATTTCAACCAGCTGGTAAAAGTGAATAAATTGACAAATATACCTGAAAATAACAGGTTTGCACGCGAAATATACGTCTTGCGGCACACGTAAATTTTTGGTTCTACCACTGAGCTATAGATGTTGCTCCGCGAACTTTTGAACTGAGATTCGTATGATAAATAAAAAGTTTCTTTCAAAAATCATTGCCATTTTTTTCTTTTATTATAACACGGGCATTACTTTCTGGACGACCCTCATAAAATAATCACCCCCCCCCACACACACACACACACACACACACACACACACAACTTGACACATCTTTAATACTTAATGAGTTGAAGCTGTTGTTGAAAGACATTCATACACACGTACAGTCATTGAGTTCAAAAATTCATTCCCGCCTCTGACGTAATCGCTTCCGCTGCTGCCGCGTACGCTGTTTCATCAATACTTCAATTCAAAGCTTTCACGCCGGCTTGCACATGTTCGGAGATGCTTGCATGTTCGGATTGTTGTCCTTGTAAATTGCGTACGCGATAACATGTTCACGACATGCTTCGTCCGACTCGTTGTTTCCGCTAGCCAATCTCTTCCATAGTTTTGTTACAGACCCGCAGAACCTGTAGCCCGTCAAATGCAATTCCACAAGTAACACGTCTACCGCTCAATTGATCAGTATACAAAGAAAAGTGCCGCGCTCTTAAGTACTTTCCCGATGAGGTCATGCCCCTGTTTGTCTTTAACACGATGACTACTTAGTACGTACGTTTATAGGCTACTAATTGAACTCATAAACGGATCTCCAAACTTTGTCTTCTCTCGCCTTATCCAAGTCTTGCATTAAAGCGCCTATCTCCGCTTTTTTCGTATCAACCCATCTGCCTCTTCATCGCCAAGTGAAATACGTGCTGCTTGTCCACGTAATCATAGATGTACGACAACAATTCTCTATGCGGGTTTGAAAGACTTTCACGAGTCTGTTCAACTCGTTCCTTGCAAGTTGACGTAAGTTTACCTCGTCCACGCTCGTAGTTACCGTTTTCTACGTTGAGTACGTGTTTTCCCCGCGCATCAAAAATTAACTAGCATATTGATCGTCCACTTGAGCATAAATTCCAAGTTCATTACGTCCTTATTCCGCATCTGTGATACCACCTGCGTTATTGTCCTTATATACAAACCTTCCATCAACGTACGTATTTTTTGGTGACAGCATCCCTCGCTAACGGTCAGGTTCTCCGAAGGATATTATAATAACGACAGCTTCATCGCTCTTACTTTTTACGTAATGTAAGCATTTGTCGTTTACGTAGTGTTTGTTGACGGTGTCTTCAAGCTTGATAGGGGCGCCAACGTTGAGTATTACGTCCCTTAATGTCCGCCGCTGCCTGTCTTTACTTCTCATTTGGGCAGTAACAAACAACAGTCTTGCACGAGACGTAGTGAGGCAGCATCATTCGGCTCGGTTTGGTCGTCCAGATTGCGTAATTTTTGTGCTCCGCGTCAGAGTGTCCGTCCTCACACAAGTCCAATGGCTGTGCGGGACGAAGGGCTTGCCCGTCGCCCACTCGTATACTACGTTCCGAGCTTCAGATAGAGCTCCTGCCGTAGGGACTACTGATGGTCTGGATTTAGGGTGTGGGATGTTACCGGCCGTAGGTTTTCAATTAATTACTTAATTGAGGGTGAGTGTTCGCCGAGGCGGGTCCAAGATTCTCCTGGCACAGAATGGTAGCGACCGAGGGCGCTAATCAGGTTGTTGCCCTGGAATCGGGCGGAGCGGCGATAAAATTTTCGGGACAGTGTCTGTATAGTGGCGTCCTGGGAACGGACACGCAGGGAGTCTCGGATCGTTTTGTTTGATGTCAGGTAATGGGCTTTGCATGCCCAGCGCAATCCTCGGTCAAGGAGAGACTGAAGCTTTCGCTTGTGGGTCTTGGCCAAGCAGCCCCAAACGGGTATCGCGTAGGTAACCATCGGCGCCACATAAGTGGACACGATAAGCTTCCCTAGGCGGTGGGTCATGGCGTTGCTGCATAATATGGATCTGAGTTGATAGAGACGATTGGCGGTCTTTCAGGGTACTTGTGCAGAGTGTGTCCGCCAGGTGAGACGTCGGTCGAGGTAAACCCCGAGGTACTTGACCTCTCGAGACCAGGGCAACGGAGTATTGCCTACGTAGATTCTGTCTGGGAGCGTAAAGCGTCTGGAGAAGACTACTGCTGTGCTCTTGGCCGTGTTGATGGCAACCCTCCATTTCTCTGCCCACTCAACGTATCAGTCCAATTGTTCCTGGAGGCAGATAACTGCCGTTTCAGCTCGACGATCGACGGCGTACAACCGCCGTGTCGTAAGCGAACATGGCCAACGTGGTGCCAGGCAACTTGGGCACGTCATTGACGTACACAGAGAAAAGCAGGGGGCCCAAGACGCTTCCCTGAGGTACACCAGCAGTAATAGCCCTTGCCGAAGAAAGGGTGTCTACTCTCACGCGAAATTTCTGTTCCGAAGAAAGCTAGCAATAAAATGAATGTTGCAATCCGGAAGCAGAATCTCCGTGAGTTTGTATAGAAGGCCTGGATGCCAAACACGATCGAAAGCCTTCTCGACATCAAGGAAAAACAGCGACGGTCTGCTCTCGCGAGCAACCGGCCTCGGCCACGGTCTCCACGAAGCGCATCAGTTGATGCGTCGAGGAGTGCCCAGCACGAAAACCGAATTGCTCGGGGACCAGAATGTCGGACTGTTGAAGGTGATCTACTAGCCGCCGTTGGACTAGTCGTTCGAAGACTTTCGAAGTGGACGACAGCAGGCTGATAGGCCGGAGGTTCTCGGCGAACTTGTGTTCTTTCCCCGGGTTCGGGATCATCGTGACCGTAGCCGAGCGCCATTTCTTAGAAAAGTAGGCGAATCGGAGGCAGGCATCGAACAGAACAACCAGGAAGCGAACTCCCCGGTCCGGAAGTCTCTGTAGGGCGGTGTTAGTAACACCGTCCGGTTCAGGGCTCTTCCGGGGCGAAGAGCTAAAAGCCTGTCCGTTACCTCTTCCAACGAAGTGGGTTCGGGTTCGGAGGTGATCGGGCTGTCGAGATAGTCCTCAACTTCGGCTTCTATCTCCTCATCGGAGTCTGGGTCCCCGGACGGGTTAGCAGCAAATTGAAGCTCCATGTGCCCGGCCAGGAACTCAGATTTCTCGTCCGGCTTGGCAAGGGGATGTCCCCCCAGTTCCGTTGATGGCCGGGAGTGGAGGACGGCGCCTCTTCCCGGTCATCGCGGTAAGAATCCTGTAAACGGAGGAACTTCCCTCCTGTACATCGTCTGCCATTTTGGCGACAGCAAATTCCCAGCAGCTTCGTCGGAAGGCCTGCAAGTCACGACGTAACTTGCCGGCCGGCCGATTGAAGCTGGCTTTGTCGTCCGGATCTCGCGTCCGCTGGCACCGTCTCCGAAGTCTGTTCTTCTCTTAAGCGAGAAGATGGACTTCTTCTGGGATCTGGTGATAATTGGTCGTGAGATTAGGCTTCATCCGTGAGCACACGCCGACGGAAGAGACCACGGCATCATCGAACAAGGTGACCTCCTCTTCGACGTGCTGAGTGGTATCAAGCGGAACTTCCTCGGGAAGTCTGCGGCAAAAGGCAGGCCCGAATCGGTCCCACTCGACCACTCGTCGTGCTGCTCTCCCAATCGTGTGACGGGTAGGTACGTGCACCTCGATGGGACAATGGTCAGAGGACAGCTCCGTTAACACTGATATCTCAATCTGGTTGACAACGCCCTTGATAACTGCAATGTCTAGTATGTCAGGTCGGGCTCCAGGTCGGCGGGGATAATGCGTCGGTAGTCCGGGTCCGTAGGCTCGTATGTGGTGGTCGTGAAGGTACCTGCTAAGCGCCCTCCCGGATGGCGTAGTCAGTCGACTACCCCAGTCCCCTGGGTGTTTGCAGTTCAGGTCACCTGCAAAAAGAACCTTCCTATGCGCTCTGAAAATAGCAGACAGGTCGGCGTCTAGAACTGGTTTGGTCGGCGGTTTGTAAGCCGAAACCAGGAGGACACGTCCGAGAACTCCGGGGAGTTCGACGGCGGTGGCCTCGATATTTTGGCGAGGAGGCAAGACCACGCGGTGATGCGCAATGCAATACTTCACCGCAATGGCCGTGTCATCCCCCGCGTTCCGCCCAGGTCTATCGTCCCTGTAAAGTGCATAGTTGGGCAATCTCACATTGTCTTGGCCCCTAAGCCAGGTCTCGGAGAGGAGAAGCACGTCGGCCTTGTGACGGGCTAGTAACTCTCTAAGTTCCTCGAGTTTGGGTAGAAGGCTGTTGGCGTTCCACGCTATGATGGATAGGTCACGCATGATGGAGCTAATTATGTTAGCGTGGAGCATTACAGAAGACCTATGGCGGCTGCAGCTTTCGCGAGCATTAGGAAGTTTTCAGTCGGGGTCACCGTGCGAAGACGCCCTCGGATGGATCGATATAGTCGGGCCACTTCTTCGAGCTCGTATTCCTCGAGGAAAGACTTTACCTCGGCTAGAGTTGAGGGAGATGTGGACGACGAAGCAGATGGGGCAGGGTCGCTGCGGGCTGAATTCATCCGAGATGAGTTCTTGGATGGGCGCTCGGTCCTTTCAGCTGCCGAGCAACCCCAGCGTCGGGGCGCTGTGTTGGTTTAGTTTGTGGTTTCTGGGCAGAGGCAGCGAAAGCAGCGTTTTTCTGTTTCTTCTGCTTCTTCTTCCTACTCTTGCGTTTATAGCGAGCCGTGGGTGGGGGAGATTCTGACCTCTCCGGGACTGGCTCCACTACCTCCGGGGCAGGTTCCTCGTCCATAGGAACCGGCTGGTCTTGGGACGATGCAGTCGTAGCATGCTCTTCCCGAGCAGGTGGGGCCGATGCACGTGGCTGAGCACGTGGGCGAAGTCGGGGGAGAGTTTGCGGTACAGATGAGCTTACCTTCTCCGGGAGACGGGGAAAGGCAGCACGATCCGGGACGACTGGAAGCTGCTGGCGGGCAGGAGGGTTATTCCTGTCCGCGGCCTGGCTCAGGTGCTGCTGGAAGACCCAGCATCCTCGATAATTTGCCGAGTGAGGGTCGCCGCAATTAATACAAAAGCGGCGCCCCGCAGCCGGCAATTGACAGGCCTTAGTCGGATGCGGTTTCCCGCACCTGACGCAGGCCTCTGCGTTGTGGCAACTGTACGAGCCGTGCCCGAATCGTTGGCAACGATGCCACTACGGGAAGTGGCCAGCTTCCGGGCTCCTTTCTACTTTTATTTTCAGTCCGCAAAGACTGGTCAGGCCCAGCAGTCTGTCTGCCTGTTCCCCCTTCAGGATGATCACCCGGAGGAGGGGTAGTTTTTGCCTGGGTCCATATGATGTATACAACCTAATGCATTCTTTGATCTGGTAACCGAGTTGGCGGAGCTCGTCCGCCACCTCGTCAGGGTCAGTTTCTTCGTCCAGGCCGCAAATTATCAGCTTGACGTGTGCCGCCTTCCCGTTGGTGAATATATGAAACTGGAGGCCGTTAGCTTGGAGAAAGAGGTAGACGGCCCTGTATTCGTCGTCCGTCGCTCAGCTAACGGGCAGACTGTCTCTCCCGCGAAGAGACATCTGTACGTCCGCCAAGAGACGAACGCCGAGTCGGAGGCGTCTGGAAAAGTCAACGACGTTCTTGACGCCGTTGACGAACAAGGGCGGAGGGCGGCTTCGATGGGAAGGAGCATCCAGAAGCTCCGGGTCGTCGGGGAGCGGAGTTTCCTTCGCTTTCCGCTTTTTCTTAGATGTTACTACAGTGAAAGAGGACCCAGGCGTCGGCTGGTACGCAGTATACGTCGGGGCAGGAGTACCCCCAGTGACAACGTTGGACACTGCCGAGACCGATTGGTGGCCCTGAGAAGGACCATTGCACGATCCGGCCGAGTCAGGGACAGGGTCGGGGCCTACTGAAGAAGGATTGGATTGGCCCTTAGCAGGACCATTCCGCTGCCCGGCCGCAACGTCACGGTCGCCCATCGCGTTTTGGCAGAGATACTCGGGCCGAAGCCCTCCTACTGGAATTGTTAACCCGCACAGCGCCGGTATCGGAGGCCGCACCACGACTAGGCGAAGCGACCGACCGCTACCGGCAGGGACCTAACTTAGCCTATGCCAAGCTAAGCGGGCGATACCACCAAAACCGCGGGAAAAACAGTAAATAGGCTCACCTCGAATGATCCCTCGTAGTAATCCCAAATACAGGTCCACTGGTCCGGAGGTTCGCGAAAGCCACAAACACCACACAGCACAAACACTGGTCAACTGCACTTGCAGCCTTTTGGCTTCGGCAGGCACACGACACTTGGCACACACCAGCCGACACCAGACCGCGAACGGCTACTGCCGTCAAGAGACTCGCACACACGCACACGAACACTACCGCGTACACAAGCGGAGCAACCGATCCACCCGGACTAGTGTTGTCTGCTGCCACGCGGCCCTGACAAGGAACGTCGAAGGCGGTCGCACGACCCACTAATACGTGGCCGCAGCTAGCTTGGTTTCACTCTTCAGCTGTTACTGGACCGGCACTGCAGGTGATCCCAGGGTTTTCAAAACCTTCAGCCGCTGTAGACCTTACTGCCGGCGCAAGCTAGGGCGAGAGTTCCAACCGCCAGCAACGTTCTTCGTAAGAGTGTCCGCAATTCACGTCAATCTCAGCGTCAGAAGAGAGCTCCTCAGCCTCGATGTGCAGTAGACAGCAGCAAGACGAAGAATACCTGTGACTGTGTCCGTCCTCAGTCAAACCGATACCTAAGACAACGTTGACTTTGTATTCGCACCTTCACGGTGATCGGGTCTCTACCGAAGTTGTCCACACTCGTCGTTGTTGATTGTCTATGAGAGGTGTACAAATGATAGGTGAGAAACGTATGTTCGCGTTGCCGCTTGAAAAACGGTTAATGACTTCAGATAACAGTACAGTTAGTTGCTTCACACAATCAGAGACAATGCCATGTAATTTATACTATGATGTTAGCCTTACGTAATACATCTATTATTAAGAAAAATGTAAGAATAATAAACGCAACAAATGTGCGGAAAAGGCTTTGCGGTAACAAACGTTGACGGCGTTTACGGAGTTGCGTAAAATCCTAATAAGTTTTATTGGAATTTAGCGGTATTTGCTTTGAAAAATACCAAACTGTAGTGAGTAAATTCATTTTTACTATGATTATAATTGTTGATTTATTTTCAGATTATTACAATATATTTGGATATAAAAACCCAAGAAAACGTAACATGAATCGTATGCAGATATGGGCATAAGCTCTTGTTGCTTTATGTCATACATAGCTGACCATACACCATACAGAGCATTTAATGATTTGTCATTCTGGAGTCAACATGTTGTTATTTGCTGAAGATCAGGCTACCCTGGCGAACTCAACTGTACTGTCATAACATCGAATTTGCAGGGATTTCGGATTACAGATTTCCACATGAAAGGCTAAGTTGATGGTTTTTCGTGAAGCCAATGCCATAAGAGCAGAAATTGTTGTAGGTGGTACTGTTCTGAATCAGGTAAACAATTTTAAATATCTGCACTGTAACCTATATATATAGTTATTATTAGTTATTTAGTGTTATTGAATTTTCTTATTTATCCTTATCCACTTTGTTTGTCAATATGTAATTGCTTAATAATGTAATGTAGTGTTGTTCTGTTGGTGGCAAGTCACCTGCTGTATGTGTCAATTGGTAATATTAAAATTATCGAGAGATATAATATGTTCTTATCTCTAATATACAGTATTCTATTAATTAAATCTGTTCGGAAAGAGTAGTGTACAATATTAGTTAGTACATTGTATGACTATGTTGTTACTATTCAGGCCTAGTCTGTACCAAGCATTAAGAGAGGAGAGTAGTAGCCGTGAAATGGTTTTCTCTTTTCTCGCAATTCGACAGCGGGACGCGGGCTTACGCTGTGGTTTATAGTCAGCCGGTTATTATAGGTTAAGTTGTTCTAAGCACTGGATTTCTCTCGTTTCTCTCTCTGTACGCTATAAATTATTCAAAACACACTAAATCATCAACCAATAATAATAATTCATCAATTTCAGGAAGAATTCTTTATTTTTATATTTTTTAAAAGAGATGTTCTCTCTTGGCACAGGTACAACACATCGATCACTTGAATGAATCGATTAGTTACAGAATTCGAATTTTAGATGTTTAATTTTAATTATATTGTTATTTTTTCTTAATCTCAGGGTTAGAAAGGTTCTTGTGACTATTAGGAAGGTCAGAAAATGCAAAATAAGAGTACAAGGTATTACAATTTAATTATAAAACCTTATTAATTAATATCTTAAATGTAAGTTGAGTTTTACCATATGTTGACGAAGTTTACTTGTAATGGCAGCGCCCCGATAAACTCGTGCTGGTACAGATGTCTAAAATATGCTAGTCGCCCGCTTCGAAATAAAAGTTGGTGTTTGTGTCCCAGAATGTAGTGGAAGTTCCAATTCTTAATCTTCGGTAATGTTTGCGTTTCTGGTGGTTACGGGTTCCAATGGATTTTGTGTAGTATTAGTTTCTTCGCCTTGTCGTAAGAAAGTGAGGTTCAGAGTGCAGTTTTAATTTTGCCTTTTGTCTTTTAAATACTTGATTACTTTAATTTCTTTAGGTCTTTTTTTGTCTTCATTTATTTATTATTTAAATTTCATTATTAATCATTTTACTGGAATTAATTAGTAAATTTATTCCTTCAGATTTTTCTTTAAATTTATTGATAGGCTGAACTATACTCTCTTATAGATAACCATCGAAAGTCAGCAAACTTCTTTTTTTGTTAATTATTAGTTATTTGAATTTACTAGGCAATTTATTCTTTAGATTTTTTCTTTTTTTTCTCGGTTCATGAAGCTGAACTGTCTTCGTTCATAGATAACAATAGAGTGTCATTGAATAAACAAAATTTCTTACATTTTGTCGTCCATGACAACCAGTCTTTCTTCTGTTATAGGTTAATATTTGTAATCCTAGGGCCATAATTAAAAAAATGTTCTTGCACTTTCTTAATAAAAATACTCCTTTACTAAAGTCACATTATATCATAATAAATTTTTTCATATCCTTTGTTATAAAATTAAATACATTTTGCTACCTTTTTCCTCTTAATCTCCTTAGTCTAGCAAGTACTATCTTCTCATTACAAAATACTAATTTTGGGCCTCTTTATTCTATTACATATTTTATGATTTTATTGTAATTCAAGGTACTTATCTGCTATTAATAACTACTATTGCTTTCTTCTAATTCATTATATTACATTTAGTGTTTTTACATTTTTAGTTACCTAACTTTTCTGACCTGACTTCCTGTACAATGTGTCACTGGCTTATGGCCAATCATTCAATTTTTATTCCATTCTGATTTTAATTTATTATTACATAGTTTAGTATAGAACCCTTCATCTATTTACAACATAGTTACAATAAACCCTTTGGCATCTTATCACCAATTATTGCCTTCCTGGCCAAGTTTACAATTATAATCTAGCAATACCTCCATTATCTATTTAATGTGAGTAACAAAATATTTACTCTATATAAAGTTTAACACAAATTCTATGGTGACATGTTCGTTACCATAAATTAAATTAACATCAATTATTTGATATCCTCTAAAAGCAATTGCTTAACACCTCCTACATACAGAATACAACATAAATATCGTGATAACATGTTCATTATTATAAATTAAATTAACATCAATTAATTAGTCTACTCTCAATGTAATCATTCTCGATCATTAACTAAACCGTCTGTATTATTTTCCACATTATTTGACACTGTATTTATCACTCACACTTTACAATGACCACTATAGTTTGTATTTATAAACATTTATTTGTGACTCTATTACCTTGTAATCTTACTTGATGTTATTTATTTATTTACTTAGTAAGTGTTTACACTTCTGACCTTTATTACCACGAATAACTAGCGTTTTTTATTATGATAATTATAAATTTTTATGTAACTTAGGGGACCTTGGTTTTGTTACGTTACAATATATATATTGCAACGATACAGCCATATGCTGTATTAGGGATTAATTTAAATAAATATAAATTTTGTATAATTTGTATAAGTTACGGGTAAATGGACAGGTCTGAGATTGCAAAAATATTTCATTGCTAGATTAGGGGAGAATTAACCTGTTTTGACAAGCAGTGAACGCCTGCTCAATTGTATGTGTGTTACACGTGTATCTTGTGTGTGTTAGTGATGCAGGCATAGACAGGAATCTCCGCAACCCGCCCCAAGTATTTAATAAAATAATTATTTTAATTCACTGTGCGAAAATTAATTAGTGTATGATCAAACCAAAGGCACCAAAGTATGTGTGAAATTTATAGTTATCCCCAGTGAAAAGATGACGTTAATAGAACACGTTATGCGAAGACAGTGCAAAATAAACGTGCCAAAAATACGCAAATTACTCTAAGACGCTCAAATTAATATAGTGAGTGCTTAATCGAATTAGCTATGATTTGTGCTATCTCGATTCCGTGCAAAACATTGATATTTGCTAATAATTGCAAATAGATGAAAAGGGTCGGGAGTGGGGGCTGTCACAAGATATGCAGGTATCGACAGGACAATTTTGGAGCCGACTGGGGCGGAATCTCGAGAGGGTATAAATTAAGGGTTCGACCAAAAACCCTTCTCTTCATTTCAAGACACAGTTGCAGCCGGACATGCTGTCCGTCGGCAAAACAGTTTATTTTTATTCTATTACAAGTCGCAGTAACAAACGAAATAACGTTCGTTAAATTCACGACAATATTACGGAAAAAGTAAATACCGCAATAGTAAGTCTACCAAGAGTATATACGGGATAGCTGCTGTAGAGCGACGCTGGACTCTAGACGCATCCAGGAACATGCTGCCGTTGAACGACGCTGGACTCTAGACGCATACAGGAACATGCTGCCGTAGAACGACCCTGGACTTTAGACATATCCAGGAATACATGCAGCCGTAGAACGATGCTGGACTCTAGACGTATCCAGGACCACGCCAGGACAAGAGGAATGGAAAACTAACTCTGGACAACGCTGGACCCCGGACAACAGTCGTAAGATCATCAGAAATCGAGGTGACATGCGTAATGCATTTTAAATAATTTGTAAAAAAAGAGCTCATAAAGACGATTTCAAAAGACAGTAAATTAAAACAAAGAAAAGTTTATACTTAGAAAAATATGTTAAAATGTAAATAAATGTTTAGTCGTAAGAATGAGCGATCGCGTATATATAAAAGCAGTAATAAATGAAAGAGAATTTACAGTAAAGAGAGTACAGTTTATTATAAAAACAGTTAGTAACGTGATTAGACATTTGAAGTATACAAAGATTAATTTAAAGTTGAATATTAAAACAAGGCCAGTCTACAAGAAATTAATATAAATTTAAATTGAATTTTAAACCTTGGTATAGACTGAGAGAGTAGAGGTCAGATCTGAGATAAGACAATTTATTTCAATATAAAAATATTTTAATTTTATAATAAATTAATAAACCAATTATTTAACATGTCTTGATATAAGATTATTAACATGTTTAGATATAAGAGACTTATTTTTTTTAAATATGTGTAATGTTGCATATCATAAGATATAAACATTTAATAATGAGCAATATCGTGACCGACAATTATTAATGATGTTTATGAATATTTATAATAATGAATAAATAATAAATATGAGTTTTAAATACTGATAAATAAAAATACTCTTATTATAAATACACCTGGTATAATTATACAACCTGCATGAATTACTGTATATGGAATTTTACATATAAATTCGTTGTATAAGTTTGTATCCCTTGAACGTGAGGCCTGACATGCCCACATGTATATGTATGTATATGTAACGTTGTATAAATTTTGGCGCTCCAAGATCGTGGGGCTCCACAAATTTAAATTGTTGTAATATAATACAACAGGATTGTATTAATATAATATAAGTCTGAGGATTTATGGGTACTGAATACAAATCCACACCGTTACACCTATTGCTACCAAATTTTGCACAGGTAACCTTTGACACAAGGCGAAAACACTGTCTCACTTGGAAGTTGATATTTTGCCCCGTCGCACAATTTAGGCCGCTTTTATTTTGCCTTTTTTCTAAGGCGTCAACGACATGATGTCAACGACACCATGGAGACCAGAATTAATTACCAGTGTAACTAGTAAATTAACAAATGATCCCTATTTAGCGGCATCGGAACTGTACTTTTATCCGTTACTGCAGTTTTTAATGTTTTTAATATCCAATTCTATTGATATATTTTGTAATTTTGTATACAGACACGTCTATATATTTTGTAGCTGTCTTAAACGGTTATAAGATTTATGTTTATACGTATTTCTGATGATGCAATGAATAAGTAATGAGATATATTAAATATTACTACTGAAAATGTCAAACACACCATGGAGACCAGAATTAATTACCATAGTAACACGTAAATAAACAAAAGCTATTTAGCGGCATCAGAACTGAACATTTATCCATTCCTGCAGTACATTTTCGATGTTTTATATAAAATATGATTGTATCGATATATTACGATGTGCAAAAGAAGTGTACTAGTTGTAAATTGTCCTATTACTTAATGCAAAGCGAAAATTCATGTTGTTTTCATTTGTGAGGTTAGGTGACAACGGTTTTTGGTTTTTAGTTTACTGGTGAAATAAATAAAAGCCATGGTTGTATAATGTGTATACAATGCTTGTAACACAAGTTTAGTACAGTACACATTTAGTATAATTTAAAATAGTACAAGTATTGAAAACAGCTTTGGAGAGAATTTTACTAATGAGTACAAAATTGTTATACGAGCTGACAGAACGCCATATAGTCATAGACAATCAAAATTATATTAAAATACTTATTAAAAGTCAAATATTTGCGTGCGAAGCTGCGGGTAACAGCTAGTGTTTTATATTACAATCAATGACGTGGTGATAAAGCTGCACAAGTCCAACCATATGTACGGGATCATCAGTTGAACTATGAATTTAACGAGTAAACAAACATAGCTGGAGTTCTACAAGTTGATACCACCCCAATACTTCCATATGTGTCTGAGAATTAGACTTTAACGAAGCCCTTGGCCAGTCCATCGCTGTATAACGATGGATGTATATGACGATCGATGTACGGTTAAATCGGTGTATAATATTATACATCGATAGTCCAGCCATATTCAAGCGGCCGAAATAATATGTCTCTGTACATGTCAGAGTATAGGGTACTCTGTAAATTCACAGAAGAAATGCAGATGTACGGCAGGAACTGAACATTACGAGTATACTCGTTAGTGTTGTTCAATATCGGCTAAAATGGTTGGACTGTCATAACCGAACGGATCGCTGCCACATTGCTATCCATAAGCCGAAAGGACGGAGAGGTGTAAGACGTCTGAAGAATCATTTAGCTAACCAGTTCTAGTCTATCTGATCGGGACCGGAACAAACTTATTTGGATTAATGCTTGTAAAATATGTTTATTTATTTTAAGATTGTTTAAATAAATTTGGATATTAAAACATAAGAAAACGTAATGCAAATCCTTTGTAGACACTGATATAAGCATGTATTGTTTTATGAATGTAATAGATTTAGCCCATATATGTATTAAGTGCATTACAGAGAAATGCAAAAATTATTTATTTTTTTGTTTTAACAATGATAGAAAATGTAAATACGAACGAATTAAAAAGTTTTACAAGCTGTTTAAACTACAGTACGATAAATTTGTATTTTAGTATAAACATTCAACGCTAATGCAGTAGCAATTCACATAAAAACTGTTCAGTAATAATATTTGTTATCTATTTCAAATTAGCATTACATTAGTAATATCAATACAGTTTTAGTGACAATTTTAATACTTCGTAATAACTGTTATCTTTATTAACATTTTAATTGTCAGAGACTCAATGTTGTTATATAAACATATATATTTTTTATTGTATATTATTATGAAACTTCTTACATAGAAGATTAGCCTCATTCCTAGTTTGGAAACAATGATTATATGACACAGTTGAAGGAAGATATAACACTTTTATTAAAACATAAAAATGGTTGTCTTCAAATTTGATCATTGTTTGTTAAGAATAAGGAATTACATTCAGACTCATGCATTAGCGGATTCAAAGGTAAGCCGATTATTACCAATGTGTGTACTTTGGTGTCTAGAATAGTGTGGACAACAGAAATGTTGCGAAGTTGGCAGACATATTGTCCCTTCACAACAAAACTTGCAAGTTTCTGATGTTTTGTCAGAAACAAATTTACATTTTAACTTTGCTGATTACGTTATTTAACACGATCGGTGTTACTTAATATATTTAAGACGGTTTGAAAAACTTACAATTTTTGTTATTTGTATTAAGTTTTTAATTAATTTAAAATTTACAGATTAGAAAATAATTCTGAATTTATATTACAAATAAAAATTTGTTCTACAATTAGAAACGGAAAATTTGAGATATTGGAAACCACACAAAACTAATTTTAATTTCATAACTGCCGTAATATCAGCGCTTTGCTGCGGTAACCCTGTGGCGCAGATAAATGGTTGAAAGCCAAGAAGTATGACCTTTCTTAAAACAGAACTTTTAAAAGACGGATTCGTCGAGATCCGTTATGAAGCTCCGTATAATGAGAAAATCTCTGTTGTTGTTGTTTTTAACATTATTATTATTATTTTGACAAGCGGTGGTTGGAAAATGAAAAAATCTCTATCGCTCTGATCTGCTGACGTACTACCAAATGCGACGCAGAGCTATCGATGCTGTTGGACGCTGTTGTGTTAAATTCCGTTGGGGGAATTAACAACATTCTTCTGAATCTCAAATCCAAGGTGAAAGATGTCGTACAATGTTTAAAAAGGAAGCGGATGTCACCAACAATATGTAGGCTTTACAAAATGGAATTGAGCATGAAAGGAGAAAAGGAAAAGAAAGAGGACCCTCAAAGCTAATTTTAAACACAGCAAAATGATTTGATTTAAAATAATATCATATTTGCCAGTCCAAAGCGTATAAAAGGATGATAGAACTGAATTTGCATAAACTTAAAGACCTTCAATACAGTGGATTTGATTGGTGGTGTCCGCACATTTCATATATCAAATATTTGAGCCACCGCAGTCTACCCTCCTCAGGTATCAGAGTATGCCACTGTCCGCAAACTTGGCAGCTTTCCGTTGTCCGCATTCTTCGTTTATCCTTGTGTATACCGTGGTACTCATACGAATGCCAACATTTTCGTGCACTGGTGCCATTTATTTTTATTATTAAAAACTGAATGGATGATTAACAAATTCACTCTTTATTCTAATTTAATCATACGAATATTTTTAAGTATCTATCTTATTAGTACTATTGTCGTGAAGGAAGATAACGTTAACAAGTTATAACAATTTGTTAACCAAATAATAAAAGACCCTGAATTCTTCTCCTTCTTCTTCTACTACTACTTCTTTTTTCCTTCAGCTTTTTCATTGCCGCAACAGAAGCTTGTAGCTGTCCTTAGTCAGCTCAACCACTGCCATCTATCCATAATCGTCCTGAGCAAGGCAGATGTTTATCCTAAACTGCTTCAGATCACTCAAGACATCGTCTCACCACCGACTCCCAGGCCGTCCCGTAGATTGCATTCCACGGGAAGTTCGGATTCTGTTTTTGAATATCCTGCTACCTTCCATTCTTTAAAAATGGTTTACCTACTTCTATGCCTTCGTATCTTAATGAAGGGGTCATGCTAATTTAATCATATATTGCATACAATTCTCTGTTTTTTTTTCTCTACCGCATTAACCATTTCTCACACGTTGAGCCTTCAATACACCTAAGCAATTTTGTTTAACATCTGTTCAGAAGCTCTATTATCTACTTATTAAGTGCCCAGGTTTTGCCACGAGACGCCACTATTGGTTTAATTCAGTTTTTATACAACCTGAACTTCGTTGACTGCCTTCCTAACTTATTCGTCAAGATTTTATTTAACGCAAACGGTGCTATGTTCCCGGTTACAGTCTTTGTATTTTCTTTTTTTTATTAAGGTCTTCACTGATAGTAAAGCACTAAACACAAGGTATTGGAAATTAGAGACTGCTTCAAAATACTACTCATAAAACACGTAGTAATTCTAGTGTTGTACATGCCTCATCCTTCTTGACATACTTATTTTCATCAATTCTGTGTCCTATTTTGCGTGCTTCTTTATCCAGTGTTAGGAGGTTTATTTTAACAAAAGGAGAGATCTAGCAATAAGTACAACATTACAACGTAAACAAGAATTTGTGTCTTTTGATTAAAGGTAATAGCACCTTGGCCAAATTCAGCACCACTCACTATAGCCTGAAAGGCAAATTAAACAGAAGGCGAGCCAGCGGATCTTGAACTAACTCTTTCAATTACAGCAGGTAAATATCAATGACTTTCCCCACAAATATCTGACCTAAAAGAAATAAATTCTGGCTGCTTGCACGGCAGTCTTATGAGCCCTGTACGTTATCCTTTCTATACGACTTCAACTGCGTTCTACAATCGTTCTTCATCAATTGCAGTGGTTGTCAATCGTCAAGTCCCCGCGGATGCGGCTCTGGGGGCGATAGGGTGGAAGCCGATACCGCTACGGTGGTCTAGCCTCACTCAACACACACCGCGTGGCGCAGAAGTAAAACTGAAACTTTGGCCGGATTGAGCGTGTGCCTTGCGAACGAGTAAAAGTGTTATATTCCAAAACGAGTAGCTATACTAGGTGCGGTGAACTCTAGTAGCTTGCATAAAAGGGAGCCAGAGTTAAAGCCCGTTTCTAGTTAGTAGCCGGACGAGGTGCGCTGAACCTGAGCAACGCTGACTGTCTACGGGTGTCTAATAACTGGCCGCCAGTAGCCTTTGCAGTATTATCCGGGATCCAAGTAGCGCTGTGCAAACGGGAAGCAGGATTATAATTTCATGGCCAATAGCTATGTCAGGCTTCTACGCCAGTCCGGCGTTATCCGTTAGAACACAGACGAATACTTTTGCTCAGTCCTGCCAACTTGTTCTCCCTTCCTCGGTGGACTCGTGCTTGTGGAGCCAGTGGACCTACGTAGTTGGCGGGAGAGTGGGGAGCCACAGTTACAGGACCTCTTGCCCGCATCAGAAAGTGAAAGATATGCCGTAGACGTTTGGCCTAGAACATGGGTTGTGTAACTGGGATTGAGACCGGAAGACAGGTCTCGACCAATAAGAGCATTGGGAGTCGTCGTTTGCTCATACGACGGTAACACGGGATCGTGGACAGTCAGACATGGGTCCTGACCTCTGGCGATCTAAGGTTTTATGGTGGCTCTGGTTCCACTCCAAGGTGTAGTGGATAAAGTGTCTCTGCAAGTGAAGATATTCCACTTCAAATAAGTGCCTAGTCTTTCTGTGAGTTCGGGAATCATAGTATGGCATAGGTGCTCGGTACCCCGCTCACATGTTTTTCGGAAACTCCATCTCCATAATACGCACTTTCTGCCGTGCTAATATTCTCAAGCTGTGAGATTTCTTCAGGGATATTCCAAAGATTGAGCCACAGGCTACCAGTTGGCGCTCACCTAGATTATCTTTCTCTAAACAGTTTGCTATAGAGATCCCGTCGTACTCTCTTTTTTTCAACAAAGAGGTTGGTGGGCTTGCAATTTCCTTCTTTCCGTAGGCATCTTCTTGATCACCACATACCTTCTCCCTTCCTTTACGCTATCCATAACCATACACTATCCATATCCTTTACCATATCCTGACTGTGCGTTCCCCTCCCACTTCCCCATCGATCATAGCAGTGAGGAGCCAGTTTGAATAGCGTAGAAGGCAACCAACCATATTGCTTCTCTTTTTCACAATGCATATAGTGTCCTTTTTTCACCCACTCTCTTCAAAACCTAGTGATTAAATACCCTACCCGTCTACGATATTCGTAAGGCTCTCTCGCAGCATTACATCTTTGAAGCTTTACGGTAGCTTCTCTCCTCTTTCCTCAAAGTCCAAGCTTTGAGACAATGCTACAAATGAAACTACTTAGAAATTTCTTCGTGGTTTATAGGGTCTACTGCTGTAGTTCTTCCTCGTTGTTCCCTAAGAGTGTAATGGCATCTCCAAACCTTTTGATTTTATAACTTACGCCATTAATTATTATTCCATTGTTGCTAGTTATCTTGAACTCCTTCATAGCGTACATACAAGTTGAATACGGTAGTTTGGATAAACCACAATTAATTATTATTCCATTGGTTTTAGTTATCTTGAACTGCTTCATCACGTACATACAAGTTGACTACAGTAGTGGGGATAATCCACAACCTTGTCTAACTCCTTTCAATATATTTTATTTGGTGTCCATCCCGGCCTGTGAGAGTTCTTGTAGAGTTTTCGGATAATTCTTCTGTCCCTACATTTCTAAGGGCGTTGAACATTATATCCAAATTAATGTTGGCATATGCCTTTCAACAAAGGCAAGCAAATTAACGAATCATTGGTAAACAAAGGCTATCATGATTTCTTTATTAAGTCTCAAGAGTTTTCTCCATAATTATTCGTGGCAGGAATGTTACTTCTCGTGTTCCCCATTTATCAAAAACCAAATTGATCTTCTTGTACGTTCTCTTCTATTTTCATTTCTATTTGATGATAAATTAATGTAGTTAGTATCTTTGATGCATGGCTCATAGTTCTATATTCCTCACATTTCTGTACGCTGCTGGTCTTATAAATTCATATCATGCGCGTTAGTTTGCTGTCTTAGAGTCTCTTTCCTTTTGTCTTCATCTCGTTCATCATATAAAGAAATGTATCTTTGGCTGTTAATAAAAGTTACTTTAAAATTATCCTGGGGATATTATTACGTTCTAGAGGTTTCTAATTACTCAGCCCTTTAAGTACCCTATCGAACTCTTCTCTCAAAATTGGCGGCCCGACCTCATCCTCTTTAACACTATTTACATTTTCCAAAATGCTGTCATCTAAATATTGCCTTTTGTAGTCCTCCTACATATTCTTATCATTGTTTTAGAATTACTTCTTCATCAGTTATTATTTTTTCAAATTTATCCTGTATGCGTATTACCATCTTAGTTTCTGTTATAGTGTCTTCTTATTTTCCCTTATGCACGTTCTGTGTTACCTGTGACCATGCTTATATCTAATTCCTTACATTTTCCTTCAATCTAATCTTCTCGAACTTTCTCAGCTTGTCTGTATTATGTTTCTGTAGTGTCTACATCCTCTTGTCTGTGTTATTGTATTCACTTTCCTAAAAGAAGCTTAAGATTCCTTTGTTATTTCCTCTTTAAACACCTTCCATTTTCTTTAGCTGTCATTTTTGTTCGTGCATTTTATTTTTAATTCCATACGGAATATTCTTACAAGACTCTTGGTCCTCGCTGTCGTTTTTGACTTTTACTTACTCTACCTTCTATTAGCCACATAAATGTGTCCCCTCTTCCCTCTTCAGATATAACTCACTCTTCAGCAGTACAAGGTTATGATCTGAGTCTACATCTGCTCCAGGATAGGTTTTTCTCGTTCCTAAACATTTTTTCGATGTCGTTCTAACTTACATAAAATTTGGTAATGAAATTACCATGTGACCGAAAACGTGGAGAGTAAAATTGGTGTACTGAAGTCAGTATCTGTAAAATTGACAAGCAAAAATTAAGGACTCAGCTGCAAGAACTGTCAGTTGTAATATCGTTCCTTCTGGAAATACTGCAAAGTATCTTGGCATAAACCATGACCGTCTATTTGAAAATTAATTGACTTTAGTATATTAATAGCAGAAGGGACTACATACTTTGCCCATCTTTTTGACACCGTGGAAGATGATGTGATATATACAACGATAACACAAGTTCAGCAAGGAAGTGGTGACCCAACAAGAGGTAACAGACATAACCCATATACTGAAAAATAGTAAAGCAACAGGTGTAGATGGCATTAATAATGAACTTATAAAGTATGGGGGCAGCGTTGGAAGAAGAAATAACTAGAGTGCCATCTGAATGGAAGACAAGCATTGTGTTAGGCCTACCCGTTTTTAAAAAGGGTGACAACAAAATACCAAGTAACTATAGAGGGATCACCTTACTAAACATGACTGTTAAGGTAATGACAAAGGTTTTGCAGCTCAAACTATTATAGTGTATTAAGTTTGATGAAGAACAGCATGGATTTAGAAATGGAAGGTCTTGTAATGATGCATTATTTGTAATTCAACAAATAAAAGAAAAGGCAACTGAGTTCCGGAAACCAGCTTTTAGTTGTCTGATAGACCTCGAGAAGGCATTTGATAGGGTGCGAGTGTTGGACGTGTTAAAGATTTTACAACAACGAGGAGTTCCAATCGACATCACTAAGCTAATGAAAGAGATCTACACGAACACTTCAGTGATTGTAAAAGCCAATGTCAAATTATCAGCTAGAATGGCAGAAGAATTGCTAGTTGTATTAATAACCATCTTTTTGTTGTTGTTGTTGTTGTTGTTGTTGTTGTTGTTGTTGTTGTTGTTGTTGTTGTTGTTGTTGTTGTTGTTGTTGTTGTTGTTGTTTCTGTTTCTGTTGCTGTTGCTGTTTCTGATGTTTCTGCTGTTGCTGTTGCTGTTGCTGTTGCTGTTGTTGTTGCTGCTGCTGCTGCTGCTGTTGTTGTTGTTGTTGTTGTTGTTGTTGTTGTTTTTCTTCTTCTTTTCTTTCCTTCAAGGATTAGGTTACATAAACCTGTTCCAGCACCCATTTCATCTTCGTACGGGACCCACGTCTCGTCTACCAACGGCTTTATAGTTCTCTGCCTCTTTCGGCAATTGATCCTCTGTCATCAATTGCAAACGACCCCACCATTGTCTTCTGTAAGCTGATATAATTCCACTTATGTCCTCTACTTCGAGTTCTGCTCTGATATCCCCATTTCTTATTCTATCTTGCAAAGTATAGTTTAAAGTACCTCGAAGAAACTGCATTTCAATACTATGAACCTTGCCGCATTTCTTTTTTGTCATGACCCACGCCTCACTTGCATAACTTTATATGGAATAATAAATACCTGACACAAGAAGCAAAATCTAGGATTTACAAAAAGCACAATGCGTGCAGTAAACAGATCGCTATGCATCAGATACCAAGCCAGATAATACAGCAACAACAAAAAAAACGACAAACTATACAAATTAGTATATTACGGAAAGAGGGTACTAGGAAACACAAGGTATGACAGGTTGCCAAATAATAGTAAAATTGAAACGTGTAATGTAACGTTTACACTTGGAATGTAAGATATTAATTCTTGAATTGCGGAAGGAAGTAGGAAATGGAATGAACACATGTAAAGAATGAATGACACAAGGCTAGTGAAAAAGGGAATACATAGCCAACCAAACACCAGGAGGAGCATTGGTCTCCCAAGGAACAGGTGGAGTGACGACAGCATATATGACCGTTGTTATAGAACAGGACAGGAAGAAGAATTGGCTTGAAGTAATTTCTCAATTGGCAATATAAGCAATAAAGTAATTATTTTCTACAAAAGACTAAACCCTACGAGCTAAAAATCTGTATGGTTTTACGTGATCCAGCTGTGGCGATGTGCCAGGCAATGTCATACAAACAGAATACAAACCATTCAGACTAGCGCTGCATGATCGCTCGTAATAGTGACATTAATCGTGATGTTGGTGTCGATGACATCGAGACGGTGACCAAAATGGTTCGCGGTGACATTAATCGTGATGTTGGTGTCGATGACATCGAGACGGTGACCAAAATGGTTCGTGCTAAACATGTAGCAAGACTCTTCCAACAGGTCATTATTGTGACCGTTCAACGCATTGTCCCCGTTAACAGAATACTGAAGAAGAATGCCCCATTTCTAATTGGCTTAGTGACTGAAATAATCTGCAGAGTATTATATTGATTAACCACGTTAACGCAAAAAATTGCGACGGTTTTGGATTACTAAATGTTTTCAACAATTTAAGCGTTCGGGTGAAAAATAAGTCGACGGTTATTTTTTGCAATACAAATATAGAACCAGACTTCTAATACTATTGTAGAAAATAAAGAAAGTCGTGGAAGAAGTCAAGCTACGTGTACATAAGACAGTTTTACTACCTTAAATACTATATGAACAGATAACGTCACCCTACCACAGAAACACAAAATCAGATTATGGACGAATAAAATGCGATTATTAAGGCGGCCAGTTGGAAGCACTAAGGGACAATGAATTAGGACCGTGGTCGTTTGAAGTCTGTTCCACCGGGAATTAGTTCTCGTGATAGTAGAGACAAAAGTACATCAATGGTTTGGTTATATAATGAACAGACAAAAATAAGCGCAAGCTCGATATGGAAGCGCGCCCAGAATAAAGGAACGGAAAAGGAAGACGAACATTGTACTGGATCGACTATATTGAGAGGCTAGATTATTGAAAGAGAAGACCACGTTGCGAAAGTGGCTGAAGGACGCCGAAGCTTGACTGGAAAAGGGAAGAAAAAAGAAAAGAGAGAAGGAGAAGAATAAAAAGAAAAAATGTTTGTTCTTCCAAAAAAATTTTAATATTAAACAGATAATCGAAAAAGATACTTTCCTAATAATTTTAAGCAAGTTAAAAGTAATGAAAATGAAAGAATGTTTCTCAGTGGTACTAGGGAGTTTGTAAAAAATTATATTTTATATTTTTGTAATGAGTTTATAAAAGTCACTGTAATACATCTAGTCTTGCGTGGTTTTATTTATTCCAATTAGTATCAAATAATGAGTCATTCCTTTATTAAGAATTCAGTCTTAACACTTAATTAAATTGTTTCGATAACGATAACTTTAGCAGAATTGTGTTTTGTTTAAAGACTTTATAAAATCGCATAAACATATAAGAAAATACATTTTCAAAACATGCTGTAGAGTTTGATAATCATACATGGCAATACGTTTGTGATTACAAACCTAACTGACAAGTTTATTAACAAGGACTGAATTAGACATGTTGGTACATTAAAATAAATTAATTTACATAATATTTCCATAAATTTTGATTGTATTCCTTACTATAAATCTACAACGAAAATTCTAAAAAGATTGGTTTCACAGTTTTGTTACAGGCGACAATGAAAAGGACGTGACCACTACCTGAAACGGAATTTAAAGATGCCTTACTCTCCGACTGTTTCGTGGAAAAATCGCTGATCATAAAGTATTTCTTGAATATAGGATTGTGTACTGCTCGTGTAACTGCACCGAGGGGCTTTTATAAGACCGTGAATATGAAAATGCTGAAGGTTCTCCTGCGGGCACAAAACGGGCCGACATCTTACAGTCAAAATGAGGATTGCAGCAAATTTATTGAACACAATTTAAGTATTTTTTAGATAAACTATACTTTCTCTTAATTACGTTGCGGGAAACATTCCGTAATTTTTAATACATTTAAGAAAATCACAAATTATAGTTTAAATAATAGTTTAGGAGCGTTCAGAACCATAATACATGATTCATATTTATAACACAAGTAGCCTACATACTAAATATTACTCAGTTTGACGACAGAGAAGAAAAGCACACTGATAAACTGATGTTGAAAAACGTAATAGAAGGAAAATTAATGGAATGTTTGAGATATCTGTCATACCAATTTGTACTTTTACTTCATTAATAACATGACAGTTTTAATTGTTGATGACTTGGAATGGATGGTGCGGTTTGGAAATTATTGCCAAATGATTATTCAGTACCGCATTTAAGGTTAATTATCCACCTTATCAATGTTAAATCTATTTTATGTTTTTTCAAATGTAATGGATAGTAACGAATACATTGAATGCTCTTTGATTAACCGATGCTTGCGGATTTTTATCAATGGTCAAGAATTTTATCAAGGCTATTAAATATCAAATTCTGGGAACCAACCACTTGTGTATTACAGACTAACAGAGGTCGAGTTTGAAAACAAATTACTTATTATATCCAGTACAAATGTTGGCACTACACCACCTTACTCTGTAAGTTAATTCTCAATCTTCTGCTGGGTCTACTTTTGCCATTAGCTTTTGGTACAATTTGAGTTTTACCGGCCATATTTCATAGTAAAGTAACAGACGTATAGATACCCTACTAAATATGCGTGCATTTATTGGAAATTATTTGTTTTGTTTTGTTTAAATGTTTTGTTTAAATTTATATTTCTATATGACTTAGGTGTCTACATTAATTAATTTTCAAAAAATTTATATTTTGGGAAAAACGTGGCCGAAATATACTTTGTTTCAAAAATTCTATATTTTATAATTTTTTGTTACAAATACATTAAAATTATTGTTACATACTGTTTCTACTGTAATCAGTTTACAAATTTTTATTTTGTTATTTTTTAGTGGAATAAATTTAAGACATGGCTCTAAGCACAAAGCAATAACGCACCAAGTTTTCGCCAGTTCTTGTTACGAAAGTGAACTCCAGTGCAATCTAGCGGATGATAGAAAGACTATAAGAACACGTTTTGTTTTAAAACAGCTCTAAATTCGTATTAATACACACAGCAACATATAGAAACAGTGAAATTTGGGACGCCTATTAAATTCCGCCGGGCGCCACTCCGTGTTTGTACTTGTCGACTAAGTCTAACAGACCGTAATAGCGATTAGCGGTGTAATGAAAAGCGTCTGCTGACTTCCAACTGCATTTAGATTTTATAATAAAAACTCATCACTCTCCAATCAGTGTCTTGGAGTCACTTCTTCTCACCATTTCAGTGTATATTTAAAGATTTCAAAAATTTGTTTCTTTTTTTTTTTAAATTAAATGCTAGTTGTTTACAAACTACAACATGCTATAAACTTTTCATAAATATCTTCTTCTTCTTCGCCCCATGGCTTGGGCTATAACCCGTTCCGACTTCACAGAGACTCTGACCATTTTTTGTCAGGGTCTTCCAGTATCTCTCGTCTCCATTGGCTTATATTCAAGCGCTTGTTTAGGAATACCCGTGTCTACCATGTGTTCAACATGGGACTTCCAATCCTGCCTGTATTCCTTTATTCTCTACAGAACCGATTGTAACTTCAAGTCTTTCCTTATGTCATCATTTTGTAGACGATCTCTCAAACTACATCCCTTAACTGCTCTTTAAAATTTCATTTCCGAGGTCTGTATTTTTGAAATATCTTTTTGCAGGAGAATCCATGTTTCACATTCATACATTAAAGTCGGCACAGCCATGACCTTATAAAACTTTGGCTGTGTCTCCCTCTGCGTTTTATTCTTTAATAGTCGTCTTATTCTTCCACAGGTATAACTAAATTTATTTAACTGTCTTGTTCATAAACATGTGCCTAAAATATTTCTTTGTTCAGAATTTTTTACAAAATAGGGCTTTTATTTGCTTAAAAATAATTATTTTGTCAGAGACAAACAGTAGGACTTTATAACCTACTATTGAACTCCTCCAATTATTTTCATTAAATCCTTGAAATGGCTCCCAGGAAAGGACTGGGGTCAGCCTTTGCAAACCAACTTGGAACTCTTGCAAAATGAAGGTGGTATGCATACATAAGAACTCATTAGGAACTCTTTTAACCTCTGTCACCTGAATTCTCCGAATCCTACCTTCGCCTGGTGCCCCTGTTAAACCAACAAACTATGCAGTGGAAGTTTGGGAAAACAACCCCAACGGGAAACTGGGTCGGCGAGCGAACAGGATTAGAGGGTCAATGGAAGACAAGAGGAAACCACCACTGAACGTTTTCCCTTGAAACTCCATGGCCTCGCTGATTTCAAATCTTCCGGAGTTTTATGTCCCACCCCCATAAGATCTCCTGGGGGTGGGGATTCGGATGTGAATGGGTAGAAACTCAAGAAAACCACGCTGCTTCAAGGAATTATATTGCTTAATAGCCTGGAATGTGAGTATTATGTACATATGATCGTTAGGGAATGTAATACGACAAAGATAAACATCTAAATTTTGAGAGTTAGCAAATTAAACTGTTTGTGAAAAGAGGAATTTACTTCAGATAACTTTATACTATGCTATAGGGAATATGAAAATATAAAAAGGAACGGAGTAGTATTCATAGTTAGAAAAATTTGGATCCTCGGTAACAGTGTTCAATACGACTAAATGTTCTCTATATCCTTCAAGACAAGCCACTAAGCATCACAGTAATATGAATCTATGCCTCCATAAGAGTTACAGGTAGCAAAGAAATTATTCAAACCACTGTCCTGGAAAATTACCTACTTTTTCTCCATTGAAATCAGTGTCTTCTGATTGCATCCCATAGATGACAAAGAATATAAACGTAGGCCTACGTTTCTTTGTTCGCTGTTTTCCCTTGTTTTCATTGTCGACAATTTCTTGCGAATCAAAAAAAAATTTCGATGGTAACTTTCGCTCTATTTTTCTCCAAACGAAACTTCTATGTCCGAGGATTTTGGTTTCCATTCTGATGACTGGCAGCATGAAACACACCACGTCTCCTCTCTTCTGATTGTACTGTCAGAAAATTTTTATCTCGATCAGTCATAGGAATATGGTCTCCTGCCTGTGTCACCTGTGTCTCTTCTTTATCTTCAGACAGCATTTTTAGAACAATGTTTTGGCATACCCGATGCATTTTCAGGTCATTAAGTGATCTGGCATACTGTGACAACTTACAAATGATATTCGAATGTCTGATGCTATTTGCTTAATATATTTCCTTCTCTCACCTCTATCAATCCCTTAGACACGCTCAACGATTTTGTCATTTGTCGCAGTATACGGGTCCCCACTATAAACGTTATTGTCAAAATTATCGAGAATATACGATAGACTTAACACCAGTAAAGGACGTCTTATTCGTTCCAGGAGACCGGAGTGACAAAGTAGGGGAGAAATATATATAACAGGAATAACAGTGAAACTTTGACTTGAATTGGAAAATGATGCAGAACAGAAACTTGTAGAATTCTACGTTTTTAGCATCGCAATGTTTCAGCGAAGAGATGGTACACATAGACTCTACCGTATGGACGACACGAAATCAGATCGATTACATATTATGTAGCCGGCAGTGGTAGAATGCCATATGGTTAGCACGAACAAGTTGAATACAGCTCGATGATGAACAGTTGCAACTTTTCGACTTGAACTGAAAAGAGGAGGAAAAACTGATAAACCAACCATGTGTAACCTCGCTGGCATCCCCAGTACATTTGCTGTAGAATTGAAGAATAGATTTGAAGGGCTAGATTTGCTAGACACTGTGTAATGAATAATAGACAGATGTTGGAAGTAATGTTTAGGAGGCAGCAGAGAAAAATGTACTTAATAAAAGATAATGAAAGAAGGCGAACAGATGATTAAGAGGCATTTCAAATAGCGGAGGAAAGACGTAACGCGAAATTCAAATTTGTTAAGTGTAGGTACTCCTAACTAATTGCAGAATTTCAGTGATTAGCAAAAAAGAAAAAAGCGAAAGAAAATTTTTAGTGTCAATTAAACTCTATTCCTAATTACTGGACATCTCCTTCTTCTCTCTTCTTTTCCGGAGCTCTACAGGCCGGGATGACCCTTGGCTTCCACCACCACTCGCCACCAGATCTCTCCTCTGTTCACAAAGTTTCTTCAGTTTTGTACGCCTATTCTTCTTAAGTCTTCCTCCACCTCATGTATCCATCGCCTTCCGGATCTGCCCCTTCTTCTTGTTTCTTCCATGTTTCCATTTAGCACTTGCCTGGGCAGTCTCTCTTGTGGCATTCTCTCGACATGTCCCAGCCAGCTTATTCGCCTTGCCTTTATGAAGCTAGTTAATATCTTCCTGCTGCAATATTTCATCAATTTCAGCATTTCAAATGAATCGCCACTCTCCTGCTTCCATTATTGGGCCGTATATCTTTTTCACTATGTTCTTTTCAAATAGTCTCAACGAATTTATTGATACAGCCGTGAGTGGTCATGCTTCAACTTCGTAAGTCACGACTGGACTCATCAAGCTTTTGTAGATTCTCATTTTGGTTTTACAAGATAAAGTCTTGGATTTAAGAAGTTTAAAATTTACACAATATGCTGTATGACCAGCCATGATCCTTCTATTTATTTCTTGTTAGATTTTCTTCTCCTCATTCAGTTTTGTTCCAAAATATACAAACCTATCTACATCACTAAAAGTGTAATTATCCAGCTCTCAGTTTTGGGGCTCCCTTCTTATCTGTGCTGCTGTCATTTTCATAAAGTGCGTTTTCTTTTCATTAACAACAAGTTCCAAAGAGCGGGCTTCTCCATCCAGGACCTGAAACATTTCTCTAAGAGTTGTGAAACGTCTAGCCACCAAAGCAATAATTGCACATCGTCTCTTTCAAAATTACATCATGAAACAATACATCCTGTCCATCCTTTGATTGCTAACTTTTCTCCGACGTACAAGGCATTTGTTCATTATTGACCGTACTTGCCTTTGTAATAATATAACTCTTAAATTTTGTAAGTGGGTCAAGTCGATCCAGTAGTCTTTCAGATCTCCAGTCTTCAGGCAGTTCAAGATCGACCAGGTATTGTAGGTTTTGTCTCCTGAACCCTGTACGTTTTAGCCATTGTAATATAACTTCAAATATTCATGCCTGTGGTGAATATTGAATTAATTTAATTTTCGTCTTACCTCTTCTTCTGTCAGTCCGTGCAATTTGACAAGTGGATCATCTCCAGAAAAGTGAGATGAGCGATATTTCTTCCTTGCAATGATAAAAACGTTCACGACCGTAACGATCGTTATTCAAAACTCTTCAACATAACTGTTAGCTTTCAATAAACTTGACAACAGAGAATTTACAAAAAAAGATAGTTAACTTTACATTCGGATTAAGAAAATCACTGATCTAGTATTCCCAAACCAAAACATCTAAATCATTAAACAAAACTCCTATTTTTATAAAAGTAAACGCAAATATTTTCTGATAAATACTAAACATTTTCATTTGCTTTCTGTACGATTTTGTACACAATTTTGTCAGTATATAATGAAATAAGTAATTTCTCTCCATCGTCCAGCTAAATACTAAGTTACTATGTTGGTATTTGTGTGCTACAAATGATTCAAATACTAAGTCTTTGACGTCATCGAAAATATTATTAAAACCATTACCACTTCTCTTCCTACACGTTATAAAAATTGCCGGGTATTTCCCACAATGTAACTAAAATATTATTATTTAACTTAATAATATTTGAATTGTGTTTAATGAATATGCTGCAACCCTCAGTTTGATTGGAAGTTATCAGCCCGTTTTCTGCCTGCAGGAATGCCTTCAGCATTTTCAAATTCACGGTCTTGTCAAAGCCCCTAGGTGCAGTTACACGAGCGATACACAATCCCATATTCAAGAAATCCTTTATGATCAGCGATTTGTCAACGAAACAGTCAGATAGTAAGACATCTTTGAATTCTCATTCGCGTACAACGCATGTTCATCTCATTGTCGCCTTCAACAAAAGAGTGATATAAATCTTTTTAAATTTTCGTAACAGATTTTTACTAATATAATAGTATCTAATTGGAACTAAAATTATCATCTTAATTTTTTGGAGGTGAGCAGATAAAACTCTACAGCATTTAAACTCTATTTCAGTCTTTTTGTTTTAGTGGATAACTACAAGCACAGAATGTTAAGTTGGCTATAATTTGTATTGGTTTGTACTTTAGTAAGTAAGACACAGCAGAAGTGCATTACGCCGATGTTATAAATACCAAAAACTGAGTATAACCTTCCTTATTTGGCACATAACAATCATTACTAAGCACTGAGTTGATGCGTATGTATGACTTTATTTAAAATTAATATTATTATTTTGTTTAGCTTTCATGCTTGATTATTTAATATGTATTAATGCTGTGCAATTCGATCTAAATTGGATTGAGCGCAAACAGAATGGTGTACCTTGTATGGATGTGTGGCGGTGACGCTGAAGCGGCCTTCCCAGACTGGCTCCCACCCAGGGTACCTCCGTCCTTTGCCTGGACCTCCATGACTCCTCAAGTACACCAGCAGGCCTACTGTCAGCGTACAGTCTTGCGTCCTCGGATCCGGATACCGCCGCTGCTGATACCTGGTCTACTGTGACCCGGCTGCCGCTTCTCTCTCTTCAATCTGCCGGACGTCCTGCTTTGCGTGTTGCCGGGTGTCGCTGTAGGACCCTGTCCAGCAGACGTTCGCTTGCTGTCATACCAGTGGCGGCGTTCGCACGATTGTACAGCGTGAATTGCACTGTTGGTATGCGTTTGTCCCAGTCACGGAGCTGGATACGAGAGGTTTCTTTATTTGAAAATAAATGCTGCCTTCACATACTATGTACTGTACTATAATTAATATTTTCTAAACAATCTTGCATAAAATGTTAAATTAAAAAGAAAATTAAATAATATAAATACATTTTAAATAGATGCATGGATATGTTATACATATCTATCTGTATGTCCGATATACTATATACCTAATATTGGCCGTTAAAAATAACAATTTACGGCAGACTAATTGGTAAATAGATCCAGGAGAAAAACAAGATTCAATGGTCAGGTGAAATAGGAGTAATATTATATTTTGGAATACTGGAGCTAAGAATGGGGGCAAATTGAATCCAGGTCAGAACCCTGAAGGATGGTGATGCCACGGACGATTAAAATGGCGATGATAATAACCGTAGTAATTACCCCCCCTTTAGCAGTTAAAATATTTTAAAAATAAATTGGCTGCTGCTTGGTAATTTCAGCTTCTATTTGTATTTGCTTTGTGATGATTTGTATTATTAATTTTTTAATCAATCTTTCAGAATTAAATTACACGCCCATTCCCAAAATAGCGTACGTGTGCTTGACATTACTGCAGTTATTTAGCAATATTGAATTCTTTTGGATTAAAAAAAAATCTTTGAATGTAACTTATATCTTTTACTTTAATTTATTATATATTGGTATTAATATCTATCATTTTTATCATAAAAATAACATTAACAAAAGTATGCAGAGTTCGACCTTTGTTCAAGGCCTTTTTATCAAGATTGTAATTGTCTGAAAGCATTATACGTTAAGGATAATAATAGTAAAAATTTAAAATTAACAAAAAACAGTATTGGTGTACACGTTAAATATACTGTAGTAATAAATAAATTGCATACGGTGTGCTAAGCAACCAGAAATTAACTTAAAATTACTCTGTAATTCATAGAGTATAATTTCAAAACTACAATAACTCTGTTTGAACAGTGTAAAGAAAAATTACGTTTGTATTTAATTAGAATTAATGACATAAAACCGGTACACATTTTAGGAAATTAGCCATCTTGATTCTACAAGAAACGTGAAGCTAGAATCGTACTATATTGACTTAGTAGCGTTACTCTTTGGAACTAAGAATAATATAATACATATTTCAAAATAAGTAAATTTAAGCTGTAATAGAATTATTTTATGTTATTTTAAATAAGTAAGAGTTTGTGTAATTATATGATTGTTTGTAAGTGTAAAAACTTTTCCTGAAATTAAGAGTCTGCGTAATCATAATTTAAAATAAGACTCTACTTTTAATGAACAGAGTAGTACATATTAATATAAAATTTTTCACCTATATTTGTCACTTTAGTTAAAAAATAAAAATAAACCTCTGCTCAACAGTCCGTAAAGGGCTAAGGCATACCGCGCGGGTTTTGTGTTTAAAAAGGTTAACATTTTTACAGGAACAATTTAATTTACTATTCAAAAAGAAAGTCAGTTATTGTGTAAATACTTTAGTTTGGTTCGCTACTTTACTTTTTGCTTTCCCAGCATCCTATAACTATATCAGTGTAGCTAAGCTTCTGACAATGCCACACCCAAAATATTTAAATAAATTTACTTTAAATTAGGAGTTAATACTTCAGGTTTACAGTCTGGCCACATTGACTACTTATAGAAAATGAAGTGTCCATAGTGACTACCATAGTGTCTTTGAAGAAAATGAAAAGTTGTGCTGCCTACTCCTTGATGAAATTTATGTTAAGCCCGAAATCACTTTTAAGGATGGGAAGGTTGGGAGTCTAGTAGTTAACGACCAAAATGCACCAGAGCTTGCAAGTACAGTCCAAGTTCTTATGATTTACTCAATTATGTCCAAATACAAAGATGTCGTTGGGTTGTTCCCTATTAAATATTTGTCTAGTGATATGCTGTTCGCCTTAAAAAATCTAGTAATAAAACTACTTACTGAGATAGGGTTTAAAGTAGTTTGTTTGATATCTGATAACAGGGTAAACAGAAATACGTTTGAACGATTTTGTGCAGGCACTCTTCAAACAAAATTTGTAAACCCTTACTGTGAGTCACGGAATATTTATGTTATGTTCGATCCAGTTCACTTGTTTAAATGTATTAGAAATAACTGGTTAAACCAAGTAGATAACAGACAAACATTTGTTTTTCCAAATTTCGACAAAAATGCCTTAAAAAAAAAGCTTGTGTATCAGATCTCAAAATCTTACATTTAAGTGAGGAAAATAACTGTGTTAAACTGGCTCCTGCTCTGTCAAAAAGTGTTATACCGAACATCAATAGAGAGGCAAAATGTTCATTTGTGCTGCAGGTTATTCGACGAGAAAAATATTGCTGCTTTTAATGAAAATTCGTCATTTACTAAAACAGAAACTAAGAGTAGTAGAGCAAATTTTATTCAGGTCATTTTAAAGTGGTGGAAGATTGTCAACGTAAAACATATGTACAAGGGAGTTAAATTTAATGACTAAAACTTTAAACCAATCCAGTCTGTAACAGATACTAATTTTGTTTTTTTGAAGTCTCTTAGTAAATGGGATGAACTTGTTGTTCAAGGGGAGGAGTAAACAAAAGCTAAAAGGAGAGGAAAATTAACCAATAAAACACATGTAGCATTGCTAGATACTGTTAACACTTTAATGGAGATTATTGTGTTTCTCTTAGGAGACATTAAATTGTCATATGTTTTACTTGGCAAATTTCAGACCGATGCGTTAGAGGCCAGATTTAGCCAGTATAGACAGATGAGTGGTGCATGTTACCATGTATCAGTCAAGCAGGTTTTGGAATCAGAAAAAAACTAAACACTTTGAGTTTGATTAATAATTTCTCCCCCAGACACGGTAAAGTATGTATCAAAGATTTATTTATTTCCACAGCAGACTGTGAAGAAAGCGATAGTAATGATAATATCATTACTAAATACATACATATTATGTACATACATATTATGTATGACATCAGTAATCAAATTTTTGATGACCTGCAGGTAGACATAACTGATGTTACCTTATCAGAAAATGACACTTTAGGCCTTGTTTATATCGGTGGTTACTTGGTACACAGTATTTTAAAAAATAACTCTTGCACTGGGTGTACAGATTTCTTTACTCCAACAAATATCGAGTCTACTGTTGTACCACAAAAGGACAATTACTATTTAATGTTATTAATAGAGGTTCTTTAAAATACCCTTCAGATTATGTGATGGAAGTACTAAATTTATCTTTCAAAGTGTTTATATTAATTGTATCTGGCAGATACGAAACAGTTTTTATTGTACACTAGTCAGAAAGTAGCGCTAAAATCCACTGTTTTAGGTTATATTGACATCCATCATTCACAGAGAAATTGTAATATATGTAAAATTAATTTTAACAAACTTATCAATAAATGTTTATTTTCCTTTTGTAACATCTTATTAAACTATTATTCAAATTCCCGTAATGACAAATTTAATAAAAAAAGGAAAGATGCTCAGAGTGAAGTGAAATCGGACAAAAAGAGAAAAATACACAAATTTCCGCCAAGTTCAGCGTTAACTTAGATAAATGTTAAACACAGGATTGTTAAGTTAGTCTAAGTAACTTTATTGTAAGTAGATTTTAAATTACATATAAATATGTTAGACGTAAGGCAATACGAGATTGTAATGCACCATCTTCAAATGATCAAATATTGTTGTAAATAAATACTGAGCAGTTAGTAATCGGTTATTTTTTTAATTTTTCCGCTTACCCCGCTTCTGGTACTATTTATCATACATGATATAAAATCTTGTACAATACAAATGTTTGGATGTTTATATACATAAAGAAACTTTAAAAGTTATTTCCCCGATAAGCTGTTAATTACCTCGATTCACAGCTTTTTACATCCTTCGTGTAAATTACACTTTCTCAAATGCTAAATATAACTGTTGTTGTTCACAAAACTATACATTTTTTATACCAAGGTCTTTGTTAGTTCATAGAGATTACAACCATATAGGACATGTTCAGGTAAACCGTTACAGGTGTGTGTAGGAAAGGTTATTTGAGCACGCGACACAGTAAACAGCATTAGCGGCCGTGTTTCGTTTCGGCGCCTAGTGTGACGTCAGGTTTCCAGCACTCCGGCCAGTGTGGCCTTGGCTAGTACGAGTCGTCAGCCGCTAGTTGCGGTATTTACAGCCAGGAGGCGCCGCTGTTATCTCAGCCGGCTCCTCAGTAGTTCTTACGACGCTGAGGGACACGCTGTACATAGCCTCCGCCGGGGCTATCACATGATTCGCCCGTGCTTGCCACTAGATCACTTGGAGGGTCTGTCACTTTAATTACTAATATAATATAGAGTGACTTACTATGTCTGTTACTTTAATTACTAATATAATATAGAGTGACTTACTATGGTCAGTTGAAAGAACCATAATTTTCAGGTGAAAACACGGAGAAAGGAGCAATTTTGCAATGTTCCATCTATTAAAAAACTCCGTTAAAATAATTTTAAAACTGTTTTGCTTAAATTTTATATCCAAATACAATATATTTTCTTAGTTAACCTTTCGGTGTTTAGTAAAGTATAGACTTTGGGACGTATATCGTAATATTAAATTAGGAATTTATATTTTTAAGAACACTCTGCTCTGCCAAACTGAATTTTCTTTAAATATACTATTATCTAAATAAACTGTAAATTATGTAAGTACATTATATTCCACAGTAAAATATTTTAGGAAATTAACGGGAAAAATAACTGAGAGATGGAAAACTAAAAGAAGATTGGTTTACAATTTTTTCATTATAATTCAATTATTGTTATTGTATTATTATATTATTATTTTTTTACAATAACGATTGTCCTTTAAATTATTTCTGTTTGTTTTATTTTTTAGTAATAAATTTGATTGATAATTTTTATAACATTTAATGACAACTTGATACTACTTTTTTTACCAAAGTTATAACAAGTCAATGATTCTTATTAGTATTATAATACTTACAGTATATACACAATTATGTAATTATTTTGGTTAAAGAATTAGTGCCAAAGTTGAATAAGTAGGTATTTTACAAAATTTTAGTTAAAGGTTGCAATGTGTAGATCAAATTTCTTACTAGAAACTGACACCAAACTCCAAATCTCATAACTATAATAACACCCAACAGAGAGATTTCAAAGGGTTTGTAAAATATATAAAAACACTTGGTAAGTTTCACAAACTTTTTCATTAACTCTGACAGTTGTTTCGACTAACTAAGCCATTGTCAAAGAGGCGAAAAAATGCAAATTACTAAACAACAGGATGTGAGTGGAGTGTAGGTGGTGAACACCTGTTTAGGACGTATCTGGAACATCTGTGTTTGATGGTGAGGGGGGTGTGCAAGAGACAAGGGAAGGTCAGGTGTCTTTAAACACTAAATACAATCATGAATGCAAAATATAAAATTAACTAAACTAAATATAATCTGACTGTAAAATATAAAATTAACTGAATTAAATATAAACTGAATGCAAAATTTAAAATAATGATGAACATTCAGAATAATATAAAATAAACTAAACTGAATAACAAATTTTAATAAAGGGGATACACAAAGTTCAGTCTGTTCATTGGTTAAATTTTTGTTATTTTTTATTTTTTTTAATTTCTAAAATTTCTAACAAATCCATTTTTTTACCTTTTTGTATGTTGTGGAGTAGTGTTATGTTTTTTGTGTCTATGAAGTTATTGTGTTGTAAGCAATGATCTGCAAAACCTGTATTAGATGTATTGGTTAAAATCGCCTGCTTATGTTCAGAAATGCGATGTTTCAGAACACGGCCACATTGTCCGATATAAATAGCATCGCATTCTGCACAGTGTATTTCATAAACTCCATTTTTCTCCAGTGTGTTAGATTTTTCTTTATTATTGACTAGTAGTGAAAAAAGATTACGTTTGTTTACTGATACCATGTTAAGGCCATGGTTTTTTAATCTATTATTAATCTTATCTGTTATACACGGAATGTAATTTGTTAAGTGAAATTTTGGAAAATAATTCTTTTTCTGATCACTTATTTTCAGCCTTAGATATTTGCATAGGACAAAATTATTTTCAGTTTAATAATAAAATCTATAAACAATTAAATGGCTTACCTATGGGCTCTCCTTTATCACCTTTATTAAGTGAAATGTTTATGACATTTTTGGATAAAACATTAGTAGAGGGTTATGAGAGTTCTACCCCGGATGTGACGTCACCCCCCTCTTCTGGCGCGAAATTCAAAACTTGTGGTGGTGGGAGTACACATCCGGTGCTGTGTGCCGCCCATGATGGAGGTGGGGATGATTAGGGTGGGTAGTGGTGGTGTGCGACGTGACAGTGGTGGGCGTGACGAAGTTGTGATTCGTACGTCGGCCATGTTGTCGGCGTCGTCAATGTTGTCGGCGGCAGGGGGTAATAGTGCGTTGATAGGCGGAGGCGTGGCCGCGGTTCGCTGTTCGCCGTTCGCGGTTCGCTGTTCGCCGTTCGCGGTTCGCCGTCCGGCGGCGGGCTGGTCGTGGCTTGATCGCCGCCCGGAGTGGTGGGGTCTGCATTCATGTTGGAAAAGCGCGAGGTTTTCAAGTAATGTAAGAGTGTGCTGGTTAAGCGTCGGCCACGTTGCCAACTCGTGCGTGTGTTATAGTGTATGGGTTTGGATATGTACGGTGTTTCCCGGACGCGCGGCCATGTTGGAAAAGCGTCGACGTTGTCGACTCGTGCGTGTATATTGGTTAAGCGTCGGCCATGTTGTCAACTCGTGCATGTGTTATAGTGTACGGGCTTGGATATGTACGCCGCCGCCACCGTCCGGATATCGTCGATGCCGTGTATTGCATTGTTGGCAACTTGTGAACTGTGTAAATTCGAATGCATGTCTATGTGGGAAGTAAATATATATTGTAAAAAATAAAAAGATGACTCGGTCCTTCAGTTGAAAATCAATGCACACCATGTATGGAAAAGGATAGTTGAAAATAAACAGTTATACAATGAAAATATGTACAAATTTATTTTAAATTTTAAACATTGGCAACAAAATATACACATATATACAAAATAGACAATGACAAATATCAGTATATAAATAATTTTACAATTAATATGTACAAATTAATACAACATTTTAAACATTGATAACAAAATATACACATATGTATATAAAATAGACAATGACAAATATCAGTATATAAATAATCTTACAATTAATATTTACAAATAAATATAACAAAAATATATATTGCTACGACAGCACAGAACAATCTACGCGTTTATCGAATGCGCCAGAAAGATCTCGATGTAAGCGTGTGGTGTACGTGCTACTAGACGCATTTTGCGAGAATTTTCTCGACTGTGACTGGCTTCGCTCGGGCGCTCGGACTGTGTCAAGGCCGTAGCAATTACGTAGTTCGCGAGAGATAAGACGCAGTTTGGAAGCTTCTGGTGTGTGAGCGTAACTATAAATACATCGCGTCGCGGCCTTAGTTTTCAGTTCAATGCGAGATTTTTGACTGTGCGGTTCCAGAGTATTAGTGCGATATATTTACAGAGCGGTTCGAGTTATTACGGTGTACGTTCAAGTAGTTATTAGTGAAGTGTTGCGTTTTATATTCGGACGGTATAATTGTAATACAGTTGAGTTTTAATATTAGTGGACATTTTATTGCGTATGAACAATTTCATTTGATTTGTTGTAGACACTGTGTTGTTAATTACGAACTGTTTTACTATAACAATTAAAGGTGTGATTAGTGACTTGATTGGTGTCTTGTAATTATTGTGTTTCCACTGTACCTACGACGATCGAGTAGACCGTCGTAACAATATACAAAATATACGTCACAATTGGGTGTATTGTCAAATTAATATTTACATTTACGTTAGACCCTGTCAATATACCGACCGGTGTGCACGAAATCAGCGATATCGAAACGTAGCTGAAGAAAGAACTAGCAGACCAGAAATTTTCTCTACGACCCAACAACAACACGTTGAAATGTGAAATTTATTGTTCATACGAGATCTATTTCGGATGTACGGAACACACGATCGGTACCATGTTGTGTTTTTCCAAGAACCGGAAGTTAGAAGCGTATAAATTACACACGTCGGACGCGCCTGTAAACATTAAGAATGTGAACGGTTTGGAGCTAAGGTGTAACGCTGTACAAGGTTCGTACAAGGCGGGACGAAACGAGCATATACTGCACTCGTTCTATCCAACGGTTGAGCCAGGATTCAAGATAGTCGAAACGTCTAGAAACGTCATTTATTTTCGGCTTAACGTACTACACTTGCGTAACGTTACAGTGTCCGTACACGATCAGGACTGTGATATCGTGAATTTTCAAGGCGAAGTCATCACCGTGCGCATACATTTGAAACGTGTGTAGTAATCATGGGAATTTATTTCACCGATACCCCCGTTATGAAGAGCGGTGGCGACCGCTCGCACCACAAGATAAAAGAGGACAACACTTTTGGAAAAGGTATCAGTAGACGTTCGTCGTTGGCACGGTTAACAGCAACTAACCGACGCTACCTGATTTCACTAGGATTCAAACTCAAGAAAAACAAGTAACATTGCGGACAGCGGTATCGTCTTATCTGTTGAACGTCGAACATTCTTTCAAGACAACATCACACATTACGAATATCATCCTCATACACAGTACGCGTCGGCGTCACGATACGGAAATAACGATGAGATACGCATACCTATCCTGCAACAGGAAGTCTTCACTTTAACCGATGGAACATTTCCTGTACGTTGAAGGCAAGTTGAGCAAAAAGACCCGCCAGCACCGGTACTGTGAACGTGAAAATGGTCAATAACGCGATCGCGTTTCTCTTCGAAGAAATCCGTTGCGAACTGGCCGGTGTGGAAGTGGATCGTACCAAGAGCGTCGGCATCACGTCCACTATTAAAACCGTGCTATCTGCCAGCAAGCAGGACATTGTTTCGATGTAAAATGCCGGTTGGGTTGTTCCTATAACTAACGAGCTAACGCCGACCGGCAAAAACGAGGAATTCAACTTTTGCATACCGTTGAGGGTGCTAATGGGATTCGCTGAGGATTTCACGCACGTTATTTTGAACATGAAACAGGAGCTGATACTGTTGCGCACTTCCACCGACGATAACGCTTTGTTCTCGTCCACGGATGCGCCCGCTAACGCTGATATAGAACTGACCAAAATCGCTTGGATGATTCCGTTCGTGTACGTGAACAACGAAGTACGGATACGATTGTTGGATATCATATGCAAGGTCCTACCGCTACTCTTACCGTTTCGTAGTTGGGAACTGCAGAAGTACCCGGCTTTATCAACGACCGACGGACAGACTTGGACGGTGAAAACAACTACACTACTGGAGAAACCGCGGTACGTGATACTCACCTTCCAGACCGCCAGAAAGAACAATCTGAAAAACACGCAGACGAATTCGATCACTGCATTGTGACAAACGCAAGATTCTTTCTGAACGACAAATACTACCCGTACGATAACCTGAACCTGGATACCGATAACGGACGTAACGCATTGCTGTACGACATGTATACACTATACACGATTTCAAAAATCGTACTACCACAGAAGTCAACCCAACGTACTTCTAACAACTACTGAGTTCATAAAAAAGCACCGTTATTCGTCTTCGATTGTAGCAGACAGGACGATTCGCTCAAGTCTTCACCAGTCGACGTCAGATTGGAATTCGAGTTATCGACCAATTTCCCCGCTCAGACCGCGGCCTACTGCTTGATACTGCATGATTCGCTCAACGTGTACACTCCGTTATCCAACACGGTGCGCAGACATAATTAAACGCTTACTATATATTATTGTTTTTTGCTGTAAATAGAACGTTGCTTTTTAGAATGTAATGTATGCATTACATGTATGTAATTTTTTTTTTATTAAAAAATGTAATAAATTTTCATGTATTTTTATTTTTTTGTAATAGAATGTAATGTGCGAATTACATGTATGTGATTCTTTTTATTAAAAAAAAAATAATCATTTTTCATCTATTTTATTTTTGTGGAGGGGGAAACGATTATCCTCTCCTCACTATTCTTCGCTCAGAGTTTCATCGGGGCGACTCGCGAGAGGACGCACAAGATGCTTTCAAACGATCACGAGGATGACGATAACAATCCCAACAACAACCGTTATTTCAGACAATGCAGTAAAGCGACGACGACGACGATCAAGTCCTTATCACCAGACGATAAAGAAGTGCAGGTCATCTTAATTCAAAAATCACATCCGCGTACACGCGTTACAAAAGCTTGGAAAACCGTTTAAAGTGTTTTAAAGAAGGGCCTATATCGTTAACGATAACGCCCATAGAATTATCAGAAGCAGGTTTCTTTTACACTGGATGCAATGATAGAGTGATTTGTTCTCGCTGTGGAGGCGGTTTAAACAAATGGGAACGTGGAGAATATGCTTGGATGGAACATGCACGTCATTTCACTGCGTGCTCTTACGTAATGTTAATGAAAGATAAAATCTTTATCATCAAGGCACTGGGTATCGTTACCGAACCGCAAGCAGCAACAGCAGAGAACGAACAACGCACCGACACGATCAAAGAGAATATAAAAAACGTAGAAGGAGGCTGGAATCGTGATACGATGTGCAAAGTCTGTTTCGCACAAAACGTGGAAGTTGTACTTATTCCCTGTCGACATTTTATCACATGTGTGAATTGCGCCATAACTCTACATACGTGTCCCTTATATAGAACCGCATACACTGTTTACATGAGAGCGTATTTCTAGTTCGTTTTCACGCTTTAATTTCATCGCATAGTGAATACGAGGTTTGAAAATCTATGCTGCTGAGACAGAAGTGTATATTCCGACCTCCGCTAATCTCGCATACCTCAGTGTTTGAACAGCACGCGTTGAAGACGGACGCATGGAGCTGTTATCTCCGTACGAGTACATACGCTGCAGTGACTTAAAGCACACAGTACTGTACCCTATAGAAATTTTTGTATACGACGTTTTGACATGTAAATTTGTTGCACTGGTCCGTGACGAGAATATAAGGTACAAAATAAACGTTCCGACAAAATTCTTTACGAGCGTTTCACAACATACAACGTGTCTGTTCCGTAAGACGGACGGATCTGCAGCGTTCTTAGTGACACCAAACACGTTGTTTATAACGAAAAATGGATGAGCGACGATAAGCTAGCAGTCATACTTGACTTTCACTGTTTCATCGACAACGATGGAAACGAACTTGTTAAGGAACTAGCCGTTATGGATGTCACTGGATTTGCCAGCAGGCATTGGATATTTACACCTCCAGCAGACACGATCATTTCGAATCACAAACACGTGAGGACAAACAGATGGTTAACGGACCATTATCATGGACTAGCGTGGACGGACGGGGACACATCGTACGAACATCTTGTGCCGATATTAGTAAAGTATACGTTTCCTTTTAAATTCGTATTCGTAAAAGGATTGAAAAAAAACGATTTCTGCAGAAGCGTATCATACATATTAATTTTATAAATTTAGAAGATTTCGGTTGTCCCAAACTCGAACAATTACAATCAATACATGGAACAGCCTGTCTCGCACACCGCTTATTTCCGGAAATATGTACAAATACTAGAGTACACGCTTTACGCGAGTGGGTTGTATCAGATTTTAGAGTAATCTAAAATTTCTCTAGAGTAATCTAGAGTTTCTGATAAATTACTAATTGGATACATTATTGTTTAGCGCTTACGTAAAAAGAACAGTCGCCTTTCTGTTGATTACATCACCCTGTCTAGCCGTATAAAAATAAATTAGCGTCGACGACATGTTCGAACACACACGAGTGCTGTCAATTACATCATCCTGTCTAGTCGTATAAAAATAACCGTCTCGCCTCCCCCCACCTACCCATCGAACATAGCGTGAGAAATCAGGTCGTATTCTGTTCACACGGTTAAAAATAAGCGCTTACTGTGCGTTGAGTGGTTCTTCCTCTCCTGTTTCCCCCTCCACAACTACCTCCATATTTATTCCGCTACGCACGAGTGTTATTTATTCTGACCTTGAGAGACGCACAAGAAAATATAAATTCTTTATTTTAAAATGGCATCATTCACTGCAAAGTTTGCAACCATTAGCGCGATTCAGTATAAAAAAATTAAGGAATTGATAATCGGCGTTAAATATCCAATAGAAGAATTACAGAACATAGACGCAAAGTACGGGGAAGCCGTACTCGTCACTCTTCAAGAGTACAGGGACCCAAAACTGAAATATCGTGTATATCTACATAAGAGATACACGGGCGTTTTCGAAGATGAGGAATTAAAAAATTTAGTACCATGTTCACTGCAACTGGTTTATCGTGGAGGAAAGGATAGAGCTTACATTGTAGACATTGCAGAGTAGGACCTAATGGACATCTTCATTTATCATGTATAATTTTCATTGCACATACACATTATTGTCATTAGCTGCGCGTACGATTACATATTTATATTAACTTTTACTTAGTTGTATTTCATTTAAATTCTTTTAATTATACATAATATATTTTAACTTATAATATAATGTGCTTGCACATATTTCAATTGATTTAATTGTATTCAATTGTCAATGTGCTTAAGTCTAGATTATAAAACAAGGCTTACGTGGTGTACATTTTAGAGTAAGCCCGGATAGACATCTTCTGAATTAACAAATATATATGTACATAATTGTCATTGCACGTGTTTACAAATGATATTTAAAATATAATGTGCTTACATTTTTTCAATTTGATTTAATTCTACACAATTGTGTATGCGCTTACATAATGTATTTTTAAATTAAAATATAATGTGCTTACACATAATTCATTTGATATAATTGTATACAATTGTATTTTGTAATTGTCACTACTGTGTGTGTTTACATATTTCATTTTTTGTACATATTTGTCATAGTGCACTTGTTTATTTTAACTTGTAATTAGTTTTACATATATGTATTTCGGACACAATTGTCATATTGCGCATGTTTACATATTATGTATTTTGCAATTGTCAATAATGTGTGCGTTTACACATTATGTATTTTAAATTGTAATATATTTTGATTACATGTATTTTAATTGTTTTTAATTAAACGGTATTGCTTTAACATTTTTATTGTATTTTAATTTCCAAAGTCCTTCGAACATTAACACTATTCATCACTCAATATACCAGCTAGAACGAGTGTTGCACAACGTGCATTCATGTGTTATTACATACAACTAATTTAAAAAATCAATTTTATTAAACAATAATTGCTTCATTATAATATACTTTAGAAATTAAAGAACATTTAAAAATCAAACTCTCCCTGTACAAGTTCTAGTTGAGTCTCGGCGAACGATGTGATGTTGAGTACAGCTTATTTAAAATATCTCAAGGATGAACGCGAAAGAGATTGTAACAACTAATGCACGCCTAACTACAAGAAAAACGTTAGAGCTGCCACACACAAAGTCAAGGACGGCCACTTACCTTGGCTAGCGTTCTGTTACACACGCTAATTTATGTACGTCTAAGTTGAATGAATCCCTCCGCCCTCACTTTGTCCACACGCAACGATAACATATGCTCAGACAGCCAAATTAGGAGTCAACTACATCATCAGCGGCTCCCGTTCTGTTATTAAACAAATTTATGTTCGACTAATAAAGCCCCCCGCCCTCACTACGTTCACACGCTGCGATAACCGATGGCCAGACAGTCGGAATCAATTACATCATCAGCAGCTTGTGTTCTGTTATTAAACAATTTTATGTACGACTAATAAAGCCCCCCGCCCTCAGTATGTTCACACGCAACGATAACAGATGGCCAGACAGCATCATGATGTAAGAAGTTATAAATAACTGAAGGTGTGAAAGTCTCAGTGGGAGTCAATTACATCGTCTGCCTCTTGTGCCTGTTATTCATATTAACTCACAGATATTACATACCCACCAGCGATAACAGATGGCCAGTCAGCATTCTGATGTAAGCGGATAAAAATAACTCCACGTGTGAAGGTCTCAGCGGGAGCCGATCACATCATTTGTGGCGTCCTGTTATTCACATTAACTCACAGATATAACATACCCACAAGATTAATATAAACAGTAATTATTTTCCATGAGTGTTGTATGTTTTATATAAGTGAATTGACGTTCAATTATGCAGTGCATATCACGTGTGTTTCTTACAACAAATGTACCGACACTACGCTTTTTTACGTTCGTGCGATAGAAATTACATATCAATAAGAATATAGAATATAGTAATAAATTTTCCTCTATGCACAGATTGACGACATTCAATTTTACAAGTGAATCGATTTTCAACTGAAGGACCAAGTCATATTTTTATTTTTACAATACATATATACATATATATATATATATATATATATACTTACCATTCTGTTCTAATTTAACACAGTTCACAAGTTGGTAACAATGCAACACACGTCTCTTCACATCCACGATATCCCTTTTTCATACATAATATGCATTGATATTCAACTGAAGGACCGAGTCATCTTTTTATTTTTTTACAATATATACTTGCCACATAGACACGCATTCGTATTTTCACAGTTCACAAGTTGGCAGCAATGCAATATATATGCATCGACGATATCCGGACGGCGGCGGCGGCGCACATATCCAAACCCGTACACTATAACACATGCACGAGTTGACAACATGGCCGACGCTTAACCAGTATACACGCACGAGTCGACAACGTCGACGCTTTTCCAACATGGCCGCGCGTCCGGGAAACACCGTACATATCCAAACCCATACACTATAACACACGCACGAGTTGGCAACCTGGCCGACGCTTAACCAGCACACTCTTACACTACTTGACAACCTCGCGCTTTTCCAACATTGACGCAGACCCCACCACTCCGGGCGGCGATCAAGCCACGACCAGGCCGCGGCCAGGCCGCTACCGGACGGCGAACCGCGAACGGCGAACAGCGAACCGCGGCCACGCCTCCGCCTCTCAACGCACTATTACACCCCCGCCGCCGACAACACCGACGACGCCGACATCATGGCCGACGTACGAATAACAACTTCGTCACGCCCACCACTGTCACGTGGCACACCACCACTACCCACCCTAATCATCCCCACCTCCATCATGGGGGCACACAGCACGGGATGTATACCCCCACCAGCACAATTTTTGAATTTCGCGCCAAAAAAGGGGGAGTGACGTCACATCCGGGGTAGAACACTCATAACCCCACTACTAACATTTTTACATCCGATAACCCTAACATGAAATATAATTTTCATTGGGCAAGGTATGTTGATGATATATTTTTTATCTGGACGGGAACAGATAGACAGCTCCATATGTTCTTAGAATATATTAATTCCTTTTATAGTAGCGTACAATTTACACTTGAAACAGAAAATATGAAGTTCAAATTTTTGCATCTTACCATTACTAGGTCACAAAATAATCTTAGTTTTCAGGTATATAGAAAACCTACTTTTACAGATACTGTTATACATAAACAATCACTAACATCATGGCACATAAAATTAAGCAGTTTTCATGCAATGGTTAATCGTCTCCTTATAGTTCCTTTATCCAAAGAAAATTTCAATAAAGAGGTAGATATTATAAAAGCCATAGCACAAAATAACGGTTATGATGAAAGAATAACTGACTCTTTAATTAAAAAAAAAAAAAACAGAAGAAAATTACTTTAAAAGAATTTTATTCCATAGAGCCAGATCAGGGTAACAAAATATGTCACTTAACAAATTACATTCCGTGTATAACAGATAAGATTAATAATAGGTTAAAAAACCATGGTGTTTACATGGTATCAGTAAACAATCTTAATCTTTTTTCAGTACTAGTCAATAATAAAGAAAAATCTAACACACTGGAGAAAAATGGAGTTTATGAAATACACTGTGCAGAATGCGATGCTATTTATATCGGACAATGTGGCCGTGTTCTGAAACATCGCATTTCTGAACATAAGAAGGCGATTTTAACCATTACATCTAATACAGGTTTTGCAGATCATTGCTTACTACACAATCACTTCATAGACACAAAAAACATAACAATACTCCACAACATACAAAAAGGTAAACAAATAGATTTATTAGAAAATTTAGAAATTAAAAAAGGAACAAAAAATAACAAAAATTTAACCAATGAACAGACTGAATTTTGTGTATCCCCTTTATTAAAATCTGTTATTTAGTTTAGTTTATTTTATATTATTTTGAATGTTCCTCATTATTTTAAATTTTGCATTCAGTTTATATTTAGTTTAGTTAATTTTATATTTTGCATTCATGATTGTATTTAGTTTTTAATGACACCTGACCTTCCCTTGTCTCTTGCACACCCCCTCACCATCTCAACACAGATGTTCCAGATACGCCCTAAACAGATGTTCACCACCTACACTCCACTCACGTCCTGTTGTTTAGTAATTTTCATTCATTCGCCTCTTTGACAATGGCTTCGTTAGTCGAAATAGCTGTTAGATTTGATTAAATAATTTGTGAAATTTACCAAGTGTTTTTATATATTTTACAAACCTTTGTATCAATGAATGTTTTAGTTGATGGTTAGTGAGGATCGGTCAATAATACAAGTTTTAGCTATTTTGCGTCGACTTTTCGACAATATTTATTGTCATCTTCAGGACAATTGTTGCTAACGCGAAACACACAACTGTAAATTTTCCCTGACTAGCACCTTATTATAAAGCAGAACAGTGTATTAATACTTTTGTAATTGTACTAATATGTTTCACCAAGTGCCCAACGAGTCATCAATTAATATCGTGAGAGAGATTTCAGTTTTAAGCAGTGAATAAAGTAAACTTGAGGTAATTCTTAAACTTATGTACGTGAAACAATAATATGCAGTTGACTGCCGCTGATTGCAAACTGCTAATCTGTAACAGCTGGTGGATGTTTACTTACTCAAACCAATAACAGTATGAAGTGGGTGACAGTGCCGCGGCTACTGCACAAAATAATCGAGTTATATCCGTATTCCTGAGAGACATGTCTGCGAAATGTGTTGTATGTGTTATATTGATATGTAATGATATCCGTCCGTCCGATCAATTTCCGTCTCCGTTAAAACTCTTGTACAGGAGCGTATCTGCGGCACATCGAGATTCCTACATATTTTATCACAAAAAAACACTACGGTACATTTGTCAGTCGGTTCCTTAAAAACTACGGCAATTTAGCCCAACCGTCATTCTATTTTCTTTATATTATACATTACGTAACTTATTTATACAAAATACTTGGAACTTAAACGTTTATTCTCATTCGTGGTTATTATCGTCGATTTCATTAGCTGAAGAAAAAAGTTAAGAAAGAAGAAAATTAGACAAAACGTAGAAGAAAAGAAATATATGTATATAATCTTCACAGTTTGTTGCAATTCTACTACAATTTACTTTCCATCAGACAAATAAACACACGAAAAAAACTTTATTTCCGTTATGCCCAGACGTTACTCTCCAATCTAGGCTATAGGTATAACGTTATACTACAAAGAATCGTCGTTGTACCGGGCCACGCATGCGCCCGTTATTATGTAAAATACGTGGAGACTGATCAGCCTTACTTGTAACTAAAACAAGTGACATAACGTTATAACCGAGTCTGTGAAGGAACACTACCACATATTCTTTAGACAAAAAAAATTTACAGTATTCTGACACATTTATTTAAATATTTATTTTTATTTTTTGTTACAATGTCGATGTATTTTCAATATAATAAAGTACAAGTTGGTGTGAGCAAGGTGTGTGAGCTATTTTTGCCTGTAATTTTGTGCACCGAATTCATTTGAACACAGGTGTCGCCACAACATAACAAATTGCTGCAGTCTTCACGCTAAATATTAATAACGGCTGCTGTTTGTAGCAGCGCGGCAGCCTAAGAGCTGCCAACTTCAACCGTACGGTGTTGGCAACTTCAACCTTCAGGTTGGCTACAGATGATCGCTTCGGGCGAAGAGAATTAATGGAACAATAACAAACGATAGCAACGTTTGTTGACTAATTGCTCAATTAATCCCATTTAATATGAGGATCGTTCAGTAGTAAATTTGCCTGTCGTAAAGCGTCACTGGGAGTGGAGTTTTCTCGGAATTTTGTAATATCACTGCGGAAGCCGTACACACCCCCGAGAGTAAGTCCCTCGGTCGAATGTTGTGCAAATAACATTAAATGTTTTGTTCACGTGTGAGCCGCCTTCTGTTATTCCATGTTTGTAACAGTTCAAGTATTATATGATAGACTACATACCAAAAGGAATAACCACTGACGTTGAAACATACAGCCAAACAATCATAAATCTCAGAAGTGCAACTAAACGGAAAAACTTGGCACGTTGTGAAAACCTTCATTCAAGACAGGAATACTTACTCTCATGCTGCAAGTTAGACACCAAGAAAGTCTGAGCTAATTTGGTTGAAAACGTTTTGAATGTTGAACCCTTTCTCCTGACTTTCTGACTAGAGAATTGAAGGTTTTCTCTTAGCACCCAAATTATTCGAGATGAAAGTCATTCAAGAACGGAAAAGAAGTTGATTCGAGAATGCAAGAGTTTGATTCTGCCCGCTTTGGGAATGAAAATTATGTAGAAAAGTTGTGTAGACATAATCTTACATAAATAAACTTTTCTTGTTTTCATCTAGTTTATCTGTATTTTATTATAAAGTAGGGAAACGTATTAAGCCTCGTCGGTAGTGCAAGCGTCAGTCATTGTACGTAAAAATCAAGTTAATCCACTTGATACTTTACCTGTTACAGGCAAATTCTTAATGATAATAACAAAATTAATCGATCACTTCATACAACATTTTCTTAGTAATAGCATTAATCTCAACTACTGGTAACGTTGACGAAACAAGGTCTGACCCACACCGCAAACTGCTTTCATACTGGTTGCATACTACCCTTTTATGGTCAGCACTTCACCTCTCACGTTTTTGCCGTCCACTACTACCCCAACGTGTTACCCCAGGCTTCCCAGCAACCCTCGGTTAGTAGCCAGATATCATACCCATCGGTCTCCTAAGTGTCATCCGGTCGACCCATACTTTTCCTTTCCCTAGTCCGCTTCCAGTTATATTGTAAATATAACGACTTACAATCACACAATTTTGATTTCTTGCTAAACCTGTCAATACACCACATTAAAAACAAGCAAACTCGAAAGGAAAAGACAGAAAATAAACCTCCAGAAAGAATGTGAGTCAGCGGGAAGGAAGGAGAAAGAGGGATGGAGAGTCACAGAAAGTGTAATAATGTGATTGGCTGAGCAAGCCAAAGCCTTTTCGTAGTTTTAACAGGACCGTTTTTATTTGTTTCTATGTCTATCTCTGTATCTGGAGCAAGTGTCGCGACCAATTTTGAATTTATCAAGCGATTGCCGTAACACTTGTGTGTTCATTGTTATTGTTACCCCCCCCCCCAAATATCGGAACGACAGGTAAAAATATGAGATGTCAAATGTATCAAAAAAATGTGGAACTTAAGGTGGGATATATAATTAAAGAGAATTATAACCAAATTTTAAATACACGGTTCAGGTATAGACATTTTTAAGTTTTAGGACGCCAGGACCAAAAAAAATCTATCAAAATTTGTAAAATTGTATAAATTCACACTAAACATTGTTAAATAGTATTTTAACGGGATATAATATTTAGGTTTAGAATAATAAACAACTTGAAAAGAAATAAATAATCACAATTTGTTTTAAATTCTAAAATTCCGCGTCGCGCAACAGGATAAACTTATTATTAACCTAAATCCAATGCAGTGTATACGTTTAAAATTGTTTACCTTTACGGAGAAGATGACACAAAATTGAAGTCAAAATTTTGAAAACTCCTGAAAAATCTATGTGGTCATTAAACTGGGAGCTTCACGCAGAGTACGAACTGAGTAAAAACTTAAGTTTACAAGTGTTATATATTTCGGATCGCTGTTATTTGTATTTTTATTATTATCAATTTTGGTATTTCTGTTGTTCATTTGAAGTATGTAATTATTGCTTTCTTACGTTGGCAGTACATTTATATTTATAAAAAGTGATGAGCATGATGATGATTATATTGCTAATGGAAGTTAACGGTAAATTGGTGGGAGGGGTAGACCAAGTGCTATTTGGCCGTCTACATATCACGGAAGAGCATTGAAATAGTAGCATAAGAATGTATTCCAATATGAACATAAAAAGTTTATATGTTTTAAGTACATCACGGGTGACTAATAACATTATTTACTTTGTTTGAGAAATTGTGAAAATTTTAATACCTATTAGCCACAAAAAAGTGTTAATATTTAGTAAACTGTAGACCAATAGATTGCTTTTTTGCTACCACCACTCCATTGGAATGAAAATTTAGACAAACGTCTTTAATAATGACGTTTATTAACTATTTTAAATTAGAATTAATTGTATTCAAAATTTAAATATACTGAAATATCGTTTACTTTTATTAATATGGCAGATGTGTGTACTTATACTGTAAAATAATACTATCGTATAATGTTGTTTAACTGTCCGATGTCGCAGATTGGCAGCATTGCTTCCTTGTAAAGCATCATTGTCTAAAACGGGTACAAACAAAGTTTATTATTTTACCAACTGTGAAATTGATGGTTTTCATATACGTTTATTATTTCATAACATTAAAGGCTACATTTTGATAGTAGCGCTTACTAATTGCAACGTAGGGGCCAGGCGTAAGCTCATAATTATACTTTACATTGTATTTACTCGAATAAGCTAATTTTCTGCACTGATTTCTATACAGTCTCGGAATAAACCCACGGCTTCAAACTCTAAATGTACATAAAGTAATTTTTCATTTTAAATTAGTAATATTACTATAGTCGTATACCCGTGTATAGTTTTCATGTAATAACTACTATTCTCCTGTATCACCATTCTATGCCGTATCATCATCGTCGTAATCATTGTTTAGCGATTTTATTACGATTGTCACCATTTCTCACATCATAGCTTCCATCGACGACGCTCCATATACAATGTGAAGCCTCGTGTACTCACGGTGTCTTCAACATCTTTTCTCCAGGAATGTCTACGCCTCCATTCTTCTTTCTTTTGGGTGGTGGACATTACGACACCTTCTATATAATTTATGCATAGGAAATCATTTATTTGATGAACTTAATAAGTTCTGATACCTGGGAAACATGATAAATAATGAAGGGTCCATAAACAGGACAATTCATGACAGGATGCCCGTATATTATGCCAATAGTAGACTATTGAGAAGAAAACTCATTAGTCGCAACACGAAAATAAAAATATATAAGCCACTTATCAGACCAGTTGTTACTTATGGTGGTGAGAAATGAACATTGACAAAAACGGAACATGAAACACTAAGAAGGGTTGAAGAAATGTCATAAGACGTGTTTACGGGCCGGATAGAAGATTACAAATGGATATTAAGAATGGAGAATAAGAAATAACAAGGAGATAGGTGAGGTAACCATGAGGACATTGTAAGATTCATAAAGTCTCATGAATACAATGGCTAGGTCACCTAGAGCGGATAGATGATCAGCGTATGACAAATAAAATCTGTAAGGGCACAAGTCTATAAAAGCAGAAAGAGCGGCCAACATTGGATGATGTGCTAGAACACCTCAGAAGAATGGGTGCGAGGGGTTACAATGGGTGGCAATGGACAAGTCAGGGCTCACGTTAGGCTGTAATGCTGAAGAAGAAGAGAAGACGACATTACGACACCTGCTTTGTTTATCTGTACTTGATATTCTCTTTAGGAGTCCGAATCAACTTATTATTTTCTCTATAGTTTCTCTTATGTCTATCCCGACCCTTATTTCCGCTCTTACGTCTAACTTCTTAATTAAAATCTATCAAATCTCATCGTCTCCAATAATCCATTTCCACGTCGCTGGGTATGGATTTCTTTTTTTTATAATAGCCAAGGCGGGCCTCAGCTAATGGGAAAATCGCAGGTGGCGGATAGAGAATGGTTCGCAGACATGTGTGTTAGCTTTGAACAAGGAGGATCCGAATAAGGAATACCTGACCGAAGCGACAGCTGTGTAGGAACGAACAGTGGTGTGATACCACACGTACCAAATGACGAAGCTGTGACGTGACGAGTTAGTGCTGACTTCAAATAAGCGCTGCCCGACGCTCCCTTGCACCATATGGGAGGATATCTTAAAGGCATGTAGACGGAGACTCCTATGGAAAATCATGGGCAATGGAAAGTGTGGTAAAATCAATTGACCTAGAGGATGGAAACCCCAAAATCAACTGACCCGGTCTTGCATGTAGACGGTTGAGGCGTAGGAATACTTCTCTAACATTGGAAAACGTTTTCAGTTGCTTAGATAAGTATAAAAATAAGATAAGTTTGAGTTGCTCAGTTGCTTAGTAAAGTACTATTCTCGTACTGGAAAACAATTTTCTGTGCTAAAAGAAGTAGTCTCGTGTCCCGCAACGCAGAGTGTTCTCGGCTTTATACTTTAGCTCTGAAATACGAAAGTTTTCCTTCAAGTGTGGCCTCTATTAGGCTTACAGAAAATTGGCAATTATTAACTATACATATTTTCAAAGCTGCTTGCTTATACGTTCAAAGATGCTGGTATTTAGGGCTTCAAATTCTTAATATAATTGCCTTCGAATTTTTCATTTTCATTAGCACTTCCCTGTTCAAATTTTTCTCCATCATCTTCACCTTATTCTTTCATAAAACCATAACTCAAACACCTCTACTTTCATGATGATTTCCCTTTTCATCCTTTACCAAAGGTAGAACATAGCATCTCGTTAGCCGTAATTTTAGTTCTACACTAAGTTCGTTCTGCATTTTTATGAGTGTGTTGACTTACCTTCAATGTAATGCTGCACCTCATTATCCTAGAACAATTCTTGTTTTAACTTGTTATTATTCATATATAATTGTGTGCCCTTACTAGATCTACAAGTTTTCCTGTCGTTTACTGGTCGTACACATATTGATACCTAAATAGGTATAGCAACACCTTCGTTGCCATACTGCTGCTTATTACCTGAAGAAGGTAATGATTACACAGGTTGCTATTTAAATATATATTAAATTTATGTTTTATTTGAATAAAGATATAACAATGTTGTAACTAATTAATTAAAAGTTTCTGCTTTTAACTTTAATTAACATGCATAGTGTTTCGGCAGGAAAGGGTACTATATTTTTTTACCCGAGATGATTCTAGAGTTAAAAATAGAAAAAGGCATATAAACAACGCATACAAACAACGGAAATGTTATTTTTTCGAGTTGTGAGCTGTTGAAGACGTCTGCCTACGTCTTTGTTCCGGAATTAAAATAATGCCGGATTAAATTTCCTAAAATAAAAATTGTGGAAAACACTAATAGTCCCTTAGGTCGTTTAACCAAAAATATAAACGGAAAGTAGTTGCATGCATTGTATTATTTATAGTTTGCAAGAAAAGTACCAAAAAGTGTCACCATTTTTAGGTTTCTAGTGCATAAACATTGTCAAATTACTAACAAAAACAAAGAAAAATTTTAAATAAAATTTGTAGACAGTTTACTTCGGAGAAGATAAATGTAAGTAACGCTAGTTAAAACAAACACAGGTTTGCAAAATTTGTCCTTTTTATAAGAAAATATAGCAGAAAATATTGTGACTGTTAAGTGAAACAAAAATTTACAAAAACAATTGTTGATTTTAAAATATATGTAAGTTTTATTATTGGAAAATAATGTAACATATATAACGCATATGACACATATTATTGTTGGGCAAATATAATATATAATTTCAAAAACCGGTGCCCTCAGTTTTACAGAAAGAGCCCTGTTTCAACTGAAACCTTAAATAGACCAAGCAACTAAAAGTCATTTTGTGGAATAAGTTATTTATCTGAGCTACAATGGTGAAACATTAGGAGCAAGTTATGCTCAGCCAGTGAATTTATAAACAATGTAGTGGTGGATAGTTGTATAGCGAGGCAAACTACAGGAGACACTCAGCAAGGTTTGTCCTCCAGAACAGGGAGCTGAAAGAATAAAAACTTCAAGGTATTCAAAAAGCTGTTACATATTGTTACGACCGGTCTCACTCATCGCCGTATGGTACAGTGGAAAACAAAACACAAGACACCAATGAAATCATTAATAACCAGCTTTAATTATCACAATTAATGTGCAATTAATAATTCGTAATCAACTGGTATAATAATTCCAGTGAGATTTGCCCGTACGCAATAATAATATCAAATATTGGAGTTCCACACAACTTATATCACAATAACACTTCATATCATCATTCGACAAACACTCAATCCGCGCTAAGGAAAATCGCTCACGTAACTGAACTCATAACCCGTTTGCTATGGGCTTGTATAGGTAGCGCACCCTTTTTAAAAAAATCGTCCATCCTCAATTTGTACACCACTTAATGTTGACGTTAATGCGTATTTCAAGTGGCCTCTTGAAGAGTCTACAACAAACTTGAACACCTGGCACACTAGTCGTGAGGACGGGGCTGGGACTCTCTCGGCTATTCTATGTGGTTCTATTTGTAACAATATGTCCATGATAAACACACAATGTTTTGTAGTGACATTTTGATGTAGCCTAGATGAAATAATTGCATTAATGATCAAATGAAGAAAATGAACAAAGACAACATTTTTAAAAATTTTGCTAATATATCAAAACAGTTTGTAGTAATTAGTATTGTATTACTCATTGTTTGTAAATAAACAGTTTGTTATTATTCAAAGCTTATCTTATGTATATTGAAACTTTAACGTCTACAGTCAGCTACAAGTTAAGGATTTTTGTTTAAAGGGCATATTTCATAATATTTTATGTTTTATAAAACTCTTTAATTAACATTACTTTTGTTTCGTAGTTTTTGACATACTAATAACAAAGTTACCTAAGTGTATGACGCCTGTACGTATTGTATTAAAATAATCAAGTACTAAAATATTGCACAGATATTCACTTTACAAAATATTGGGTCAAATGCAAATACGCCATTTTATCATCGAGCGATTAACATTAGTTTGATACGCTTTACAAAATAATGTTACGACGGTCGCTCGGATCGTCGTGACAGAATAACTCACGCCAGGCGAAGTCCCGGTAGTTACAATTTTACCGAGTCACGCCACTAAGTACGGTACGTAATGCTCAACAATTACTCGGATCGTCGTGACAGAATAACTCACGCCAGGCGAAGTCGGTAGTTACAATTTTACCGAGTCATGCCACTAAGTACGCTACGTAATGCACAACAATTACTTTACCCTAGTCGTGACAGAATAACTCACGCCAGGCGAAGTCCCGGTAGTTACAATTTTACCGAGTCACGCCACTAAGTACGGTACGTAATGCTCAACAATTACTTTACCCTAGTCGTGACAGAATAACTCACGCCAGGCGAAGTCCCGGTAGTTACAATTTTACCGAGTCATGCCACTAAGTACGCTACGTAATGCACAACAATTACTTTACCCTAGTCGTGACAGAATAACTCACGCCAGGCGAAGTCCCGGTAGTTACAATTTTACCGAGTCATGCCACTAAGTACGCTACGTAATGCACAACAATTACTTTACCCTAGTCGTGACAGAATAACTCACGCCAGGCGAAGTCCCGGTAGTTACAATTTTACCGAGTCATGCCACTAAGTACGCTACGTAATGCACAACAATTACTTTACCCTAGTCGTGACAGAATAACTCACGCCAGGCGAAGTCCCGGTAGTTACAATTTTACCGAGTCATGCCACTAAGTACGCTACGTAATGCACAACAATTACTTTGCCCTAAGCTTCAAGTCTCAATAGCATTATTTACACGTGCCCGCCAACCTCTCGGATGTGTTTCCCGCGCTGGAGCGCGCGTTGAAGCGTACGTTCTAGCGAGTAATACAAAACACGTGAGCATTCCCGGCGTGCGTGGCAGGTTCGCCACGAACGGTCCAATATTTATATCTTTTTAAGTGACGCATGGAATTTCCGCCGGTTTGGAAAGTTTTATTATCGCGTCAGCTGGTATCATAGTAATTTGTATCGATCTACTATCAGCTTCTTCGACCACTTCAGATTCTGCAGTAAGTTCAGACTTATTGCTATCTGTGTCTGATTCGATACTGCTTATAGACCTTCTGTTAATTTTTTCTTATTTTTCGTGAACAGTCCAAGTCAGAATACTAAAGACTTGGCTTCTAAACATTTTCTTCTCCAATAGCAGTCTTCATCGTTTTTTTAATTTATTAAGTTTTTTACGGAAGGACCAACATATTCCTTTCATTTTTTAAATAGCAAAATCTTTATTTGTGTCCAAGCAAACGGCACTTTTGCAAAACTCAGCTGGTTTACCGTAGGCCCGACTTATTGAATTTCTCGTATTTAACTTTCCATTGGTCTGGTCGCCATGCCGAATAAGATCTCCCTGCAACGTAGTTAGCAGTCGTTACTCGAGCGTCCGTATATCTATAAAGCAATCATACCCCCTATTAACTCAATGAACTTTTCAATGTTGTCCTTAAAACATGCCATTTATATTTGTTTTAATTACGATAGTTTTAAAATAGTAACCCACAACGATGTCAATAGTGAGACTTCACTGTTGGACATCTTAAACGAAACTGAAGTATGAGATGTTGGAGTGTCTGTGTAAATGCGATAAGAGCTAAGTCCTGCACGTAGGTTGAGATCACGCTACAGCCGTTTGCAAACGCTGAGGATTCACAAGAAACCCTAGTGTGTAAATGGGGCTTATAACGACTCCTGTAAGACACTCTCATATCGCAAGTCCACACTGAAACTTTCTGTTTCGGAAGGTGTGTTTTTATATTTCACCTGTGTAGTGTAATCAGCTGGATGCCGACAGACGTCTGGAGCGCGTGTATGGAAACTTCGAGAGCGTTGCGTGATCAAGAAGCGTGCAAAGTGTATCATATGTTATCGATGACTTCAGTGTAGCAGTACTATGCTGTTACTGCAAGAAACTTGAAGAGTACGCTACAAAAAAAAAAAAATATACGCATACACGCGCGCGCGCGTGAGAATATATGTCACTACATAAAATCACTTAACTCCCCACATAAAATGTGCCACTACGTAAAATTATTTACCAGTACTATATACATATATATATATATTTTTTTTTTTTTTGCTGTGACAATTACGTAATATTCTCGACGTCACAATACAGGTTTCTCTACGTGAGGCGGCTGTGTCCAGGTCGTGCACTCACATAGCCTTCAGACTGTTCGAACTCTTTTAACTATGTCGGCACTCCGCCATGAGTATGGAAAATTATTCTGGAACCTCTGCGGGATCTATGTAAGCGATAGCGGCCGGCTTAGTCAGTTACTTGCACCTGGCGAAATTGTAAAGTGCGGATTAATTGATTGTTGCGGATTAGTTGAAAGTGATCATTGTGTGAAACGTTGATTACCTTGTTGATTTCAAATAGTTATTTGTGAATAATTAAAGGTGGTAATCAGTGACTTCATTGGTGTATGTATTTGTACAATACGACGATCCGAGAGACCGTCGCGTCGTAACCGTCTCATAATACTATTTTTCTATTCAGGCATTTAGTTTCTTGTACGTACGTAAGCGCATTTTGTTGAAATCTGTGTGCTCAACGTCTGTCATAAGTGGGGAGACTGTCCCACTACAAATCCAGCAGCGGTGAGGGTGGGGAGTCGGGAGACAGGCAGTGCCGACTCTGTGCGCCAGCAGCAAGCAGTTAAACTATGTAAACTTTTAAACTTGTTAAACTACTGTATATATAGGCTAAACTTTTAAACTTGTATACTTTATAACCAAATTGTACTGTGAACAATATAGTGTTCTTACTTAGTGAACAGTTTGCGTGAATCTTATTTCACCTGCCTTTCAAACTACAAACATTGGTGACCCCGACGTGATTTAAAAACATAAACGAAACAGTGTAAACTGTAGTGAAACAATGGAAAGTGTAAAAACAGTGTAAGAAATACGCCAGTGTGTGGAAGTGTAAACAGTTTAAGGCATTACTGCAATAACGACGACACTCAACAGTTCGTCAACGTTTGACCAGATGAGTTTCACAATATCACATTATCACATATTTATTTAATTAAATATCATCACAATTTCACAAATATAGATTTATTATTTAAAAAAAAAACACTTGATTTAAACGTTTAAGTTAAGGTCTAGTTTCCACTTAACGCTAACCCTTGCTATAAAAAAAACCTATTACGCCACAGCTTGTGTGGCGTCATTTTTGTCAAGTGTTGGGTCGTAAAAGTTTTTATGTGCGTAGCACGTCACCCTTTTAATGGTTCTAGCCAGCGGTGGCGTAGCTCAGAGAACAAAGACCTCTTTGTCAATGCTAACTAAATGTTACTGATTGCTTAATGACAGTTTTTGTAATGACATTCGTAGTTAATGAACATTCTTTGTATTCTTGTTGATATTTTTATTCTTTGTACGCGATAAACTCTTAATTGTGTTGCAGTTCAACTCAACTCATGTAAAGATATTACACAATCTATTTTTGAACACAATATATTATTAATAGATTATCAGTATCATTAGCAGTTAAGGCAAATTATTAATATTTTACTTGTATCTAAGTTATTAGTTATCAGTAGTATTATTTACGTTCTTATTCTTAGTTCATGTTACCAGTACTTGTATTATTACTTATTTTATTATTAAGTTTATTATTACTGTACTTTGTAATCCCTATACTCGTTTAAGATGGATGCTAATATGAAAACTTTAACACGTAAACGTGGACAGATAAAGGCGCGAGTAACTCGAATAAGAAATTTCGTTTTATCCTTCAGTCTTGAAAGTCATTCATTGTCATCTTTAAAATCTAGACGCAAAAAGCTAGAAGAATGTTGGTCAGATTTCAATGCGGTTCAAGCAGAAATTGATGCACTTCCTAGTGACGATAGTAATTATCAAGATGATGAATACTCCGAATTTGAGAACGATTACTTTGAGATTAGAGACAAGATTGAAGACATTTTATCATCACATGAAAACAGTAATATGTCGATTAACTCACACCCTCCTACACAACAACTGGATGTATCTGATAATATTAAACTTCCCGATATGCCTTTACCTTCGTTCTCCGGAAAATACGAAGACTGGACCGATTTCCACGATGTCTTTGAATCGATGATACACAATTCTACCAAATTACCAAAAATACAAAAATTCTACTACTTACGCTCTTGTCTTTCTGGTGAAGCTTTAAGAACCATTAAAGAATTAAAGGTTACCGCGGACAATTATGACATAGCTTGGACAACTCTTAAACGACGATTCAAGAATAATAGACTCAGTATTAAGGCCCACGTACAGGGTATTTTAAACTTCAAACGTCTTGACAAACCGCTTGCGTTAAAACTGAAACATTTATACGATACTGTTACGAACCATTTAACTGCAGTAAATAATTTAGGCGAACCAACAGATCAATGGGGTACACTTCTAGTGTTTTTAATTACAGAAAAATTGGATTCTGAAACAAGAGACCGCTGGGAATCTTACCATGCCAAACATGTTAGTGATGAGTATGAAGAATTAGATGTCGGTAACAAAATTAGTGGTTCACAGATCCCTAATAATAACTCCAAACCATATTCATTCAAGATGTTAATGCAGTTTATTTATGAACAATGCATGATACAAGAAGTCAGAGAAGAAAGCTACTCTACCGATATAAAAGTTCGCCCAAAGGAAAACAAACACAAATTTCAACACCCTTCTCCAGTAAACAAACCTTCATTCCATACAGTTAGCATATCTAAACCTGCTTGCGCTGTTTGTAAAGAAAGCCATACCACGTTCACCTGCAAACAGTTGTTGAGTCTTAACTTATCTCAACGACTCGACAAAATAAAGAAACTGAATCTTTGTATAAACTGTTTAAGAGTAGGACACAAAACCATACAATGCAAAAGTCCGCATAATTGCAAACATTGCGAAGGACGTCATCATACTGTACTTCATAATGACGGACAAAAGGAAAAGGTTAACCCTTCAAATCAAAACCATACCATTTCTGCATGTTCAAGCATCAGCGGTGAAGTACTTCTTGCCACTGCTATTATTCTTATTTTTGATAATCAAGGTGACGCCTATCCTTGCCGTGCATTGTTAGACAGCGGCAGTCAGTCTAATATTATAAGTCAATCACTTATATCTTCTTTAGGCCTGAAAACCTCCAAAACAAATGTGTCAGTCAACTGTATTGGAAATACAGGTGTTTCGACCAATTCATTTGTACGCACTAAAGTCAAGTCAAGATTCAGTAATTATGAAGAAGAAATTGACTTTCTGGTTCTAGGAAAAATCACTAATGATCTACCAACCTCTTCAAATCTCCCGACTTTAAGTATCCCTGGCGGAGTGAATCTCGCTGATGATCACTTTTACAAATCGAGAGGAATTGACGTTTTACTTGGCGCAAGTGTCTTTTATAACACTTTACGAAAAGGCCACATTAAACTCGGAGATAACCTACCTGTTATACAGAATACAGCCTTTGGTTGGATTGTTAGTGGCAAGCTAGCATCTGATGAGTCTACAAATAAACTTTATTCAACTCTGAACACGGTGTGTTTTACCTCTGTATCAGCAAATCTAGAAAATCTTATCTGATCCTTTTGGAAGATAGAAGAAATTCCAAATAAGAAGAAACAATCCTATGAAGAGGAAGCATGTGAAAATCATTATGAGGCGAACATAAAACGTCAGCCAGATGGCAGATATGTTGTTAAGCTTCCGTTTTCGACTGATCCAACATCTTCTCTCGGTGAGTCAAAGGATCAAGCTTTCAGGCGTTTTCTAGCCTTGGAACGTAAACTCAACAGAAATCCTGAACTCAAGGAAAATTATACTTTATTTCTAAATGAGTACCTAGAGAACGAGGAAATGGAGAAGATATCTGAGAAATCCGAACCTGACAAAGTATACTATTTGCCTCATCATCCTGTCCTCAAAGAGTCAAGCTCTACAACCAAACTACGTGTGGTTTTCGACGCCTCATCGAAGACATCTACAAATAAATCACTCAACGATGTTCTCATGGTTGGTCCTACAATACAACGCGATTTAATCTCAATATTGTTGTCATTCCGTACTCATATGTATGTTTTCACTGCAGATATCAAACAAATGTACCGTAAGGTGTTACTAGATGAAACTCAACGAGACTATCAACGAATTCTTTGGCGTGATAACACAACTGATCCAATTTCTACATATCGACTCAAGACAGTCACTTACGGTATCGCGTCAGCTCCATTTCTCGCAATAAGAACTCTATTTCAGCTTGCTGAAGACGAAAAGCACATTTTCCCTGTAGCTTCAGAGACTTTACAACATGATTTCTATGTAGACGATGTATTGACAGGAACTGATTCGCTTGATCAAATTATTGAAGTGCAAAGACAACTGATAAATCTCTTAGAAAGAGGAGGTTTTGAACTACGAAAATGGTGTGCGAATCACCCTATGATCTTAAACAATATCCCAAGTGAAAATATTGAAGCAGGATTCCTCATTGAAGAATCTGAAAACAAGTCAACCAAGGCCCTAGGTATTTTATGGCAGCCTTCAAATGACACATTTCAGTTTCATGTTAGTCTTTCTGAAGCACCTAAGCTTGTAACTAAACGAGTAATACTTTCTGACATTTCCAAAATTTTTGATCCTATTGGCCTTATCTCACCAGTAGTCATCACAGCAAAATTATTTATGCAAGAAATATGGTCTATAAAGGACTTTGGATGGGATGAACCAGTTCCCGCCAACATACTGAAGAAGTGGAACGTTTACAGAAATTCATTGCAAGATCTAAACCAACTAGCCGTGGAGAGAAGAGTATTAAGTGGCACTTCCAATCAAGAATATGAGATACATGGGTTTGCTGATGCATCTGAGAGGGCGTACGGATCATGTTTGTATATAAGGACCATCCAAGAAAATAGTGATATTAGAGTTAAACTATTATGTTCCAAGTCTCGTGTTGCACCACTTAAGCAACTAACTTTGCCCAGATTAGAATTATGTGCAGCACTTCTGTTGTCTCAGCTATTAAACAAAACTTTGAGTTCCTTGGAAAGGATACAAATTAGGAGCATCACTCTGTGGACTGACTCAACCATAGTGTTGCATTGGTTAAACTCATCTCCAAAAACTTGGCAGACCTTTGTAGCGAACAGAGTTTCACAGATTCAGGAACTAACAAACAACTGTACTTGGAAGCACGTTAGATCTCAAGACAACCCAGCTGATTTAATATCTAGAAGTACGTCTCCTCAAACGCTCATAAAAAATAAGCTATGGTGGCACGGACCTCAGTGGCTGACAAGCACAGAGTGCAATTGGCCCAAGACAATTCTAACTACTCCTGTTGATTCAGAATTTGAAGAAAGAAAAAAGAAAATTAACATACATTGTACTAATTCTTCATCATTTGAATTGATTGAGAAATTTTCATCTTGGACGAAACTTCTAAGAATTACTGCTTTATGCCGACGTTTTATTAAGAACTGTAAAAATCCTTCAAACCGAACCATAGGACATCTCACACCGGAGGACTTGCATAATGCAGAATTAGTATGGATAAAATCAGCTCAACGTACATTCTCTGACGACATAGATAGACTTCAGAAAAGGAAGACCGTAAGCAATAACATAAAATCACTTGCACCATATGTGGATGAGATAGGCATTCTTCGTGTTGGTGGTAGACTAAAACATGCTTCAATATCTTCAGATTGCAAAAACCCAATTCTGCTTCCACCTGATCATCAAATTACAAAATTGATATTTCATGAAACTCATACTACCACACTTCATACGGGTCCTCAAGCACTTCTTGCAGCAGTAAGGACAAAATATTGGCCTATTAATGGGAAGGTGTTAGCTCGATCCATCGTAAGGAAATGCTTTAAATGTAGTAGGTCAATGCCAAGAGCAGCTAAATATTTAATGGGCGACCTACCTGCTTGCCGAGTTCAACCTTCTCGTCCTTTTGAAAATTGTGGTGTCGATTTCTGCGGCCCTTTCTACTACCGGAGAGTTTTACAACGAAAATCTCATCCTGTAAAGGCATATGTAGGGCTCTTCGTTTGCATGTCTACCAAAGCTATTCATCTCGAATTGGTACCAGATTTAACAACGAAAAAATTCCTAGAAGCTCTTGACAGAATGATGGCACGACGCGGGAAGATCAAAAACATCTACTCAGATAATGGCACTAACTTTGTCGGAGCGAAGAATGAACTCATCGAACTTCGTCAGCTATTTAAGACTGAAAACCATCAATATCAACTCCAGTCATTTTGTGCGTCTGCATCTATAAACTGGCATTTCATTCCACCTCACTCACCACACTTCGGTGGCTTGTGGGAAGCGGGAGTTAAATCAGTTAAAGGTCATCTTAAACGAGTACTGGGAACACGTATTCTGTCTTATGACGAATTAGAAACATTACTCATTAAGATTGAAGCTTGCGTAAATTCTCGACCTTTGACACCTTTATCCACTGATCCTAATGACTTATACCCTTTAACGCCCGCTCATTTTCTTATAGGTGAAACCTTATCATCTTTCCCTGTACCTGACTTGACGCATTTAAAAATGAATAGATTAGATTACTGGCAACACGTTCAACAAATGTATCAGAATTTTTGGAAACGCTGGTCAAACGAATACTTAGTTACATTACAACAGTGAAATAAATGGACCAAGGACTTTCCCCCTCCCCAACCAGGCTCTCTAGTGGTCATTCGAGAAGATTTTAGACCACCACTACACTGGGAAATTGGCCGTGTCGTTGAACTTCACATTGGGTCGGACGGAAAAGCTCGTGTTGCTACGATCCGAACTTCTCGAGGTTTGACTAAACGAGCTCTCGTCAAGCTTTGTCCTCTTCCAGATGATTGAAGTCTGCGCCTTCAACGGGGGCGGCATGTTCAACGTCTGTCATAAGTGGGGAGACTGTCCCACTACAAATCCAGCAGCGGTGAGGGTGGGGAGTCGGGAGACAGGCAGTGCCGACTCTGTGCGCCAGCAGCAAGCAGTTAAACTATGTAAACTTTTAAACTTGTTAAACTACTGTATATATAGGCTAAACTTTTAAACTTGTATACTTTATAACCAAATTGTACTGTGAACAATATAGTGTTCTTACTTAGTGAACAGTTTGCGTGAATCTTATTTCACCTGCCTTTCAAACTACAAACACTGTGTTTTCACATTCTCAGTTGAAAGGTTTATTTAACCTACAATGTACAATTCATTTTACTTCCATGTTCCACAAGGAAGTGGAAGTGTGGTCATGGTGAAAAAAAAATCGTGTTCGAGATAACGGCAGATTCTGATTGTACTACAATCAAAACATGAAAAAAGTAATTTTTCGAAAAATATCTGTGTGTGTCTGTGTGTAGAATTTTTTATATTGCAAAGGATAACAGCTGCAAATTCAAGCACAATCAAATAATATTTTGCATACAGTCCTGAATTGTAGAGGACTCGAGGTCTGTTGATTTTGGTGATGATCGGTTAAGGGGCAGGGGTAGTTTACCGGCAACGTTTTACGTTTTAACAAGAGTAAAGTGCTTAATTTTGATAAATAAAGTATCGTGAAAAGAAGGTCATAATAATCCACTGTAGAAAGGTAGATGGAATATCTATAAATGAAAAGGGTAGTTGAAGGGAGGAGGTGGTAATTTTTTTTATAAATTAAAATGGTAGTTGATGATGGAGGAGATAAATTTTTATAAGTTTTATATGTGTACTACGTTACTGACAACAAATAAGTAGTTTCTATGGAAACATTTCATTCCACTTTAACGAAATTCTATATTTCTCTTTTTAATTTAAATCACGTATGAGTGAAAATACATCGTTCGTGGCAGGCAAGCATATCTCAATTATATAATGTTTACTTTTCGAAAGTTTTATTATTGTGATTACCGCGATAAAAAGGCCAACAGGATACACACACACACACACACATGCAAAATTCGCGTTATTTCTGGCCTCACTCATGTTTATTTTCTTATGTTTGCACGCTTTTTAAATGGAAATTGCCGAAACTCACACCAACCCAACGCGTGAAAGCCGAAAAGGTGGACTTCGATTTGCTTCCTGTGGATCGCTGGGCAGTGTTGTTGTATTAAAGCAAATAATACAATCTGTGTACTATTTCTATTATGATATGAGAATTATAAACTAATATGTGCATGTGTGTATGTATGAAAAATATATAAATATTTTTCTCCTTTGGAAAATTGTTTGCCCCTCCTTGAAAATATTTTGACCTCCCTGATGGCTAGTAATTTACTAGCCTGTGTGGAATATAACGTTATGACATGGATCAGAATGGTGGGTGTTAAACAGGAGACACAAACGTATTAAGGAAGAAATGTTTTGCTGAGAAATTTATAATTATACGGGTGAACAGAATAGTCGTCCAGGAAATCAGAAGACAAATGGAAAGAAAGAAATCAAGACTCGATTTTAAAAAAGAAAAATGACTAATATAGTATTGACAGGAAAGACTTTGATAACACTATAGTCATCCCTCGGCCCCTCGCAGCGAGAGTCCAATTTCATTACAGGTATCAGATCGCAGCTACCTTTAGCTAGCTCTTCGTTCGACCTACAGACATTTTATCCAAAAGTACAGTCCTTCCTCACGAAGGTTGAGGATAGTCTTAATCCACCTGACATGGTGGTACGATTTTAGCTGATACGTAATTTCTTCAGAACTCAAGCATCCACTTATTTAATTAATATTTAAATGATTTTAAATATACATTTTAGGACATGGAAGTCATGTATGGTTCTCCATACCAATTTTTATATATGTGATTAATTTGTTTCATTTATTTATATTGAAACAAATTACAAACTATCAAGTAATTTTATTCTCATTACTACGTTAGCAGTGCATAGAATGTGCTCCCGCTGGCTCACGTCTCACTGTAGTTTACACGTTGCTTGTGTACAAGATATTTCTTTAAACACTTCACTTACCTACACCAGATCAAACGGTTTCTGTCTCTGTCAAACTACCCCACCTTGTCTAGCTTTTCAAGCAGTTGTAATACTTCATTATTTTGATGTTTATAAAGTCTTCGTTTGTATTTATACTCAATCCTTGATCTCAAGTCTTGATGGATGTCATCGCTCCCAATTCCCACATCGTTCCCACAGTCTATCAACAATACCGCAAAGCACTTTATTTCGAATAGTTTGAATTATTTTAATGTTGGATTCTTTTTACAACCCAAAATGTTGGATTGTTTTTGCACACTATAAACCCGCAGCGGTTTCAAAATTTATTTGTTTAGTAACTGTTTATTATGCAGTGACAGTTCCAAATGGCCATCACAGTTTCTTAAAATCTTATTCCAAGTTCGTCACGTTCTGTCTTGACATGCTCTTACCAATTAAGCTTAGCATTAGAGTCAAGCCCAGATACTTTGTAGAAATTGCAAGTGATGAATGATTCAAAACGGTAAGTGCTCTGTTTCCCTGTTGGTGAAATTGACATGAGTAGATTTTTTCCCATTCAGTTTTCTCATTGTGCTCCATTTTTTTCCATCTACTGGCATAACTAACATTTAAATGTACCGTTTAAGAATGTTTGTTACTATTTCTAAATTGTTACCGGCAGCTAATAATGGTGTGCCATCAGCAAATGTAGCTGTTGTACACACCATCACTTTTGGAATAAAAGAAGGGGACGAGAAGAACCCCGAAAAAGGTTGAGGCATGGTGTGGAGGAAGCAATGATGTTTAGAGGCCTGGAAGAGGATGTGTGAGCATGGGCACAGAGTGTTTTACGTGTGTGGTCTGTGTGTGTGCGCGCGCACGCATGTGATATTTCTATTACATTTACTATATTGATTTCTTTAGAGGGGGGTTACAACTCCTATTTTTAAAAAATTTTTAACAAATTCAAAATTTTAATTTCAACGTGTTATAAATCATATGTATTATAAATCGTTAAAGTATTAATTGGTCATCAACGCTCAACTCAAACGACAATTAGATAAAACTTTTTAATTCTAGTTTAAAAGGTTTATATTTTTAGATTAAAATGTAAAAACATGATATTATAACAACAGATATGTCCTTATCCACTTTCTAATATTTTTTATCTTTATTAACAATAGAATTAATGGGACAGATGCAATATTGTTGTTTAATGAAACACTTCTTTTCGTTAGGTAGAACTAGTTCCTTCTGGCTGTCGCAGTTTAGAAGCATAACTCCTTTGGAAAGCATCATATTGTAACACGCTAAAAACGAACTTACAGATTTTCTTAGTCAAAGAAAAAATGATATTCAAATTGTTTTATCATTTGTCAATAATAAACACTTGTGTTTTAATACCAGGATTTTTACATGCAAGGAAAGAGATAAAGGTAAGATATCACAACCCCGATTACTCTACAGTTTTTTTAGTAAAAAAAATTGTAAAGCATCAAACACAATAAACACTAACATTTACAAACTACTAAATTCGATATTTAGTAAATTTATAATCATAATTTTTAAGTGAGAAAGGATTTTTACTTAAAGTAGTTCAGCTTGTTACTTTAGTTTAAAGTATATTTTTATACTTAGATTTAGACAGTCCTAAATGTAATATTTTGATAAATAGACATTACTGTCAGTAATATCTGAAATTTTCTTTTTTTAAATGTATCTGACAAAGATTTAGCAGGAAATGTCACAGATATTAATTCTGTCGAAATTATTAAAAGTGGAGAGTTTATACTTTGAAAAAAATTCTCAGTAACTTAATTCTCTATATAAAATTTTAATTTTTAAAACAATTTTATTTTTATTGACACGTGGTGCCTTAAAATTTGGAAAATTTACATAATAAACAAGACATTTCGATTTGGATTTGGATAAAAATTTTAGTGCGACATCTTTTCACAGCTTTCAAATTTTAAGTTATTCTCTTGAAGGGACCTTGTGTCCTAAAATTAAGAATCCTTTTCAAACTGCCTACTATACACGGATTTTTGTTAATTTTTGCCCTTTAATTTGAAATCCTACATGGATTTATGTGATTATTGTTTCACTTTTCCCGTTAATTAACCCACTATGGATTTTTGCTCTTTTATCAAAATTTTGACCCACTTTTTGGACCCCGGCGTCCCCAAATGTTGATATTTTCAAAAATAAATATCATATTTAAATTTTGGTGCCTTTTAATTTGAAATCGTACATGGATTTTTGTGACTTTTTTCCTTTTTGATCCTCCCACGTTTTTGCCCCTCTTTTTGGGGGGAATCGATCTCAAGAACAACAGAGATATGTAAGAGAAAAGTATGGACACGCTTGTAAGATTGTATGAAAATCAGTTAATATATTCAAAAGTAATGGTGAACCATAATCTAAAAAGACAGATTGACACGTAGACAGATACACAAACGGTCGAGATAAAACTGAGAAGTCGCTTTGCTCGTTCAAATATAAAATTACTACCTCCCTCCCAAAAATATAATATAATATAATATACTTCTAAATATTACGAATCAATTTTTCCTTACTTAGTTTACAAGTTGTCTTTTGTATTAATAAATAATTTGGAGATTTTATTACAATTTTGTTTTTCTTTAAGATTTTGCTAAATCTCCTAAACAGACATAGACATTAGTTTCAAACTGTACTGTGGCTTTTCATATGGTCATATTACTGATATGAGACTAATAGATAATCTTGTTGTAGAATAAAGGTAGTTGCGTTAACAGACTTTAAGTTAAACAATAATTCTTTATAACATCTTAGCGGTAGGTGATCTCTATCACGTGAATTCTCTACCCTGTCTGCCTCCATCGTAATTATTTTACACTGTTTCGATTTCTAGAATCTGGAATCGTCTACAGACGCTAGTATAAGTAAAAGAACTTGGAATAAAATTATAACCGAAATTTTGGCAAACATCAATAATTAAGACTAACATTTTATCATCATATAGTTTGAATGTAGCTTTATAAAACCTGAATTTGTGTAACTAGTGTCTGTTGTTTGGTCGACATATTCAGCTACATTTTAAACTAAAAATTGTTTGTTCCGGTGTCAAGTAGGTCGGCTAGAGCTGGTCACACCAACGTTTCTTCGGAGTCGCAACTCTCCGTAATTCGATACTTGTTTGGCGATGCGGCAGTCGTCCATTCGGTTAAGATTTATCAACCACCAATTTACCTGATATCGGGCAATCCTATCGAGTATACCCATAATATTTGGTTTCTTATGTAAGCTTCTATCAGCATTTCTTCTAAGATGCCTGAGAAATCTCATTTTGGCCGCTTGAATACGAGGGTCATCACCTTGCAGAAATTTAGGCGTGTTCCTTTACGCGTTGATTTTAGAGATCTCCTGATGATCCCGCATGTGCATATGGTTGACTTTATGTACCTCATTCCCCACGTCATGTTTACATTATATCCCAGATATTCAATATTGCTGTCCCGTCCCAGAACAGTTCAACGTTTGCTCGTATGGTATCAGCTGCATGGAAAGACACGACCTTTGACATCAATGTGGTATTCTGTAATAAGTAATCCATGCAGATTCCACGCAATGAGAGTACAGCCATCTACTAGCTACTATCCGAGTTCCACATAGTCGTAACAAACAACTTACCAATCTTAAAATGCTCCGGAAGGTTTATCTGCCAATTGTGTATTACATCGTCTGTACATAAATTAAAAAGGGAAAGTGATAATGGGCACCCTTTTCTTCCTACAGAATTAATCAGACCCTCACTAGACCTGTACATTTGTGCTCGGTCTTCCTGTCTCTATAATGACTTTGTTTTCCAAAATAAAAAACGATTTGTATAGCATCAATGAGGGGGTGTTGCGGGAACTCTTTCTGTGTCATTATTATTTCCCATTGCCACAGTCATTATTATTGACCATAGACTTCATCATAAAATTTGTAAATTTTACATACATATATATATATATATGTGTGTATATTAATATATATTACGGTATATTTAATATTTAAACTGAAATTACCTCAAGATATTTTTTCCTTATTAGGAACATGTTTCGAGAACCATGTTTTTTGTTTGAATATATGTTTGGCTAAGATATCTAGATGATGGGTTACATATATCAAGTAACACAAATACAAATGGAGATAACAAATCAATAACATACATCAAAAATACAATTCACCGAACAAAAAGAAAATCACAACAAAATCAACTATTTAGACATAAATATCACAAGATACAATAACCACATACAAGAAGAAAGCAATATAAAGAAAACCAACATCCACTAACATCATTATACCTAACCATTCTGACCACCCACCACAACATAAAATAGCAGCTTTCTACTCACTATTTAACAGAATGTACAAAATACCCCTAAACAGACAAGGAACAGACAAAGAAAGAAATATAACATACCAAATTGCTTGTGAAAATGGATATAATTAAAACACTGTAAACAAAATAGGAAATAAAATAAAATATAAAATAAAAACTGAACAATTAAGAATCAATAAAAATGAACAAAATAAAATTAATAACAACAATATAAAATGGGCCGCATTCACGTACTTTCACGTACATAAATATTAAAATGACAAAGCTAACAAAACTGTTTAAGAACACACACATTAAAATAGCACATAAAACTTACAAAAACTAAATAACCCACACAACAAAGATAATACAACAACCAATAGTATATACAAAATTGAATGCCAAGATTGGAATAAATGTTACATAGGACAAACAAAAACAACTGAAAAAACGTTATTTTAAACACCTAAACGTATACAAAAACCAGAAATATACAAATCCAATTTGGCCACACATGCAATAAACACGGGACATGAATTCCCAAACATAACCAACATGACACTAATAAAAACACATACCACACAAAGGCACCATAATGAACATTTGGAAAAATTTACAAATATACAAACATAAAATGTGACGATTTCATTAATTAAAAATAAAATAATTAATAAATAGGGAATGTAAAAGCTGAGAAATTTTAAATTTTAATAAAGCGCACATTTAAACTAATTTTTATCGCTATCATAAATCATAATAATATTTAATAAAGAGTTTTAATAATAAAATATAAGGAATAAGAGTTTACAGATAGGGAAACCCTTGTTAATCAACCGTGCATAGACATGCGCTAACCGGAATTCACTTGAATACCGACCCCTAAACAAACTAATAATCCTGGTAAATTAATATTAAATAAATAAATAATAAAAACCACTGTAGTGTACTATAATGAAGTCTGTAATTAAGAATATCTTTGGATAATTAGAAAGTCAATCTTTAACCCCTTAAATAGAAGATAAATGTGGAACTATTTTGTTGCGACGCGTAAACTCCGCGCGATTAACTGACCCTTCCTACATAGTAGAGAGTCGAGATGAAGCGCTCGCGTAGAAAACACGCGTTTGAACCATGTGTCAGAGAAAGACAGAATGTTTGTATTTAGAAGACAGACACAACAATGTGTAGCAAAAGTATTGCCAAATTAGTGTGGTAGTAGCCTAAATGTTAAAAAACGAAATGCATAAATATCTGTGTAAGGGATGACATCTCATTTGTTTAATTTGTAAGATGTCTATGTCGTTTTAAATAATATGGTACGAGCTACCAAAAGTGAGAACTTTTATAAACAATAATGTGACGTGCGATTCTGCAACAAACAAGAACATTTACGGCACTTATACCACTAACGATGTTTACCTACGAGACTTCTGAGAACCTCCACGCTACTTGATTATGAAGTAACCACTTCAGGAACTTCAACAGGAAAGTTAACTCCACTTATGATCAACCGCTAACGAACACCATAAGGACCAAGGACCCAGACTACGAGTAAACTGATGGATATGGCAGGTGACACGGAGACATGTTCTCCGTGATTAATTAAAATTCTAACCAATGAATTGTTAAAGACAGTTGAAATAAAAAAAAAAAAAAAATAGAAAGACTGTAATGATAACCACTTTATAAGATGTAGTATGTTTTAGAATTCAAAATATTTGTAGTACCGAATAATGTTGATGTATATGTATAGCTTCACTGATACAAATTTTAGATTAAGTCCATTCTTCAAATGGCCCCCAAATAGTATTATAGAATATAAATAAGCGAGCTTAACTCATACACAAGTTTAAGGTCCCGGATCCGTGGATAACGCTAGCACTGATAAATACATATGTTTGGCCCCAGTTCTTTACCAAAATCTGTTATAAATTGTAATCTTTGATTCAGAAAACCTTATATGGGAATATTTATGTAGAGCTGTTGTAGTAATGATTTAATAAAAGAGATGTCGTTACTTTACACTAAAACAGTGAGTGAATAAATCATCAGACCCCCATGTAAAAGTTCCTTTAGTTATAACTACTGCTGGTTTAATTAGTAATTAAAAGTTAATTACGAGTATGGCAGCCCGTGCAAGTGTTCAAGTGTTCTGAGGTAAGTATGCACAGGTTCCTGATGTTATATCGTAGCTGAGACGTTATAAGATGCGCCATTCTGCTTTGTAAAAAAAAAAAAAATTGTGTCCATCGTGACGCATATAAAATGCGCCACTCTGTTTTGTTTAATAAATAATTGTGTAATATTGTGACACCCTGTTGATCTATTCACTCATGTACTTTAATATATGTCTAAAATTTTAAATAAAATAAAAATGATAATTATTATTATAATAGTATAGTAAATAGGTAACTGTTATTGTGAATTAGATGTAGGAGTTTACTCAATGTTAACGTAACGCCACATGTATACGTAACAACATCAGGTACGTACTTGTCAAAATTTCATTCATCAACGTGTCGGTTTGTAAACAAAATCTGACCGGTTAATTTTCTTGTCCACGCCTGTGTAAAACTGTCATAGTTACCTCGCGCAAAGTTGAGTTAGACAATACCCAACCCTCTTCGATGGTTCTATTGTTATAAGAAGCGTGTATCATCCTGTGCGTAGTGACCGAGAATTTCACCCTTCGTTGAATGTATATTGACGCCTGTGTGAGATTTCTCTTTCTCTGAAATGTACTTCTCGAACTACCAATATAAATTTTAAATGTGAACTTTAATTGTTTATTTGTAAAAAAAAACAAGAAAGAGTAGTATAGAATTTAGTACGAATAGTAGAATAAGTATTTGTAGTGATTCACATTCCCAAAATGCTTTGGTTAACCCTCTCTATTGTTAGATAAAGTGTTAAACCCCTTACCCCGAAACAAAACTTTTAAACAAAGTAAAATTAAACAAAGTAAATAAACGTGCCCTAAATAAAAATAAATAAATAATAAGTCCTTTAAATAAAAAGTTTAATAATATCTTAAATTATACTAACGTGTTATAAAAGTGTAGTAGTGAAATAAGTAAAAAGGTAGTAATAATAAAAGAATATTTGAATAAAGTAAACACCCGGTTGTTGCCTGCTTGAAAATAATTCCCCAGCGAGCCAGAATAAGCCAAACTCGTTCGTGCAGGAAGTAGTCGTGTTTAGTATTGTAGGAAGCGACCCCAATTGTTATGAAATCCAAAAGTGGTACCGAAGTAAACAATAGGCACCACCCCTGTGTATAATACAATGCACCAGTGTAAAGTGTTTGACCCCTCTTGCATAGTTTGTAACAGCTGGTTCTTAAAAGTAAATAAAGATTCCCCTTCGTGAAATTCCGCTTATCTCAGTAGAATAAGCAATTACAGTTAAGAAATGATCTAAGGTCGAGTATGGGATTGACTTTAGATTACCTTAGTAGTATTAAGAGATAGAGATAAGAAACGTAACAAAGTCACAACGGCGCCGTACTGAAAGAGTTCTTTACAAGGGTTAAAGAAAGTGCAGAAAGCTAACTAATAGAGTTAGAGTATGCAAAATGTAATCAGTCGGGCCACGATATTGTGAAGTTGTGGGAAATTAGTAGTAGAAATAAAATTAAGGTAGCCTTTAAGAAACGAGATAAAGGGAAGTTCACGGAAGAAAAGAAAATGAGTACTAAGTATATCTCATGCGGTAATCCACAAGCATACTCCCAGTACCACTTTCGAATTCTTCTTATTAAAATTTCCTCCAGTCTGTTTTAAGCGGCGGAGTATGTGACGATTTCATTAATTAAAAATAAAATAATTAATAAATAGGGAATGTAAAAGCTGAGAAATTTTAAATTTTAATAAATCCCACATTTAAACTAAATTTTATCGCTATCATAAATCATAATAATATTTAATAAAGAGTTTTAATAATAAAATATAAGGTATACGAGTTTACTGATAGGGAAACCCTTGTTAATCAACCGTGCATAGACATGCGCTAACCGGAATTCACTTGAATACCGACCCCTAAACAAACTAATAATCCTGGTAAATTAATATTAAATAAATAAATAATAAAAACCACTGTAGTGTACTATAATGAAGTCTGTAATTAAGAATATCTTTGGATATTTAAAAAGTCAATCTTTAACCCCTTAAATAGAAGATAAATGTGGAACTATTTTGTTGCGACGCGTAAACTCCGCGCGATTAACTGACCCTTCCTACATAGTAGAGAGTCGAGATGAAGCGCTCGCGTAGAAAACACGCGTTTGAACCATGTCTCAGAGAAAGACAGAATGGTTGTATTTAGAAGACAGACACAACAATGTGTAGCAAAAGTATTGCCAAATTAGTGTGGTAGTAGTCTAAATGTTAAAAAACGAAATGCATAAATATCTGTGTAAGGGATGACATCTCATTTGTTTAATTTGTAAGATGTCTATGTCGTTTTAAATAATATGGTACGAGCTACCAAAAGTGAGAACTTTTATAAACAATAATGTGACGTGCGATTCTGCAACAAACAAGAACATTACGGCACTTATACCACTAACGATGTTTACCTACAAGACTTCTGAGAACCTCCACGCTACTTGATTATGAAGTAACCACTTCAGGAACTTCAACTGAAAAGTTAACTCCACTTAAGATCAACCGCTGACGAACACCATAAGGACCAAGGACCCAGACTACGAGTAAACTGATGGATACAGCAGGTGACACGGAGAATAGTTCTCCGTGATTAATTAAAATTCTAACCAATGAATTGTTAAAGACAGTTGAAATAAAAAAAAAAATAGAAAGACTGTAATGATATCCACTTTATAAGATGTAGTGTGTTTTAGAATTCAAAATATTTGTAGTACCGAATAATGTTGATGTATACGTATAGCTTCACTGATACAAATTTTAGATTAAGTCCATTCTTCAAATGGCCCCCAAATAGTATTATAGAATATAAATAAGCGAGCTTAACTCATACACAAGTTTAAGGTCCCGGATCCGTGGATAACGCTAGCACTGATAAATACATATGTTTTGGCCCCAGTCCTTTACCAAAGTCTGTTATAAATTGTAATCTTTGATTCAGAAAACCTTATATGGGAATATTTATGTAGAGCTGTTGTAGTAATGCTTTAATAAAGAGATGTCGTTACTTTACACTAAAACAGTGAGTGAATAAATCATCAGACCCCCATGTAAAAGTTCCTTTAGTTACAACTACTGCTGGTTTAATTAGTAATTAAAAGTTAATTACGAGTATGGCAGCCCATGCAAGTGTTAAAGTGTTCTGAGGTAAGTATGCACAGGTTCCCGATGTTATAACGTAGCTGAGACGTTATAAAAACACAAAACAAACTAATACCGGAACTATTAAAAATCAATACAAAACATGACAAAATTTTCAAAGCCCTCAACATCGAAAATACACAAAATACTAATACATACACCACAATCACACAATAAAACAAATTTAAAATGCCAGAAGCCAGCAGGAGGCCACAATAATGGCCAACCAACACACATGTACTTCACCAGACACAAAAGCCGGAAGGCTGAGGATGGGTACAAAATAGTACACGAAACATGTTCCTAATAAGGAAAGAAATATGTTGAGGTAAATTCATTACAAGAATTAAATATTGTATATACATGTGTATATATTTTTTTGTGATGTTTTCAATTTGTTTCTTCTGCAAGTAGATTATATTGTATATACTTTTTAACACCTGACGCACGTTTCACTGAAAAATATCAGTATCATCAGAGGTTTCTAAGTGAATTAATAACAATCGAAATAATTCTATTAATATAAAATTAACGAATAATCGAATTTGTATCGATCTTAATGTAAAATAAAATAACTTATAATCAATTTAGGTCGATTAGTTAACGATTGTTTTAATGTTTATTTTCTTCAGCAGCTGTTTTCTCGGTTATATTTGAAATTTGTTTATATGTTATTCATTTTTATTTTTATTTTTTAGTAAATTTATAATTTTAAATAGATCGTGTTGTTTTGTTTTTTATTTGGGTTTGTTCTTTAATTAATAAATTATTGTTATTGTGTTTGTAAATGTTAAGATTTTCCCAAATATTTATATTAATAAAATTATTTCGATTGTTATTAATTCACTTAGAAACCTCTGATGATACTGATATTTTTCAGTGAAACGTGCGTCAGGTGTTTAAAAGAATATACAATATAATCTACTTGCAGAAGAAACAAATTGAAAATATCACAAATTATATAATTACTGCAAGATACATCGAGTTACTTATATAGAAAAAAAAAAAAATATATATATATATATATATATATATATATGTATTCAAACACTTTTGCTACAGTCTGTTTCTTGATGTATATATATTTAATATTTATAATCACTTTACCTATAGATATTTTCTCCTTATTTGGAACATGTTTCGGGTACCATCTTGTACCCATCATCAGCCTTCCGGATTTTGTTACTGGTGAAGTACATATGTGTTTGATTGGTTATTATTGTGGCTTCCTGTTGGCTTCTGGTACTTTAAATTGGTTTTATTGTGAGTGATTGTGGTGTATGTGTTAGTATTTTGTGTATTTTCGATGTTGAGTGCTTTGAAAATTGTGTCATGTTTTGTATTGATTTTTATTTGTTCAGGTATTAGTTTGTTTTGTATTTTACGTTCTTTATTTGTAAATTTTTCCAAATGTTCATTATGGTGCTTTTGTGTGGTATGTGTTTTATTAGTGTCATATTGGTTACGTCTGGGAATTCATGTCTCACCGTTTATTGCATTTGCGGCCAAATTAAATTTATATATTTGTGTTTTTTTGTAAGGATTTAGGTGTTCAAAATAACGTTTTCCAGCTGTTTTTTTGTTTGTCCTAAGTAATATTTATTGCAATCTTGGCATTCAATTTTGAATATGCCTTTGGTTGTATTATCTTAGCTCTATGGGTTATTTAGTTTTTGTAAATTATTTTTATTAGTTTTGTATGCTATTTTAATATCTGTGTTTTTAAATAGTTTTGCTAGTTTTGTCATTTTATTATTTATGTATGTGAATGTGGCCCATTTTTTATTGTTGTTATTATTTATGTGTTGTTCATTTTGATTAATTTTTAATTGTTCAGATTTTATTTTATATTTGACTTTATTTTCTATTTTGTTTACAGTATTTTTATTGTATCCATTTTCATAAGCAATTTGGTATATTATATTTCTTTCTTTGTCTGTTTCTTGTTTGTTTAGGCGAATTTTGTACATTCTGTTAGAAAGTGAATAGAATGCTGCCATTTTATGTTGTGGTGGGTGGTCAGAATGGTTAGGTATAATGATGTTAGTAGAAGTTGGTTTTCTGTATATTGCATATTGTATGTGGTTGTTGTTTCTTTTGATGGTTATGTCTAAATAGTTGATATTGTTATGTTTTTCTTTTTCTTCTGTGGATTGTTTTTTTGGATGTATGTTATTGATTTGTTTTAATATGTTATCTGCATTTGTGTTTTTGTTATTTGATACATATAGCCCATCATCTATGTATAATGAATTTAACGACTAATTTCAATGTCATTTTACAGGGGGAAGTGAAGAGATCGTGCATTGTGTGCGAGTCGGAATTCAGTACAGTCGTCCAGTCTCCGTGCTTTGTCGACAAATCGCTGATCGCACAAGACTTCTTAAATATGAATCTGCGAATAGCTCTTGTAACTGCGCCGAGGCGCTTCGGAAAATCTGTGAATATGAAGATGCTGAAGGCGTTCCTGCAGACAGAAAACGGTTTGATATCTTCCAATCAAACTGTCAACTGCGGTCTCTTTATAAAACACAATATGAATATTTTCAATTTGAACAATAACACTTTCTTTTATTCACATTGCGGACAGTATCCCGTTATTTATGCTAATTTTAAACAAATAAAAGGACGTAATTTTGATGATATTTTAGGTGATTTTGCAAGTGTAGTACACAAAGCATTTAAGGAACACAGGTACCTACTTAACAGTACTCGGCTGGATGACAGCGAAAAGAGGCGTGCTTCGTTATATATTGACGAGATGACGTATGAAGGCTTAACAGAAAGACAGTTAAGAAAAGGTTTGGAATATCTATCAGAAATGTTGTACATGCATTTTAACCGTAAAGTAATAGTCTTAATTGATGACTTTGATGCTCCTGTTTGGGTATTATTAACACGTGACTTTTCTGAAACGGATGTACATAAAACTATACAATTTTTCAGCGACGTGATGTCAGAATTACTGGAAGCCAACAGTTATGTTGAAAGAGCTTTGATTAATGCGTGCGTACGGTTATCTGGAATTCTGTCATTAGACGCAAACACCGTTCCTCATTTTTCTTTCCTGGGAAATCATCCGCTGGTCACGTATTATGGACTGACAGAGGAAGAGATGAGAGAAAAACTCAATTACTTCAATATTATACATAGCTACGAAGACGTGAGGTCTTATTACGACGGCTATAAGACAGAAGGTTCAGCAGACAAGGTCTACAGCACCTGGTCAATTTTGAACTATTTACAGTATGAAAAACTGAAAGACTACTGGATCGACAGTGCCGGCTTAACAGACTTGGATAAATTATTTGTACAGACAGAAATACGAAGATTAATTACACAACTTCTAGATTGGAAGGCGTTCACAATAGGAACAAGAAAACAGATATCGATTAGCGATATCATGATTTTGAAAGACATAATGATAAATCACAGGAACTACAGTAATTTGGAAGCTGCAACATTCCTTATCTTCCTATCAGACAACGGTTATTTCAATCCCACATACAATACATTTGACGATAGAGTTTCCTTAACTATTCCAAACAAAGAAATTTACCTTCATCTGTATGATGCAGTATATAGCCAGTTGTACTTTTTAACGAACTGCAACACAGATTTTTCAAAAACTAAACTGTTTTTACAAGCACTAAATACATTAACTATTGACGAAAATAACACAGATTCACTGGCTGATTTCAGAAATTCTATAACTGACTTGTACAGCAATGTGACCTTGCCAAATAACGAAAATGCTTTAAAAGGTAACATTTATTTTCATCTAAAAAATTCTGAATCGTTCAGTTTTACCGACGTAGAAGTTGGCAGAAAAGTTAACGGTACGATGGTGTATAGTGATATAGTGACCGTCAGGAACCGTGACGATGCCGGAATCATTATAGAAACTGGATGCAGTTGGAAGTCGGCAGAAGAAGCTCTTCAGCAAATTATTGATAAAAGTTATTACAAAGTTTTAGACTCAGTGGACAAGTACAGAAGAAATGTTAAGAAGGGTAGAATTTATATTGGTTTGTACATAAGCGACAATGGCTCGGCAGAAGTGTGTTGTCTAAGTAACAACAATGACATAAATTCTAAGGTATGTGTATGATGTAGTCTGCAGATGTTGATTTAGGCATTGAAGTAATAATTAGCGTGCATAGATTCTACTAATGCATGCATACTATTGGAAGTTATTATTGTTATTAAGCTTTTGTTTTAGTAAATGACACTTTATTATTTAACCAGTATTAATAATGGAACAACAAGTTACAAGTAAATTATATGTTCAAACATACGCGTATAAATTATATAAAAGACATATAATAATTTGTCACATCTATGACAACGATAAAAACCATAGAGCAAGTGAACTCATGTAAATGCTTGGGGAATACGGTGACATACAATGGAAACTGAACGAAGAAAATTAGTAGTAGGATATCGAAGGCTAAGAGAGCTTTAAATAAGGTAAAGGTGCTACTGACAGCAGGAAGAATTCTGATTGAGATGATAAAGAGATTTACTATATGTTTATTTAGAATGTAACTCCATATGACAGTAAAACATAGACAGCCGAAACGTAGAAAGAAGATAGCCGTAGAGCTTCAAAATGTGTTTGTGGCAAACAATGATCAAGGTAAAATGGACTGATAGCGTGAGAAACGATGAAGTACTGACAAAATAGGAGAGGAAAGAAAACCGATTGAAGTACTAGACGAGGGAAAATTATCTTGGTTGGTACACAACATATATATTTTGTAGAAACTGTCTGCAGGTAAGGATCATAGAAGGAAACGTTGAAGGAAAAAGCATGTTGACGATGGAGACAAAAGACATGTTGGAATCTTTCATGGCATTAAAAACGGAAGGATCTGTAGTCAGATGGTGGACCGAGACAGGAGCGATTATACTATAATCAGTCATGATTGTGCACTATAGTCAGATGAATGCACAGAACAGAGAAGAATGAAGAGCTTCCAGTTTCCACCTCTTGTAGACAATTTTACTAAAGAAGAATAAGACAATGGCAGTGGTCAAACATTATATTTAAGAATCTTGTAATTTGTCATCAAATACAAATCATTATCAATTAGGATAATTTTATGTAACTTGTATTGCTCCTCCAATAAACAGTTAATCATAATCTTCATCAATGACATTCTTATGAATAAGTTTTGCTGATTGCCAAGTTTATCTTTAGAATATTATTTTTTCAGTAATTATCTATATAACTTCTTGTTTCAAAGCCTTTTATTAATTTTGCTAACTTCAACTTCAGTAAAAAATAAAACAACTTTATTCGAATGATAAATACAGGGTTGAAAAACCTGATCATTATTTGGATTTGTTTTGTTAAAACACAAACCAGCAAGAATTTAAAATTTAATGAATTATCCAGTATTATTTTTATTAACCAATAATATTAACTGGTGCTTTCGAAATGTCTTTATTTCAGTAAAATCAAACTTCATGTACTTCCTAAAATCTAAGCTCACAAGAGATAGTAATGTCACATATTTGGAATTTTTGGAATATTTGGAATTTGTACTACTAACAATACTAAATTTTCTACCCCAGATGTTTTGCCGTGTGTACCACAATTAGAAAGAAATGTTCATCATAATACTTTTAACACTGTTTAAGTGGTCAAATACTAGCGTACGCAGATGACATAGGTGACCTGATCCAGTGAGGATCTTATGCAAACCTTCAACATATTCGAGGAAGGTACACAAAAGTACTACTGATTCATTTTGAAAAAGTAAAATCAATCCAAACTGCTAATAGGTTGCAGACTGGCCATAGTTATGTACAATTTAAGGCACATAAATGACATTTCATGCCTGCGATTTCAAATAAATACCACTAACTACGTCATATTAAAAACTTGAAGAAGGTTATATATATATATATATATAATCACGTTTATCCATCATTAGCTAAACATGCAAGTTCTGACCAGAGAAGTTGATCTTTTTGAGACCCCATATATAAAAGTTACGAGTAAGCTTAGACATTTTATTCTTACATATTCGTAATCAGCATAAAAAACCGTAAAAATATATATCCGTTTCAAGATAGTTTGTTGAAAAAAGTTGAATAATAATTACCCTGTTAACATAATCGTTACAAACGACTCACACGTGTAAAAAAATGCATTACTATTTTATCACGGATATCGGTTTAGCTTTTAGTGATGAAAAATATGCACAGTGTTGCCACAAAATGTATATAAAGTCACGAAGGTCACAACGTTGCCAAGTCTACTGAACGTAAGCAATTCCTGCAATATTCAGCTGCTGTGTCTCGGCTGTTTATACAATTACTGCTTCCAGTCGCCTACGTTTAATTCCTGTATACGATCTTAGTTATTTTTAATTTCAGTACCGTAGTAAAAATAATCTTTGAAAGACGTAATCAACTATTTTTCAACGCTGTTATTAAAAAGTGGGTTAATCATTCAATGACAGAAAACATATAAGGTATAAAATGTTGTGATCACTTTATTCACACGTTCTTTTCTTGACACGTAAATAACTATATACTAAATAAAGATATAATAAGTATATCTTCATTGTACATTAGTATAATATGTAGTTAAAAAGTACAGTACAACCTGTCACATCCGGACCTGTGATATCCGGAACCTCCCATATCCTGACGTATCTCCAAACTAATTTTTGCAATTTTGGTTATCGAAATGGTTAGGGATGTAAAGATACTACTCTTGATGTTTTGGCTGATCACCACTTTTTCTTCACTACACTTACGTCATTCTGCGATATGGTTCACTATTTTTGAATATTTAAGTTTTTACAATTGAAATACTTTATTTGGGGCAACTGAGTCTGGGGCAGCGGCGTTAGGTCGACTCACTTTGGCTTCATGGCTTCCAAAAAACGTGTGCATTGTATGAAGCAGCCGAATCACAAACTTTTTCAAAAACTGATGTAGGCGTACTGTAAGTAAAACTTTTTAACCAATTTTACTTTTTGTATTTTAAAGAGTACAGTGTACAAATGCAAATGCTAAACCAATAGAAACGTCTAAAAAAACACGTTCTTCTTCTGTGTATCTTCTGTAATTATTAATTATATTAATTGAGATTTTGGCTACTTATAGAGATTTAATTACTGAACACAATGCAGTTTTCAGAATTGCTGTATATTTATTGGTTTTGAAGTTATCGCAGGTTGAACTGCAAAAATGAATTGAATAAAATTCACTCATCCGCCCGCGAGCTTCACTGACGAAGTTAGAGTGAGATAGTTGCTTATTATACGCTCTCTGTCTAGCGTACGGCGCAGCGCACAGTGTGTCCCTTTCAATACAGTATATTTAATGTATCTTTTAAATGTCAATAAATTTCAAATGAAATTTGGGTATATCTGAAATCCTTGAATAATTTACGCACCCGAAATTTTCGCAGGTATTTTTCGTCAAAAAAGTGCGTTAATTATGCAAGAAAATACGATATTTATAAATGACCTTGTGATATCCGGATTTTTCCATATCCGGATCGGCCGGTCGCCATATTAGTCCGGATATGACAGGTTGTACCTGTACTGGTAAAAGTATGAATACGGTACAGATAGACTTTTAGTACAAATATGTTTTGCTACGGTTTTCTATAAATAGTAACTATTCTCGGTAAAATAAAAATAAAATAAAATAAAAGATTAAATACAAATATCTAATATTTCTGAATAAAATATATGTATATTTTAACAAATAATAATTATGTAACTCTGAAAAAATTTAAGACAAATCTTCATTAACTCTTGTAGGGAATTAATTAAATCTTCATTAATCTTTAAAACTCTTGTAGGGAATTCGTTTTACACACTTAGGCCTATATGTATTGAACATAATTATTATAAAACCATTTATTATTAAAAGGGATTGTTTAAATTACATATTTATTCCTACCATTCGCCCACTCCGATTATTTCTTTTGTTAAATAAATCTTATGACATGTCTTTTATATGTTTTGTACACCTCAGATTTTGTGTACACTGTATATATTTCGTATTTTTAATGTTTTTAGCTAAGATTCATTGGCCTAGGACACCGGTCCTTCTCAAAATTTGCATATAATTTTACCCTGATTAACGAAACAGCTCCTCTCTGTCTGTGTACCTCTGTCTCACTTTCTTGCTCTCTCTCTCTCTCTCTCTCTCTCTCTCCTCATTCGTTCTATTTCTTTCCCTTATTTTTATTAAAGAATGAGCCAAGGAGGTTATGTACATTTACACCTGCCGGACACCTCTAAGGTTGCCTCTGTAAGAAACAATAAAATTTCTCAAGTGTTTATGAAATAAGGAGGACACTGGAACATGGTAAACGCATAGTAATGTTTATTTGGCTGAGACAAGATAAACGAGAAACGTGATTACATTTCTGGCGGGAACGATTATGCATTTTGCAAACTGGCGTCTACGTCACACACGTCCGTATTTTCTACAAACATTGTGCACAGTTTAATCTGAGTTGTGGTATCTCGAACTCAGAAATGGTTAATATACGTCAGCCACTGCTATGTACAGTGATATGTGTTGTGTCTATTCAGTGCTAACACCACAGGTCTCCAGCACAGAGACAAGATTTCTCATTCCCGTCAACATGAGTACCTACTCAAGGTCAAATAACATTCTTAATGTTGTAATGACAGACGTGTACGTTTACAAAACACTGTTTTGGCTGACACATATATACACATCTACGTCTGAACTCGCAACCTCTTATTTATCAGCTGGCCGGTTTTACGTTTCCACCAAACGTGTTCCAGAAAATCATATTAAAATAATATGAATATTTTATAGTAAAAACATAATAAAAATAATAATAATATACAATTTAAAAAGTCAATACACTACCTCTTGCTTATCCTAAGTTTTGTGGGGAGAAATACCTGACCCAGTCAGTTTTCCAAGGATTCATAAAATTGTTATCTCGAATGATACATGGATCTTGTAGAGCTCGTAATCCTAATGTTCCTTGCATGATTGATGGAATATGTACACATAATAACCGAGCAACATTTTACGTTAAACTATTGAAAATAACAATGGTTTTCCAAAGTACCGGAGACGAGATGACGGAATTGTTGAACTAAAAGGAATATCGTATATCATTTGATAATCGTGATTCGTTCAATACAATCGCTTCCTAATTCTACAGTACAATGCTCACATCAATATTGAAAACCGATAAATACATGTATAAATAGGCTTACCATACGTCCCGGTTTGACCGGGATTATCCCGGTTTGACGACCTGATCCCGGGGTCCCGGCCAGTTTGTCAATTGTCCCGGTTTGAAAATTGACGAGAGTAGTTTCCGTCCGGGCGAAGACGTTGTGCAAGCTAAGCTCCCGATTTTTGGTTAAATCAATAGAAAAGAGAGTTTGAAAGATTAAAAGTAATTTTTCATGAATGGAAAATTCAAAAGCTGCAGTAGTCACTTTGCACGAGTATACACATTCAAATGACTTAGGGAGCACAAAAATCCTAATGTGTGCTATACTTGCTTTCCTTCGAAAAGATGTAGAATGTGGCTGGCAGTATATCCATGGTCAAGTTCCAGAGGAAGAGAAACTCGATTAATTCTTTAATTGTTTCGTAGAACAATAGCTAGACAATGATTAGTGCCACAGGAGTTACGGAACTGCTACTTCCGACGTCATACAATGAATAATACCGTACAAGCACGCATCAGAAACTAAACAGCCACGTTGGAAGACCACATCCAAGAATAAAAAACATTATCAAATGTTTATAATCTGAGGCAGAGAAATCTATTCAGAACACGATGTAACGATGGAGTGAAATTTTTAAGCTATGAAAAGCACGAAAAAGTATACTGAATTGGATAAACTAAAAGATATGAAAAAGTTTCTGAAGTTGGGATGTTTCTCAAGATCACGTCGTCCGTTCTACAAGTTGACTAATAAAAATAAATAAAAAATAACCTTCCTTTTTAATTTAGAGAGAGAGAGAGAGAGAGAGAGAGAGAGAGAGAGAGAGAGAGAGAGAGAGAGAGAGAGAGAGAGAGAGAGTGAGGGAGCGGCTATGCAAGTGTGTGTGTGTGTGTGTGCGTTTTATAAAAATTGTAACTTGGTAAACGTAGTTGGTAACAAAAAATACATTTAACGAATTATAAAAACATAAACACAATACAGGGTGGATGTACATACATCGTTGTTTGTGTGTTCGCAAGTGGGAGGTACTCTCACGTATCAAAAATTAATTACGTGTCTTATCTACTTGAGTGTTCGCAAGTGAAACGAGTTGCAAGTGCCACTGTTCGTAAGTGGGAGCACACCATCGTCGGCCGGATACGAAAAGCAGATTAATTTACCTGGTTTCTTCGAGACAAAAGCATCAACATGAATCAAAAAATTTAACTTGCAACCATTATTTTAGTAAAACGTAGATGATTGTGGGTACCATAGCTTAGGCTTTTAGAGCATAGGCTTGTACATTTATCTAGGATTTACATTATGTAGCTGATGATAGAAGTTCAAATGCGAGTTCCTGGTCCCTAAAAACATGGGTATCTCAGCTGGGAGAGTGAACTCCAAGACAAAATACTGATCCTTCAAATGTGTGTGTGTCGGGTAGGTATAGGCCTACTAGTAGGCCTACTCTGGGCTCCTTAAAAAAGCTACTGCTAAAATAACAGTGATTTGTTCTAATTTTGTTTGCTACATAATAAGGTGACGCCGTATAACATTAAAATTTGGGTTTGGCAAAGATTATCAGAATTGGCACATTCAACAATTAAAAGTTTTGTACGAGTGAGCAGAAAATAATGGTATTTAAAAGGAACTATAAAGACATATCTTATGGTCATAAACAAACCGTAGAAGAAATTACTATTGTAATCAGTATAGTCATATTTGGACAGGTGTAGAAAAATATGGAGAAGCCTGTACAGGTGTGTCGGTGCTGATGGGAACACACATAAAAACGTTTGTATGAGATTAAACGTATGTATCCAAGATAAATACCGTTTTATCTACAACAGGTGGCTTCGAAATATGAATTTGGGGATTTCCCTTTTATTTAGGGGGAATTGTTATAAGGTAAATACAGTACAACCTGTCACATCCGGACCTGTGATATCCGGAACCTCCCATATCCTGACGTATCTCCAAACTAATTTTTGCAATTTTGGTTAGCGAAATGGTTAGGGATGTAAAGATACTACTCTTGATGTTTTGGCTGATCACCACTTTTTCTTCACTACACTTACGTCATTCTGCGATATGGTTCACTATTTTTGAATATTTAAGTTTTTACAATTGAAATACTTTATTTGGGGCAACTGAGTCTGGGGCAGCGGCGTTAGGTCGACTCACTTTGGCTTCATGGCTTCCAAAAAACGTGTGCATTGTATGAAGCAGCCGAATCACAAACTTTTTCAAAAACTGATGTAGGCGTACTGTAAGTAAAACTTTTTAACCAATTTTACTTTTTGTATTTTAAAGAGTACAGTGTACAAATGCAAATGCTAAACCAATAGAAACGTCTAAAAAAACACGTTCTTCTTCTGTGTATCTTCTGTAATTGTTAATTATATTAATTGAGATTTTGGCTACTTATAGAGATTTAATTACTGAACACAATGCAGTTTTCAGAATTGCTGTATATTTATTGGTTTTGAAGTTATCGCAGGTTGAACTGCAAAAATTAATTGAATAAAATTCGTCTAAAATCATCCGCCCGCGAGTTTCACTGTGAGGAAGTTAGAGTGAGATAGTTGCTTATTATACGCTCTCTGTCTAGCTTACGGCGCAGCGCACAGTCTGTCCCTTTATGTACATAAATATGTAGGAAAAATAAGGAAAATATGTAGCTAAATATGTAATATTTAAGAAATATGTAGTATTAAAATACTTTCACATCAACAATGTAATTTTCATTTTACGAGAACATAACAGTGCCCTCTTTGAAAGGTTTTGAAAATAATAGGTGCTTCATTTTAAACTTTTTAAAATCACTTTCAAAACATGCAAATATATTTTGAGCAAAGTCAATGTAATCATAAAATACTAATCAAGTTCGGGGCTGACACTAATCACCAGTTAGATTACCACTTCTGTTACAGAAAATAAGTTAACCCTCAGAATACACAGTATCTGAAAGTTCAACTCTTTGTTGAAGAGTTTACAATAAGACAGCATGCATAAGAAATGAATTACTTTTCAATTGTTTATTGTACTTTAGAAAATTTATGAAAACATATTTTAGAAAACAATATTAAAAAAGAAATCTTGATATTATAAAATTAACAACAACAAAGTATTTTACCTATGGATTTCTGTAGTATAGGACATGAGTATAAAGTAAAAAATTGAGAATTATTAACTATTTAACAAAGTATTTTACTAGGAGAGTTGAAATTACTATAAAATTAAAGGTAGATTTTTGACTTGAAAATCTATATTGTATATATATATATATAACTCTACTATAACTCTGCATAAGAATAAAGTGTCCATGTAAGTTTTTTTTTTTCCACTGTTTAGTTGCACAATTAATTATTAAATACTTTTCTATATTGTCTGTTGACATGGACTGTCTTCGGTCTGAGAGTATGTTTTTATATATAGAAAAGGATCTCTCGACATCACATGTCGTCACCGGCGCATGTTTATATAGAGGAATCGTACTTGGAAGAATATTCTCAATCGATTCTACAGTTTCGCCGTTACATATGCGATAAATGGTATGTAAAGTTGAGTACCCAGGGTTTCTATTCAGCACAGCATTTAATTTAGTAGAAACTTTGTCACCGACTTCACCCTGCACAGCATTTAACTTGTTAACTGCTTCTTCAACTATTCCTATGGCTTCTTGGAGAGTCAGACCTGCAGTCTCCAGTTTCTTGATACAACTGAATGCGTTTTGATGTACGAAACTGAACATATCACCTTAGAGTTGTTGAATGCAGACAAGGATTCGCTCGCTGACACTGCAGAATCGGGAGATAATGTTTCCACCACATACTTCACAGCTTCAAAGTTGTCACTGTAGAAATTTACGGCTTCGATCCAGGTTCCCCATCTTGTAATTACGGGTTCTGGAGGCAGAGGTGTGTCAGGTAGCCTTTGTTTGTAGCACTGGATACGGTAAGGAGCTTTCAAGAACACCTTTTTTGTTGCTGATATTAATGTATTTACTTCGGGGAAAAGGTCTCTGACAGTTTCAGCTACTCGATGCAATCCATGAGCCAGGCATGTAACATGTAGTAGGTTGGGGTAAAACACATTTAGAGAATTTCCTGCTTTTAACATGTATGCTGCTGCATGTGTATACAACAGCAGTACCTTCTCTTCTTTAACACCATTTGGCCATAACAAACTTGGCAAAATACAGCTTTATCGTCAGTTGTAAAAGCACTGTCAATCTGTACCCATGATTTTAACTTAGATGACAAAGATGATGCGGTCGGTGCCATGATAAAACAAGGATATTTGTATTTAAAACTCTTAAGAACTTGCGTTGAACAATACCGCACAATATATTATTTAAGACGTCTTTTGTCCAACAACGAGAATCCGCCAAGGCAAGAAACAAGCAAGCGCAGAAGTGTAGGCGAAAGACAAAACACTGACTTGACAATAACTTCAACACACCACACTGCACACCAGATTGTTATTTACGTGTAGGCTTACACTCCGAGAGCGTCGATAATACTGGCGTCAAAAATCACATTGTGCCCTACAATAGCATAGAGTTATATAGATATTTGTTTGTTTAGGTAGATGGAATCCGTTGCGAGAATTGCAAGATCTGCGAAGAGTATTTATTTGCTGCGGACAGCACGTTCTTTCCCCACCGAGCCTGCTGAACGTGCGAACGAAACGTAAATGAGTGGGGCCGCGCATACCATTCTCATCTAACATCCCGTGCAAAATGCCTTACTTGTCGCTTGAGCTCGTAAAAAATTTTACTTCTTGAAAGTAGAATCTATGTGTGCAATTGCAACAGATGCAATATTTTGCCTTTTCTTGTAATAAATTTAATTGGACCTGATTCTGATTAATTGCACATTTGCGCATCTGAGTAATGTTGTTATAGGCCTAACTATTTTTTGCCATTTCAATTTTCAAATTGAAGTAAAGTATAGTAAAATAGCTAAAATATGTAGAAATATTTAAGATGGAGTGAAATATGTAATATGAACAAAATATGTAAAATTAAACTCGCGGATAAGACACCTATTGGTATGATTCGCCGATATCTGGCTTTTCCGTGTAAATGTGCACTCAGCATTCAAATATGTAATTACATAAAAATCCGGGCCTTAATCATCACCTACACCTGCATAAATATGAATGTAGGGGCTACTCATTACAGTATTCACTTCCCCTTCCTTTGTATTTTGATTTGACAGCATTACAGGATGTTTACACTACCTTGTAAGCACGTATGTTTCCCCTTCTGTTTTGTCCAATATACAGTAGATTTGATAGAAATTTTAAATGAAGAAGGAAACTGCTACTTGGTAAATTAATATGTATTATGCTTTTAAAAGGAAAAGAGAGATAGCTACCGTTTTTCTAATTCTATCAGTAGGATAGAAAACATATATAATATAAAATGTCTGACACCGCATTAATATTAAGTATTTATCTCTAAATCACCAGTCGACTGTCTCAAAATAATGCGAAAAATTGCGAAAGAAACTACCGTGTAGTTATTTTTATCTCGCAAGGGTGTGTACGATGAACTATAGAAAAGAAACTTGTAGATAAATGTTTTTAAACAACGCCGTTTGGTTGCTAATCCCCGACCTTATAACTTTTTTATATACTTGCTTTTGTATAGAAAAGTCTTATGAAGTGAAAAGAAATTAGTAAAAGAGAATGGAAAATTCCAGGGTGAGGAAGAATATTTAACGTTACGAATTATAAAACGAAGGAGATATTACAGCTGCAATAAAGAGCAGGCAACGAATTATATCAAGGGCTCAAGAGAGAAGTAACGCAACGGAAGGCTGATTGGAATTCCTCAACTTAAATGTGAAGGAGGTATTGTATAATATTAATACTACCTGTAACTCCCGCAGACCTTCCTTTGTCATAAACCGTCTCGTCACCATTCCCGATGGACCTCCTCCCAGAAACCCCCGCCAACGGAGAAATAGAAATAATTAAGTCTCTTCGTCATACTTACTACACCTGGCTTCCTTCTTGATAACTTAACATCTTAAATTTTCCTATCTACCTATCCGGTCTTTATCCCTCTCCTTTGTGCCTCCCCGCCTTACCTTGACGCCTCTCTGACACCTCCCTCCAACTTTGGCGTCCTGCGTTACTCGACCTCGTCTTGGCTGTCGTTTGACTTATACTTTTATTATGGCTCTTCCATCACCCATTTGGCTCTGCACACTACGTAAACACACAAATACACATCCATACACTACACTCTATCCTGAATGCCTCCACCTACTTCGCCACCGGTCCGCGCTGCGCTGGCGTGCGACTCCTCTAAATCTCCAATTGGCGGAAGGGTGCTTGCCCCTGATCAGCCTGAGTCTTATCCTCTGAGACAAGTCTCAGACAACGCAAAAAAGGTATACTATTATAGCCTACTGTCTACTATGACTGTGAGACGCGAATATGACAGCAGATATGCAAGAATGTAGGAGGCTACAGAAGAATAAAGGAACGGTCCAACTTCGGATATTATGGCTTAAGTAATCATAAATGATGTTTAAGATTTTGCACGTTAAGTCATATGAAGTTTACTTAAGAACCTGTTACGTTCAGACTTCCTGAGATACAGTTATTGAGAAGAACAAGAGTAACAGAAAGAAAGAGAGAGAGAGTGAGAGAGAGGTCAAAGTACATGATGTTTACTACAGTTGGCTACTTATAAGGAACTTGAAAATAATTAAACTTATTGTAATGTAGAAAGTTAACAAAACATGAACCAAAAGCGAGGATTATGTGCAGCAGACTCAAGACTTTTATTAACAGGATCCAAACAGCCTTTGGTGAAACGATTATTACGTTAAATAATTTATTCGCAATTAAGAAGTGGTACATTTTGAAGAAAGGAAAAAACCGAGGATGAGGAACTTATAAGTTGCTATTAAAATATGTAATTTACCTTTTGGATACCTAATTATTTTACAAGCAAGTTACGGAAACTATAAAAAAAAAATTAATTCTTAATATATAAGCCTTCACGTATTATTTCAAAAAAAATAGATTACTGCTCACTGTGATATACGAAAAGCAAAAATATAATTAATGTAACATTACAACTCTTCAACTCTGTAAGATATAAACTCTTCTGCTTCTGCAGGTTGTTATTTATATTATTGGTACTTGTAGAAATTTTTATTAATCAGAATGGTGAATAAATTTCCAACGGATGGGAGTCAACTTGAAACATGTTGCTTCGGTACTACTGTATACAAATAACTGCATAACTATATTCTTACAAATGATATTCGGTATGAATGAGAATAATTAAAAATTCGTAATTCTCTCTCCCCCGTCTCTCTTCTCCCCCTCACTCTTTCTCTGTCAATTTTCCCCATCTACCTCACTAATAGGGACAAACCTCACTACTACCTTTAATTAAACATGACTACCTCACTATTAATTTCCTTTTATTTTCATAAAGTTAGCACGGCAGGTCCTTCTGCGACTGCACCCAAAGCGCGCCTCTTTAAGTGTTTGTTGAAATGTTACACTGCTACAAACAGATTACTCAAGTTTGAATGTGTAGTCTATACGAACACAATGAATGATTAAACAAACACGCACACCACACTACCTTGGACAGGCACATGTACATATGACTGTCATCTCACGTTTCTTATTTAATTTTTGTTTTAACTTTTTAATACTTTTATATGTTTAATTATTATGTAATCGTTAAGGATAAATAGGAGAAATAACTCTTTTTCATTGGCTTCATTATATCAAAAAGTAATTCCTTGCTGGATCGTGAAATATTTACAATTCATCTTTATTTACGTAGGTCTTGAATGTTGTGACACCGATCCTTTAAGTATTCTCCGATCTTTATATGTACGGTATTCTTTTCCGGATGTCTCTCTTTGACTATGATCCCAGGCATTCAAAGTTTTGTGTTTGGACTCCTATGATTTTCTGGCCTACTATTATTATACATTTTTATGTGCAAGAAAGTGGCTGAAGTTTCCATTTATAAACTACCTGATCCCTCTCGAACAGTCAGTGATTACTATAGACCGGGGTGACACGAGTTCTGGAAAGACACTCTAGAGAGTATCGCTGTATCTCTTCTGTACCGTTTTGCTTCTTCCATTCACTTTATGCCCACTCTATTTTTGTTAGTCTACGACAAACAATCTTTGGTATTAGATTTCTAACGACCAAAAATACTTCCAAAGAATTTGATCTTCTTGCCTGTCCTTCAAACGGAGCACCGTTTCTATTTTAACAGGACGCACAATACCCTACGGTTTAAGAATATATAGACGAAGAAGTGTATGTAGCTGCAGTGAGGCGAACGAACCCGACAGTATCATACCGAGGTTATCTAAACGAATACCGGAGAGATGCGGACACGGAGATTTGCGAACACAAGCTATTTCCAGAGATTTGCGGACACTAGGCCTTTTGCTACCTGAGAGAGGGATGACAAAATTCCAAAAGTATTTCTATACCGGAGGCTTGCGGACAGGCCGTATCTGAGGTGCGCCCGCTTGAATAGCAACAAACTTTCGTCAATTACTAAATTTTCAAATGGATTTAAGGCCTCTCTAAATTTTTTTCTTGTGTGTTCGACAATAAGCCGTATTTTTACAAGGCTATCTTGAGTAGGGGTAGAATTGTCACAAAAATGTAAAAGTCGCAGAATTAGTTTGAATCGGTCCCTAGACATAATTTGGGGAAATATCGGCGTCAGTAATAGCAAATCCTTTGCCCAATATTCGTCTATTTCTAATTTGTTTACTCTTGGCATCAGCAGTGAACACGCCAAAAAGAAATTAAATTCTGCAGGCTCTATATCTTTCCATCGGGACAATCGGGATATTAATGTCAATTTTGCGGTAACAAATTTGTAATAATTATTTAATTCTGTGCAAATGACAGAAATAAATTCTAAGGGGAAAAATATTTAAAAAAATCTAAGTGAGTTGCCGTGTCTTCGAAACTAATTCGTAATCCGCTAACTGCTTTATCAAAAGAGTGACGTTTTGTCGCAGGACTGTTGGCCGACCAATCGTAAATTCTTTTTCGCTTCTGAAGATTTCTTACCTCTTCTTCTTCTTCTTCATCATCATCTTCTCCTGCTGATGTTTCATTTTCTGATGAAGCTGCACGTGGTGTTGAACGATTATGAGAAGACCCGGGAGCATCCATATCTTTGTCTGAGAAAATGTTGTCTTCCTCGTCACTACTCTTCATCAATAATTCCATAACTTCCTTCTCGGATTCTGTGCCATTGTAAACACAATATTCACACCTACTGTTTGCTAAAGAGAATCACAAACAAGACTGAATAGATGTTCTACAGACAGAAAGTAATTATACCTTGCACCCAATGTTGAGAACAATAGCTGTGGTAAGGAATTTGAACAAAGAAAATGATTTTTCTTCATGTTTTGAGGGTAGTACAATCAGAATCTGCCCTTATCTCGAACACGATGTTTTTCGCGATAACCATACTTCCATTCCTTACGAAACATGGAAGTAAAAAAGTTGCTAGCTGAAAAAATAATAGAAGAGAGAGTGAGTGAGTGAGTGAGTGAGAGGACTGAAAGAGAGAAACATGGGCAGAGATAAAAAAATCTGTCGCATTAAATTCACGCCAACAACATTCTTAATGTCGTAATGACACAACAGTCTATGTTTACAAAAATTACTACCGTTTTGACGACACAAATATACAGATCTAATGTGTGTTGGCAGGCTGACGCGTTCGTACTACTAATTCATTCGAAGGCTGTATTCACTCCTGTCTGTATTAAAATAATACAAATGTTGTTTTATAGTAATAATATAATAATAATAACAACTATCACGATTTGTAGGCTTAAGCATTCATAACATAAACAGTTTTCTAACGTTCCCTCCTCTCAAGACTTCTACGAACTTTTTTTAACCTATTGTTTTACTCCATTTTTAATAATTCACCAATCCCTTCAGTTTATAACTTACTGCTTACATGTCGGAGTCATGTGATAGTATGAAACTTTTATTGAGCAGAATTCAGTATGACGGATATTCGTGGCATACCTACGGAGATGTGAAAGTAACGTAGTTTTACTTCGATTGCAGCTTGGATTCACTAAATTCTGTTGCCTTCTGTACGAGCGGGTAAATTCTATGCAGGAATGGGAAAATTATTATATAAAAAAAAGCAGTGATCATTAAAGACAGAGGCACTGAGTGTAAGAGATCAGACCGTTGTAGGTCAAGTACTAGTAAAACCTGGAAAAGCTTATCGTCCACTACTACATATTAAGTAGGTTTAATGAAAATTATGTAAATGGAACGGATGTAATTTCGAAACTGTTAATTTCCTTCAAGTGTGTACTAAAGTAAAGAATGTTACAATTTATAAGTTGGTAATTACACCAGGTAGGCTTAAACAGGTAATGCTAACAACCAGTAGCCTACTGATTCGAATGTGTGTGTGAAGAGGGCTTTTGAGTCGATAATAACGCTATTACCTACTTGACACAGAAATTCCCGTGTCACCTGCATTTTGTATTATGCAAACGTTCGGAGGATATAAATTTTTCAACAACATTGTTGGAGTGCCAACCTTTAGAATGAACCGTTGTGGCGGAATGCAAGATTGATTTAAAGAATTCAAAAATTCTTGGAGATAGTACACTATATTTTCAATATTAAATACGGTGTTAATAGATTCTTCGGACTTTTTATTATCCCCAGAAAATTTTTCCAAACTTGTATCATTATTTTCCTTCACAGATTCGATTCTTTGGGAATAACAACTTGTAATTTTTATCAAGTAAACACTTGACGTTTTGCACAGAATTTAGCAATTAATACAGTGTTGTACTATTTACTATGTCCCAGTTTTTCGTCAATTTCTGTGAAGCTATCGTCATTAGGAACACTACCGTCACCGAGGTGCAGTAAGTTTGTAGAAAAATCACCATCTCCTCCTCCTCCTAAATGGGCTCTCATATTGCTTTGCAAATTTAGTCTGAATAGCATTCCACATCGCCGAGGACTTTAAACACACTGAGACAATATCAGCGCGGGTCCTCTTGCAGTTACCGGTAACCTCTAGAGAGAATCCTCTGAAATAACAAATGTTACGCTACCCACTAATTTGTTACAATTTCTTAAGTCTTGGAGAGTTTGATTGACCGTTTCTATACAGTCCACAAATCGCCTTCGTTTTACCGTTCATGATTAGTTTCCGTTTTGATCCCTCTTTCTTTTGTCATGCCTCCTCTTCAATACGAATTGCTTTTTTAATAGGAGTCAGTGAGAATACTTGACTTTTTCTTCTTGGCGCATTTTTATTTTATTTTTGCAGTCGCTTTCGGATAAGGGCGAATTTATTCTGGTGTCAATTGTGATAAGGTATTAGCAGATGTCTCGTTTATTCCCAACGTGGGAGGTCCGGCTACTGTGGTCTCTTGACAATCTTTTGTTGGTGTTAATCTTCCTTCATAATTACTTTTGTCTCCTATCTCTCTGTCAATTACAGGTGAACACAGAAACTCTTCGATACTAAATATATTTTCATTTAATGGCCAAATTCCAGTTGAACTAAAACCTGCTGTCAGTTAGATGGTGTAGCTGCCTTTGAAAGAGTATCTTTTGCTAGCCCAGGTATGTCATGGTTTTACCTGGGTTTATTGTCATCCAGCTCTCAGCGGCTGCACCGAAACAGGCCATATAAACACTTGTCTAATGGCTGAAGTCAGATTGTAACGGGTATGAGGTATAAACTGTTTCATAAATAGTAAAAAAAGAGAGGCTGTAATTTATCTTGATGGATGTGCTACTCCAATACAACCTGCTGGTCCATAAATAATCAAAGTGATATCTACATAACACTCTGTGGATATAACGATAAGTGGTGGTTTCCAGCTGCCATCTATGAAAATACCACTGGTTTCACCCTTTTCCAAAGGGGTAACCCTGCTGACTTGTTTATTTCCCTTCAAACTGACAACTTTGTTAGGACAGTGCACTGTTGTTATGCTGCCTGGTTTCCTTCACATTCCAAATATTGTGACAATAAAAATGAAGGCGACTTATCACAGAATTCCAATATTGAAGAAAGTTTTATGTTATGTTTATTAAAACTAAATGCTATTGCAAAACTTGTTGCTTCAGCCTCTCTAAAAGACAACCTTGAATGTCGCTGCATGAAGCCAGTAAAACAATCTTTTACCGGCCCAGTTCACCAGAAAATCGACATTATTTGCAAACACGTATTCGGAGGCTAACATACGAATATTCTTAGGGTACAAACCATAATAACTAACAGAATAGTGCAGATCATAACACAGAAATCTGATTTTTCTTTTTGTTCTTTCCTAAATACAAGTTGTGGAAAACGCTGAGTCTTTGTAGGGTTTGTGAGCTACATCGCCCCAGAAAGTTTTTCACTTGTACGTTTGAACCAAATATGAAAAAAAGAAAACAGAACAAAATGTTTTACTTACATTGTACCAACATACCACTTTCCTTCTGGTGAAATTGAAGGTACACCTTTAATTTTAAAATTAGTGGCTGAAGTGTAGTGCTGCTGGCCACTCTACCTTTAGTGCGTGTGTCGAACACTCACTTTAGGCAACCTATTCTACCTCCTAAATTTCCTAGGCGGCATAAAAAGGAGCCATTATTACTATTATCATTTTAAAAATTTTAGTTTTTTAGGATTTAATAAACACGTAATCTTCATTATAGGATCACAAGTAACTGACACATAATTAATTCTGAGATCTGTTAGGTTATGAATTAATTTTCTTTTAAAAGTTATAGAGAAACATAACTTGCCCTCATGTTGCCACATTGCTTTTGTATTAGTATGATTCAATTGTACACTTACCATGGATCCAACAAAGTACGTAGCTGTAAACACCCATAGCAAATTAGTGACAAAAAGATTGCTTTACACGTTCTAAAATACAAAAGGGAACAAACACTCATTTTACTGTACACTGCTATAATCAGACTGGAGGAGCATGTACTACAAGCTATAACAAAAACGTTATACAGTTGCAGAGGTGCTGCGACTAAGGGACACTTCAAGAAGTACAAAGTATCAACTTATGTCTCTCTGCTCTCCCCTATATGGTAATACTGTCTTATAACGACTGTTAAACAAATCAAATGGATTGTATACCTTTATATGTGTATTTATACACAACATATCATAAACGTTTTTTGTGGCAAAAATACCTTTATATGTGTATTTATACACAATATATCATAAAAGTTTTTTGCGACAAAAATATCTGACAAATTTTTGTATGTTGTAATGGTACATATAACACTACCAACACCAGCGTACCACAAATAAGTTGAAAGCCACTACAATTAAGAATACCTACAAGGTCAAGCATACGATCATGGATAAAAAAGGAAGTATCATAAACCAAAACCAAGTGAATTAAAATGAAGAAGGAATTACCAGTAAATGTGCAACTATAGAAGATAAAGCAAGACTAACGACGAGACGACATACATAATTACCCAATAGATCAAACAGTGAGAAGGAAACCCATTAAAGACAAAATCAAGAAGAAACCTATTAACCGTGAGAAGGAAACCAGTGAAAACAACGCCATGAAGAAACTTATTAAGAGGGAGGAAGGAATCAGTAAAGAGAAGAAGAAAATATCCAGATCAAACACAAAAAAGGGAGATAACATGAATTATAATGAACTAACATATGGCAATAAAAGAATTATTATAAAAGAAGAAAGAATAAATGGAATAAACAACATGATTTAAACCCCTAAGGTGCAAAACAAATTGACACTGACCAAAACTTATTAAGTGAATACCTTCCTTGACAATGTAATACAAACAATAATCAATAAGAATGAATTATTGAACATAAAAAGTAACAAAGAGAATGAATAATAATAAGTTCTTAGCTAAATTATGTGTAGACATGAAAAGAGGGCTATGTCCAAAACACCAATGACCAATTGTAAAGTGGAATTGATATTAGAAATAACCACTAATTACCAATAGTAAAGACTGTAAAAGATAAACAAAATGTAATCTAATAATAACCAATAGATATACCAGTACTACATAAAGTCAAATAAATCAAATGTAATACAGAAACACAAAACCGACAATAATCCATTGTTGTATATTATAACTATATGCTTGCCATAGAATGGATGCATGATGAACAAAATTATCTTGTAAACTTATCATAAAAGAGTAGGAACTAAACCAACAACATTGAATGAGGCAGAATATTATTCGAATAAGTAAATTCAAGGATTATAGCCACCCAAATACTAATAATAACAATAATAATAAATAAACCATGTTGACAGCTAGATGCAAGTAATCTTGGTTACTTTAAACCAAAGCAATTTTCAGTATACATGCAGAATGAACTACTGCACAATAATAACAGTGCTATCAAAACAATGATAAGAGATATTCAAGCAATAATGAGAATAATTTGATAGGATTACAACCCATATAAAAAGGTAACTTCCTAAAGTATAGTAAACTCACTTAACAAACTATAGTTAAGGTAATAAAACCACAAGATGAAGAAAAAGGAACTATCAGAAGTGACAATGACCAATGCAGTATGCATAGGCCATAATAAAATGTTATTAACTATTAATGTTAGTATAATAGTAAGTATCATGTACATGTTGTGTTTATGTTAGTGTCTATACAGGAAAGTACAGAGCAACTCACCGCAGCTAATAATAGAAGAGTCAATGCAACTTCTTCAGAATCGAACTCATGAAATGGAACAAAAAACATTCTAAACTATTTAAACAAAATTAATAAACGATGTCAAAGAGTAAGTAAACCGATTTATTCATATCGGATTCAATAATAGATTGAATTGGGTAGAATAAATCAATAAACCAAAAATTAATAATAAAAACCAAAACGTTAAGAATAATAATAAAACAGACAATCTCGTCATGCTAAAATGTTCATACACACTTTTTAAGACAAAATTACTTAAAACTTCGAATCTAACAAGAAAAATATTGTGTCGAGTATTCATAATACAAACCCTTAGATATCAAATATGAAATGAAAATATAAGAACCAAGTAAAATGTATATTCTATAGCCGGCAGAATAAGGGAAGGACAAATAAAATAGAGGCAGGATATCAAGACAATGGAAAACATGGGACTACCTAAACAAGTAATAAGATACAGACCTCAGGGAAGACGAGATATAGGTAGGGCAAGGAAAAGAGATGCCTTCAGTGAAGGCAAAACAGGCTGTAATCCTATACCTTGACATGGAGAAGATTCCTAATACTTAATAGCACACTTAAGAACAAAATATTGGTATGGAGAATCATACACGACTTCCATGTTCTAAGATTTATATTTAAAATCATTTTCGAAATGAAATATTTCCATTGAAACTACTTCTTTCTACTTACTGCTTCAGCCACTTACTGTGGGCACTAACGTATATCACCTCACGTTATCGCACTTGATTTTCACTGATGATGGAAGTCGATGGCACTGGCGAAACGTCTGGTTTTGCAGAAAACATTGGTCTACGGCCAAACAGGCCAGGAAGGAATTTTAAAAACAAACTGCTTCTTTGTTGTCAATAACGTAGTACATATATACAAAAAATTATCAGGTAAACTATTACGTTACAACAAAAAAATGTTTCAGGTAAACTAGCCTTTCCCCGTAACCGATCTTCACCAAAATCAATAGGCCTTGAGTCCTCTATAACTCGGGCACATATGTAAAAAAATATCTGATTCTGTTTGAATTTACGGCAGTTATCGTTCGTCATGAAAAAATTTCTCTTGTTACAACATAAAATATTGCAGGTAAACTACCCCTTTATCTTAACCGATCTTCACAAAAAACAATAGGTCTTGAATGCTCTACAATTCAGGGCTGTATGCAAAAAATTATTTGATTCTGTTTGAATTTGCGGCTCTTATCGTTTGCCATAAAAAATCTAGACAGACACACAGACACTTTTCGAAAAATTACTTTTTTTCATGTTTTGAGGGTAGTATAATCAGAATCTGCAAAAATCTCTAACACGATTTTTTTTGCCATCACCATACTTCCATTTCCTTATGGAACATGAAAGTAAAATCAAAGTAAAATTCTGATGGCAACAAAAATCAAATATTCTATCAAAAATTGGGGATATACATTTTTGGTAGGTATTTGGTAGGCCTACTTGCATTGCACAAGGAATGTGTTATTTTCAATAGGTTATTGATAAAAAATGACTTACAAGTACATTGATTTTTATTACAAAATTTATACAACAAAACAGTTTCAATTCTAAGGTATCAATAATTAATAAATATTAAGGATAATGAACAAATTATTTCTTCAGAGAAGATACATAAAAACATTGCAAAAATAATACATATCAGACAAATATTATTACAACAAAAATACCACACAGACATTTGGGCTTTGTTACTTTATCAGTAACTATAAGATTACATTCATAAAGTACATAGAATATTTATTTACAAGAACATAATTACAAAAAGTGAAAACACCTTTGATGAAATAAACATTTTATTTATTACATCAAACATAACTAAACTCAGATGACAATATAAATGAACTAAATATAGGTTTTTCTGCGAGGGAGTGTAGGATTGATTAGGGGTTCAATTAGTTCAAATTATTAAAAAAAAAAAATAGCATAAACTATAAATAGAAAAACTAGACTGGTATGTTTACAACAAAATGAAAACTTCAAGTTACATTTAAGAGATATTCCGTGTCAAATCAACAAGTGCTACAACCTGACCCTCTTAGATTTATTTGAAATTAAGTATGCATGTAGTATTCATAAATAGTAACACAAATCAATTTTTTCACATTTTTCTGACGAAAGGTTACTGAGTAATGGGTGCTCAAAAATGAAAAAAAAAATAAAATTTTTGACTTGCGCAACAATATTGTTTTGTTCACAACTTGTGTTCTAATTAAGCTAGAACAATGACATCGAGTTCATTTGAAAAAAGCTCTTTTAAAGGGCTTTCATATGATATAAAACATAATTAGTTGAAAATATATATATTTTTTATAAACACATCATTATTGCATTTACTGAATTTTGAAAAACTGTATTTTTAAAATTCTCAAAAAAATATATGTGAAAGATATTGTTTTCCTCTACATATTCTGAAAGTTTCAACTTGGGATGAGCATGGGATCACTATCAAAAGTAATTTTATGTTTATCACGATTCTGTAAAACGTCATTCAGATCGGTGAATTATTATTATTTTTATTTTCCTACCCATGACAATTTTTCAGAATCATAGTTGGATTTATTACTTGGCCTACAAAATTGTACTTTTCTTTCATACAAATAACTGTGTTTTAAAGCTTAGCACTAGCTAAATTAATAGCTCAAAATTAATAAATTGACCTACATATCTAAAATATATATCTTAATACAGTGATCCAGGTTTTCCGTGTACAAGCAAAAAAATCTCATTTTAAAGACTATATACAAAATGGTTGGTTGGTGTGACTATCTCCCATCTGTTTAGTATTTTGTCATCGGATAATATTCAGTCAGCTGTTGTCAACTGTTGTTGAAAGTGACCTGTACATTTTCTTTTGGTGTGACATAGCCTATAAAGTGAAAAAAATGTGATTAATTCTGAAATGTTGTGTTTTGAAATTAGCATAAAGGTACTTTTGTACAATTCTCACAACAGTGTATAAGTTTATATGCCTACAACCAGTTAATATTGTAACGAGACATATGAGCCCAAATATTTCAGTAACCCAAAATATTAACACATGTCAATAATTGAGTGAAAGAGACAAACCAAGTGTTTCTTCTAAAAGGCCAAGCATGAAACTACATGAGCTACTCATCACCAAGGATAAAATCACAACAATAAGAGTTAATAAAACTAATGGTAACTAACAAGTGAAATAACATTATAAGAAAAAGAAGATGCACCGAACAATTATTGTACCACAGGAACCAACAACCCAATAGTTTTCGGTCAGTAAGGAACCAATGAAGACAAGGAAGAAACATACTACGAGAAAGACACCTAACAACCATGGCATAAAATATAGATTCCAAGAGCCAGTCAACTATAGAACATCTTACCCGTATATGCAATGACTGAACAACTTACAGATTGAAGAGATGGACAAGAACTGACTAACTGAGATGACCTATATACAACAGATAATATTATAAATGTATAGGACAAGATATGTTATAAAAGAATGAAAGTAACTATACTGTTAACTGAATAGAAGCTGTGAATAAAAGCATAGTAACATGTTATGCATAGCACCCATGTAACATAAAGAAGTATTAAAATTGTCTCATAATAATAACAAATATTACTCAAATAGTCAAACAATCATGTAAGATAAGAAAAGGCAATAACAAAAGAGTTATTAGTTATCATTAATAAAACCAAACTTGAGAAAATAAGGTTAAAAGAATGTAAATTTGTATCAACCTAACATACACATTGTTGGTACAAATTTCACCTAAATTCACATCTATCAGTAGGAAAAGCCTACCTAAACCAAAATGTTTTGTGCCTTAAACCAAGAAGAACTGATAAGCTTTCTACAGGTACCAATATAAGATACCCAAAATGGATTTTAAATAAGAATTTAAGTAAATAAAGTGAACCAAAACCGACCAAAAGGGGATTCACTAAGTAAAACGTGAACAAAACCACTTTATAATACCAAATAGAAGTAAAAGGTTAATGTCTATACCACAAGTAAGGTGTAATGCCACTATTGTAATAGTATAAGAATATTATAAGAAAGGACATAATGTATTATAATCGTAATTAAGAACACCTGTCATGTGACACTAGGTGTAAGTAATGTTAGTCAATGATATACACTAAGGGACAGACCAGTGTACAAAAAACACTAAACCAATTATAAAGAGACTACTATGATTAAACTATTGTAACTAAATAATAGTAGAAAGAGATAAAAGAATACCAAATAAGAATGGAAATAAGTGTACACCTCATAGTGCAAAATAGAGGTCAGAGAGAGATAACTATATAAGAATACAGCAGTTCTATAAGGAGAAATTTACCTCCAAACTTATAAATTTTGCACAATCATCTGGCGATATAAGAGCTTCTACAACAATGGACTCTGTAACAAAGAAAGAATTTTAGCTAACAGAGAAAAATAATTATCATTGCCAGTATCAACAAAAGTGCAAATTACTAAATGAAATAATTGCAATTTTATGGGAAATAATGTTATTAAACTAATTATGTACTTTATTAAGAACTTTTGTTTTCCAGCAGCTTCCAAAACTCTTTATATAAAAAATAATATAAACAAACTTATTTAGAGCTTCTAACAATACTTATCTTAAAATTATCATATGATTATACTTTCCAAAGGAAGCCCCTGATTTGAAAGCATTGACACATAATACTACTAATTAAAAATGATTCCAACTACTATGTTACTAAATTTTCTCATTTAAAATGTAAATGGGACTGTTAATAACTTTATATTGTTGTCATTAACAAGACAAAACAATCATTAATGGCTATTTTATCACAAACTTCAAAATCTCCTATAAAGCTTGCTCAATGAAATAGGACATTCCTGATGCAGAAAATTAACTTTGCCATAACACAAATTAAATAGGCTAACACCCAAACAAAAAAATGCTTTGAAAACAAAACATTAATGAAATATGGTATGAATTAATTGTGCTACATTCAAAGCTGATTTTCTTAATTGATTTAAAGTACCTATACAAATCTAGTTTGTCAAGTAAAGATAATTTAGGTAAACCTAACACTACATATGAAACAAACATTAAATCAAATATGCTAATGTTACAAAACTCACAAACAGAAAAAAAAATTTTAAATTATCTATAGGCTAAATTGCTTTGATTATATTACCTTCTCCACTTCATATGTTTTCCACATCTATATCATCTGATGTCGATACTACTGATGGTGCAATAATAGTCATTTTTTCCCAGTCAATTCTGGAAAGTTCAGGAGAAACCTGAAAGATCATTACAAAACTCATACATAATTTTTCACTAAGTTCATAATTATAATAATATTAAGCTAATAATTAAGAGAATCATTTATTTTCTTAACCTAGCACAATATTTGTAGGTTAGCACTATGAATTTACAAAAAGTTAATGGATTTTGTGTAAATTTCTAAAAAAAATTAAATTTACAGCATAATCTAGTAGTTATTTTATAGTAATCTATTTTAATTTAAATGAACTCAAGTCACTATTGCTTGGTTACATCCCTGCACTGAAGATTCCTGAAAAAGATTTCTAATATAATCACACAAACTCGAAAAACAAAAACTGTTCAAATGATTAACATTGAATAATATAATCCTGATTATAACGGTATTATAACTAGCAAATACATTACGGATAATTCATCCATACTCTGTATCATTTAAATCTACTATTAAGTATAACACACCCAATAAAATATTTTAGAATATTAAGATACTAATTTTTAAAAATTTCATGTGATATTAGTTGAGTATCATTTAGGAGGTTAAACAATATAAATACAATTCTACACATTAAGTTACAGATTATAAATACAGATAATAAGAAATTAAATAAAAATAACACTATAGGCCTACATCAATTATCGGGTTTAAGAACCTGCTGCTGTAAGCAGTGATAATTTTAGTTTAGTGAGCTTTAATCAGACTTGCATGCAATAATAAATTTTACATAAGATAAAAGAACGATGCTTTCTTTAGTCACCAGCAAAACCTTTTCTGTCTGCAAGTTAATATTATAAAATTTAAAAACAGCAAAATTTTATTAAAAAATTTAATCAAGATTAAAATGCATGTTTAAGTCAAAAATTAAAGAAGTCACAGGTCAAATTCTCTTTTCAATTTTTCTTTTACCTGACAAATGTTAGCCCTTAATTTTTAAAGCAGAGCTGTGTTAAAACAAAATTTTTATGACAAATATATTACAATTTAATGGACTCAATGGTATGAAAGTAACTATGTGTACAAACAATTACAACAGTTTGCTTCAGTGAGGATATAGTACACATAGGCCTATATTGTAAATTTTGTTATATTAGGTCTTAAAATTAACCTTAACTTTCTACCGTTAAGTCATATCTTATCAAGTAATTACATTTCTCTGAAAAATGCTGAATTTGAAAGTATATTTAGAGTAATATAGCTGGACTGAAGAATTAAATAAAATATGTAACTAGTTAAATACGAGCAGAGTTCAAATTAAATATATTATGGTAAGGCCTATCATCTTGTGTTAGGTAGGACGACATTTTACGAATAAAATGACTTACAAATTGGATACATTACACAAATATAGGTAGGCTAGAGTAGTAATTGTCAGACTTACAGGAGTATCTATAATAAAGAAAAAATTATTTAATTAAATTGCAGTCAGTGCCTTACAGGGACTTTTTTTTTAAAAATGAGTTAATTACCCCTTGGGTAATTATGAAGATTCTCATCAATGCTGATATTGCGCTGATATATTTTTATTATATTCTTCTATGTTATATAAACACGAGAAAAATAATTTTAAACGGCGGTCGAACCTATTTACAGAGACAAAAAATTAAATTTTTACTCCCATAAGAACGCATGGTGTTAGCCTAGGTATATTGTATTAATTAAATTAGAATGCTAATTTGGTCCATTATTAAATTTTGGACAGAACACAGTGATATTATGTATAGTTGGGTCTATAACAACCGGTAGGCCTAGTGTTACAGACCCAAAGTAATCGAGACATTCATACATAACCTAACACAGCTAATTTCCTACAAACAACGGACAACATACACTAAATAAATGATCATCTTACCTTTCATTATTATTCCTAGCGCCTCCAACATATTTTTACTTCGACTTGCAATCACAAACACTTCATACGAATAACAAAATTCTGTCCCACACACGTTAACAAACGAAAACGAATTACCGCACAGCGACGACTAAACAGAATAAATATGGCAGGTCGCAATATTTCGTTATACCAACTAAACAGAATAAAAACACACTTCCCTCTGTAGTGTCTGTCTTTTTTACACATGTTACAAATTTTATAGAATAATTATTACGAATGCCAATATGGCCGACTAACTACCCATATTTCATTATATACATTTGTATATATCGAACAGGTTGTCTGGCTTCAGCGTACAGCAAAAATACGATGTATAAAAATTTGTATAAGTTTTTCGTACGCTGACACACCATAACTTGGGCAAAATAACTTCATCACCTAAAAATGTACTTATACAAGTTCGTCAAATTTGTTTTAGATACCCTGGGTAAAAATTGGGGTGTGATGAAGAAATTATGCGGCGCTAAGTATATATATATATATATATATATATATTTCAATCACTTTCTGCTACAGTCCGTTTCTTGATGTATATAATACTATAATATTTATAACTAAATTTACCTCAAGATATACTTTTTTCCTTTAGGAACATGTTTCGGGAGATCTTGTTCTCCCATCTTCAGCCTTCGCCTTCTTGTTTCTGGTGAAGTATTTGTGTGTTGGCTTCTGGATGTTATTAAGGTAGTTTGTTGGTCTTTGGTCCTTTAAAGTTGCATTATTGTGTGTGGTTGTGGTATCTGTTTTTGTATTTTGTGTATTTTCGATGTTGAGTGCTTTGAATATTGTGTCATGTTTTGTATTGATTTGTATTTGTTCTGGTATTAATTTGTTTTGTGTTTTATGTTTGTAAATCTGTAAATTTTCCCAAATGTTCATTATGGTGCCTTTGTGTGGTATATGTTTTATTAGTGTTACATTGGTTATGTCTGGGAATTCATGTCCTGTGTTTATTGCATGTGTGGCTAAATTGGATTTATATATATTTGGTTTTTTGTATGCATTTAGGTGTTCAAAATAACGTTTTTCAGCTGTTTTTTTGTTTGTCCTATATAACATTTATTGCAATCTTGGCATTCAATTTTGTATATATCGTTAGTTGTTGTATTATCTTTGTTGTGTGAGCTATTTAGATTTTGTAATTTATTTTTATTAGTTTTGTATGCTATTTTAATATCTGTGTTTTTAAATAGTTTTGTTAGTTTTGTCATTTTATTATTTATATATGTGAATGTGGCCCATTTTTTGTTGTTGTTATTATTTATGTGTTGTTCAGTTTGATTAATTCTTAATTGTTCAGTTTTTATTTTGTATTTGATTTTATTTTCTATTTTGATCATAGTATTTTTATTGTATCCATTTGCATAACCAATTTGGTATATTATATTTCTTTCTTTGTCAGTTTCTTGTTTGTTTAGGGGTATTTTGTACATTCTGTTAAATAACGAATAAAATGCTGCCATTTTATGTTATGGTGGGTGGTCAGAATGGTTAGGTATAATGATGTTAGTGGAAGTTGGTTTTCTATATATTGCATATTGTATGTGTTTGTTGTATCTTGTGATGGTTATGTCTAAATAGTTGATTTTGTTATGTTTTTCTTTTTCTTCTGTGAATTGTATTTTGGGATGTATGTTATTGATTTGTTTCAGTATGTACAGTATGTACATGTAGTTGATAATGGGGCGGATCGGAATGTCTTCTTTATGGATTCCTGCACACAAACTGGCAAAATATCTAGACAAAATTATTAGACAACACACACAAATAGACAACAACATTGCAGTAAAGAACAATACTGACCTAGTAACAAAAATAAAAGACACACACATCCCCCATCATGCCACATTAGCCTCCTTTGACATTAAAAACCTGTACACAAACATCCCCATCTCTGAAACAATCACCATCCTACAAAACAGACTCAAACAGAACAACACACCAGATGAACTTATCAATGAAATAACAGAAACTCTGAACATTATTACAAAACAAAACTACTTTACTTATAACAATAAATACTACACACAGAACGATGGCCTACCCATGGGCTCCCCCATATCCAGCATTCTAGCAGAAGTCTTCCACCAACACTTAGAAAAAACAAAAATACTCACAAACAATGACAGACACTCACATAAAATACTATATTGGCACAGATACGTTGATGACATTCTAATACTATACAGGGGAAACAAAAGACAATTTGAACAGTTACTAACGCACATAAACAAAATACATAAAAACATAACCTTCACTGCCGAATACGAACACAACAATACTATAAACTTCTTAGACCTCTCCATCACAAAACTAGAACACAGGCACAAATTCAGTATATACAGAAAACCAACTACAACTGACACACTAATACACAACACCTCCAATCACCCAATACAACACAAACTAGCTGCTTTTAGAACCATGATACATAGACTTAACAACATCCCCTTAGATGAAATAGACTACAAAGACGAACTAAACACGATAAAATATCTAGCAGAATCTAACGGTTATGACAGAACAATAGTCAGTAAACTCCTACACAAAACACAAAACAAACAACAGACAAAGACACAAAACAACAAATTCATAACACTAACATACATCAACAAACAAACAGAAAAAATTGCCCACAAATTCAAAAAAGCAGGATACAGAATCGCTTACAAAACTACTAACAAAACAGAACACACACTATCAAAACGCATGCCCAAAGCACAAAACAAATTCGATCTACCCGGTGTATATAAGCTAAATTGTTCAAATTGCAATAAATTCTACATAGGCCAGACAGGACGTAGTTTCAAACAGAGATACATTGAACACACAAAAGCACTCCACACCACTACAGAATCTACCTTCGCAAACCACCTCATTGAAGCAAACCACACATATAAAAACATCGACAATAACATGAACATACTACACGTACACACAAAAGGCAGAAAACTAGACACTCTAGAACAATTAGAAATATACAAACACACAAAAACAAATAAAAACGACATCCTAAACGAACAGACACAATTCAAATCGCACGCATTATTCGAACACATCTCACCACACACACACAGCTTCGATCTTTCGAAACACTATCTCGTCGCCAACAACAAGACGAACAACGCTACCTACGACAGCCTCTGATGAAGCCTTCTATAGGTGAAAGCCGGTTTAGGCTGTAAGGTAAAACTTTACGTTTTTACTTATAAAAAACTTAGTGTTCTGAGTTGTCAATATTATAGTGATATTCAGTTAAGTAACGGACACGTCATGGACAACGAAATCCAAGAATTTAACTCAGCAAGACGAGCCACCGTCCAAGCGTACAAGTTCACAACTTTGAAGGTTAGAAAGATTGTAGCTCACATAACTTTCAACAAAACATGCATAAACAAATCACTAACACCTAAATATGCCCAAATCAAAATTAAACATAACAACCAGGCCGCCCGAATAACACAAAACATCGCACAAAGAACATACATCAAAGAATCAATTAAACAACTATATAAGAAAAAAGACGCCCTCAATCGCAAAGCACTAACACTACACCTACATATCGCCAACACATACGGACACAATTACAAGACTGAACTAATACATCACACAAATGAATGGACAAAAAAACAAATACATAACATACAGACAAAACACGACAGAAAAATAAAAAACCTGACACCAATCAAAACAGATATAATTCCCTCGCACAAATTCTACCCACGTACAGTAAACCTCACGAATGTCACACTCACAAAAAACGAACAAACACTCCTTGATAAAGGCCTAAAACATAACATACATTACAAACATAACAACCAAACACTAACAAAGCTCATAATTGACACAGAAACAAATATACAAAACACAGCACCAGAACATAAAGACACATTAAGACATAATATAAACAACACAATAGGAGTACATAAGACACCAGACAACAACAACCACAACTCAGAAATACACACAGCCATCAAACTGAGGAAAAAGGCACACAAACACAACATCACATTTGTAAAAGCTGACAAAGGCAACACGACTGTAATTATCCCCACAGACAACCTACACAAAAAAGTACAAAACTTTGTAACTTCGCAATTAATTACAAAATTATAATTAACTCTTACCTTAGGTTTTTATTCCAGAGTCGTACAGGCGAAACTGCTGCAGAAAGGATTATTTGGATTTGATATGTGCAATAATTACGTTAACACATTTGATGCTGTCTAAATCACATACTTATTTTTATTTATCAAAATTCACGCCTTTCTTTTACGTTAGTACAACCTTTCAACGATAGTACAACTGGTTGAAATTATTTCTTATCTCTATTGAGTTTTATTTTGACTACTATTATAAGTGATATTGCTAAATAAATAAAACATTGAAAATGAACCAGTGTATAACCTCTATATTAGCACACGCACACTCCTTCTGTTACATTGATCTTTAAATAAACTCTGCCCCTGAGAGAACTCTATAGTACAAAGTATTGGTGTTATATATATTCCTTTTATAACGAATAATCACCGGTTAGTTGGCATTGGTTTTAATATGCATATTAAATGTTTCTAGTTACCCATACGCAGCGCACTCCTAGGGTTGGCTGCGCGAACTGGTGCTGAACACCTGCCTCGATCTCACGCACTCCGGCACTCGTTTAATACGTTTACTGTTTGTGTTTAAAGGTCCTTACTGTTTTATTGGTTCCACACTACACACCATGACAAAGTCGGCCGACGTAATTTTATTCGCACTTAGAAACCGTTGTAGCCTGGCCGCGCGTTATACTGGTTATGCGATTTTAATATTTGTTAGACTTTACAAAATAGGCCGAATTAATATTACGGCCTATATTGCACCCGAGGCCACTATTTTTCAATTCACAAAACTTTACTGTCTGATGCTCATTCAATGGTGACAATCTGCAGACTGGGTTTCACACAAGCCTGCTGCTGGGCGGTTACGCAATACGTCTGGCAATTGTTTAGGCTGACTGTATGTATGTTGCACTGGGGCTCCCCACAGGTGAAAGTCTGGCAATTTGGAAAGTGATTGAATTACATACTGATTAAAACTAGATCACACACTTCTGTACCGTTACAATACCCCCCCAATAAGAGGTTGAAGCTTAGGCGTTCAAACTCTTATTGCCTAAACCCTAAGAGGATCAGTGAGGATATGGCGCCGCAACCCCCCTGAACACTCTACTAAATCATGGGTTCTTACCCCCCTAGTCTGGCGACTGTGACACATTCAATTAAAGAAACAACAAACGGCCTTCCATCACTCCATATCCCACAACTGATTCGTTTCCTCTTAGCCATACCGGTTCATTGACAACGTACTGGCTCATTTTATATTATGGACCCTAAAAAATAGTGTTAATAAAACAATATAGGTTTACAGTAGTACACATAGATTCCAGTTAAATTGAATAATATTTCCCCGTACAATATTGCCCATCCAAAATAACACCCTAATTATACAAAATGACATTAAATCCATTTACTTAACTACTATAAATAAAATTTTTTTTCTTTTTCATCAATTAGCATTTAATTTATAATTCCAATTTGAATTCCAATGAAAATAAAGTTAAGTTCATTATTAAAAATCATCGGTTCTATTAATTTAATTACCAAATTAGTTTAATTTTATTTAATTTCTCACACTCTAAGTTACAGTAATTACCTCATTATTATTTTATCTGAAAAAATTAACAATTCTTTTATGTCGCAATAAGATTTTACTCAAGATACTGATTCAGCAGACTACAACATTTTTGTTATTGTCACCAAGTATGTCTGTAGGCCTTAGTCACAACATACTACACCTGTTTACATAAACACTAGTCTGCAAGACTTGTTTTGTAAGCACAGTTATAAACATTCTCAGTTTCAGCATTCATGGTTACATCGTCCTAACACCTGTACTTCACTTTTCAATTTTTGTAAATCTTTTAGATAACATATTTATCAATGTCTATTTCTTACAGTACAAACCAAATATAATTTTAATTCACCTTTAAGTTATTATTACCTTTTAATTACAGTTTTAATTTAATACCATTATCTCAATTCATTTTTATTATTTAATTAAACTCTTTTCACACCTGTAAGCATTTTATTCTCTCTAATTGGTATTATAGACTTTATACTTACAGTACATTATCCACCTATTGACCTGAACACAAAATACACACCACACACATACACCAATATCTCAATGTAACCTCTGAAACATTTAACAACAATGTTATTTCATACCAAACAATTTAACATTTATTTATTAATATCAAATCTCATAAAACAATTTAAACTCATTAGAAAAATTCAACCATATAACATTTAAATCAAGCAAAATATTTAAACATTTCAAATTATTTTAATTAGATCAATTATTGAATACAACATTTTTAATTACTTTCACTAAGTACAATAATTACAACTCATTCATTATAATACATTTTAGGTTAGTTGTCTCCAAGTCGCTTATATTAATATAATAGATATTTACCATATATCCGTCATGCGACTTCGTTTTTCTCGTCTTATTTTGACGCGTTTCGGCAACGAATTGCCATCTTCAGAATCTTAATCACTCATATGAGATCGTTAAAAAATTAAAAACATTAAAATCATTACGGTAAAAGTGCACTTTTACGATATTGGAAACTCACAGACCATCATTCAAGACATAATCACTGTTGATTTTGACGGCTTTATATATTTCGTATTCCTCAAGCGCGTCCATGTATTTTCCTTTCCTGCAGCAATGCAAAGGCTGGAAATTTGTCTCAAAATCACTGTAGTTATGATTACATAGTATCAGGTGCCTGGCAAAATTAGATGTTGTTTTATGTAATTCCCTTCTGGGAAGATGTTCGTTATATCTTTCTTCAAATGGTCTGCCTGTTTGGCCTATGTAGAACATGTCACATGAGCTGCAATTCATCTTGTATACGCCGGTTCTTTTTCTTTCTGGTATACTGTTTTTTCGGCTAAGAAGTCTCTGAATGTTGTTATTTGTACGAAAGGTTACAATTACATGGTGTTTCTTGAGTTCGTTAACTAGAATATTTGGTAAAATGTTTGTGTAATCTGCAGATATGTATTTATTAACCGGAAGTGTGTTATCATTGTTCGACTTTTTTAATTTCTTCTCTTTGTGTTTACTTATTAATTTATCCACTAATGAACTTTTATATCCGTTAGCCGCTGCTATGTGCTTGATGGTATTAACCTCTTCAATGTAGTCTTTTTCACTTAACGGTATAGTTAGCAATCTATGCACAAAACTATTGTAAGCTGCCATTTTATGCGAGGTGGGATGATATGAATCGGCATGAATTGTGACGTCCGTTGTTGTGGCCTTTCTATAGATTTTAAATTGAAGTTTTCCTTCGTTTTTTAAAATGGTTAAATCTAAGAAATTTAATTGATTTTCTTCTTCTATTTCAGATGTGAATTTAATCTTATGGTGTATGCTGTTTATGTGACTACTTAAGTTTTGTATTTGCCTTTTTGTTCCATTAAATATCATAAACGTATCGTCGACGTATCTACAATAAAAAATGATTTTATTCTTGTATAATTTATTCGATATTATGTTCATATTCTCATAATAATTTAAATATATATCAGCTAATAGTCCTGACAATGGCGAACCCATAGCCAGACCGTCATCTTGTGTAAAAAACCCGTTGTCAAATGTAAAGTAATTTTGTTCCAAGACGACTGTAAGTAGTTTTATAAGTTCATTGATTTTTTGCATGCTAAGTTGAGCTACTTCCTTTAAATTGTTATTTACAATTTCTATAGTTTCCCTCACGGGGATATTAGTGTACAAATTAGTTACGTCTAACGATACTAATTTATATTGTGGTAGTATTTCTATCTTTTTAAGTTTTTCAACAAACTCATAACTGTTCTTTATACTGTAATTATTTGCTATCCTGATATTATTCTTAATTAAAGTCACTAACAATTTAGCAGCTTTGTATCCGGGAGCTGTGGTGTAGTTTATTACTGGTCTGATTGGTGTACTTTCCTTGTGGATTTTAGGTAGTCCTGTGAATTTTGGTGCCGTGGCATTAATTGGTTTTAAATATCTGCGTGTTTTCTCATCTAACAAAAAATTACATTGATTAATGGTGTTATTCAAAGTTTTTACATAAGCCTTTGTGGGATCCCGGTCTATTTTCTTAATATTATTATTATTTATGAAATCAAATACCTTTTGAGTATACTCTCTTTTCTGCATGACCACCAATGTGTCACCCTTATCTGCCTTACTTATAATTGCATCATTTTTCTCAAGTTTACTTTTTATGGTTTTAAGATTCATGATATCCTGCTTATATTTACTTTTTAAAAAATTGTTTTGACTTTTACATTTATTACTATTAATTGCGTTATTGAGTTTGTTGTTGATAAAAACCCTTGCTTCATTCTGTGCAACGGAACCATTTAATCTTTTAATAGCAGCTTCAGCATTAACTACCTCATGGACAATTTCGTTTGTCGTATTAAATCTTGGTACATTATATTTCAGACCTTTATTAAGCACGTTTATTTCTTGGTTAGTGAACTCTATGTTGGTTGTATTCGTTACACGTTCATAGAACACATGTTTACAATCTATTGGTCTATTTTCTTTTTTATGCTGAGTAAGATATAGATTTCGTATTTTCTTATTATGGGTTAATACTTTATGATAAAAATAATTGGATATTAAAGCATTAATTTTGGTCATGATAACATCTATAACTGCAGGGTGAATTTCCTTTAACATTTCTAAATGCGCTTTATAAAGATCCGTATTTAACCTGTTTTTCTTTTTGTATAATTGTCTAATTTCTTGCGTTAACCACATTTTTTCTGCTATTTGTTTCGTCTTGAGTGCCGCCGGTGTTCTTGAATTAATATTTATGCGTGCAAATTTTGGTATGATATTCATTTTTATACACATTTTATTAAATTTAATGTTTTGTGCAACTTTTAGCATTTTGATTTTAACATTTTTGTATTTGTAGACAACACTTGCCTGACGGGCTTCAATATAATACATTTTAGGTTAGTTGTCTCCAAGTCGCTTATATTAATATAATAGATATTTACCATATATCCGTCGTGCGACTTCGTTTTTCTCGTCTTATTTTGACGCGTTTCGGCAACGAATTGCCATCTTCAGAATCTTAATCACTCATATGAGATCGTTAAAAAATTAAAAACATTAAAATCATTACGGTAAAAGTGCACTTTTACGATATTGGAAACTCACAGACCTGAAGATGGTCTGTGAGTTTCCAATATCGTAAAAGTGCACTTTTACCGTAATGATTTTAATGTTTTTAATTTTTTAACGATCTCATATGAGTGATTAAGATTCTGAAGATGGCAATTCGTTGCCGAAACGCGTCAAAATAAGACGAGAAAAACGAAGTCGCACGACGGATATATGGTAAATATCTATTATATCATTCATTATCTTCTTTCAAATTATTTTTGTTATTTATTTAAGCTGCAAAATATTAATATTATTTTTGTCATCACAACAAGTTCTACTACATACATACATTGGTTATCTAACATTTTATAATACATACACTTAAATTCACTACACTTATTTACAATTCTTCATTTGTAGAGGGCAAGAGACCCTTATTAGTGAAAGATTTGAGTTGTTTATTTTTGTTGAATAATTTTGTACCCTCTGCATGGAATGAGAGAGAGAGTGTGATATGGCATTATGATGAGAGAAGTTTAAATATAGAATGGTGTAGTGAAAGAGAGACAGAATTATATAAAGTAAAGAGAGACCTATAATGAGTTGAAAGAGATGTTAAATAACTTGAAGTACTTACCTGTTAAAATAGAGAGTGAAGGTTATTTTGATGATACATGTTTAAATAATAATAATTTACTTTATGAAGAAAAAATAACTGACTTGATAATGAATATTACTGATGGAGACTTAACAAATGTACTAAACGTTGACTGGTTTTATGATTATTTTGGTAAAATGAATGAATTTGGTTTTTATGGTGACGACACACAAGACTGTAATTTGTGTGTTAATGTAATTGAACAATGCTATATAAAACAAAGACTTATCTATGACGATGGAGGTTGAGCCTTAAATTCACAAATGGACAATTTTAAATAGTTTGTTTATTGGTTATGACCCAGCTGATTTTGACATTGAAGTGTGATATAACTGAATAATTTTTCTAATGAGTTCAAATTGTTTTATGAGATTTGATATTAATAAATAAATGTTAAACTGTTTGATATGAAATAACATTGTTGTTAAATGTTTCAGAGGTTACGTGGAGATATTGGTGTGTGTGTGTGTGTGTGTGTGTTTTGTGTCCAGGTCAATAGGTGGATAATATATTGTAAGTATAAAGTCTATAATACCAATTAGAGAGAATAAAATGCTTACAGGTGTGAAAAGAGTTTAATTCAAAAATAAAAAATGAATTGAGATACCGTAATGGTATTAAATGAAAATTGTAATTAAAAGAGAAATAATAATTGAAAGGTGAATTAAAATTATATTTGGTTTGAATTGTAAGAAATGGACATTGATAAATATGTTATCTAAAAGATTTACAAAAATCGAACAGTGTAGTACAGGTGTTAGTATGATGTAACCATGAATGCTGAAACTGAGAATGTTTATAACTGTGTTTATGAAAACAAGTCTGACACACAACTGTTTATGTAAACAGGTGTGTTGTGACTAATGTCTGTGGTCATGCTGAGTTGATAATAACAACTGTTGTAGTCTGCTGAATAATTGCCAGTAGGAAAATCCTATTATGAAATAAAAAGACATACCATATGTGAAGAAAGGAATGTAAATTTTTGAATAATGTAGGTAATATTTTTGTAGGGCCTTTTTGTAAAATGTAAGCAAAACAAATGAAATTGTTTTGAACAAATCAGATAATAATGAGGTAATTACTGTAACTTAGAGTTTGAGAAATTAAATAAAATTAAATTAATTTGGTAATTAAACTAATAGAGAAGATGATTTTTAATAATGAACTTGTAATAATGAATTTAACTTTAAGATGTGTATATTACTGTCCATATAGACTTTACACATGTCATGAATTTTTTGTCCTATATACATATATAGTAGTTAAGGATACCTTGTATAATCTATGTATTATTTTGGAGGGTAACATTGTATGGGGAATATTATTCAATTTAACTGGAATTTATGTGTACTACTGTAAACCTATATTGTTTTACTAACACTATTTTTTAGGGCCCATAATATAAAATGAGCCAGTACGTTGTCAATGAACCGGTGTGGCTAAGACGAAACGAATCAGTTGTGGGATATGGAGTGATGGAAGGCCGTTTGTTGTTTCTTTAATTGAATGTGTCACAGTCGCCAGACTAGGGGGGTAAGAACCCATGATTTTAGTAGAGTATTCAGGGGGGTTGCGGCGCCATATCCTCACTGATCCTCTCAGTTTTAGGCAATAAGAGTTTGAACGCTTCGGCCTTCAACCTCTTATTGGGGGGGTATTGTAACGGTACAGAATTGTGAGCCACCCCAGTTTAATTTTATATTAATTCAAATCATCAATTCAGTTCAAGTATTAAATTGTTAATTTTCACCTGTAAGGAGCCCCAGTGCAACATACATACAGTTAGCCTAAACAATTGCCCAGACGGATTGCGTAACCGCCCAGCAGCAGGCTCTTTGTGAAACCCAGTCTGCAGTGTGTCATTAGAGCATGAACAACAGACAGCCAGCATCAGACAGTAAAGTTCGTGAATTAACACCAGTGGCCTCGGGCATAAGATAGGCCTAGATTAAATGGGCCTATCTATTTAAACCACTTAAAAAACAAGTGCTATTGCAACTCTTGGCCGCGCGGCCAGCCTACAACGGTTTCTAAGTGCGAATAAAATTACGTCGGCCGACTTTGTCATGGTGTGTAGTGTGGAACCAATAAAACAGTAAGGACCTTTAAACACAAACAGTAAACGTATTAAACGAGTGCCGGAGTGCGTGAGATCGAGGCAGGTGTTCAGCACCAGTTCGCGCAGCCAACCCTAGGAGTGCGCTGCGTATGGGTAATTAGAAACATTTAATATGCATATTAAAACCAATGCCAACTAACCGGTGATTATTCGTTATAAAAGGAAAATATATAACACCAATACTTTGTACTATAGAGTTCTCTCAGGGGCGGAGTTTATTTAAAGATCAATGTAACAGAATGAGTGTGCGTGTGCTAATATAGAGGTTATACACTGGTTCATTTTCAATGTTTTATTTATTTAGCAATATCACTTATAATAGTAGTCAAAATAAAACTCAATAGAGGTAAGAAATAATTTCAACCAGTTGTACTATCGTTGAAAGGTTGTACTAACGTAAAAGAGAGGCGTGAATTTTTGATAAATAAAAATAAGTATGTGATTTAGACAGCATCAAATGTGTTAACGTAATTATTGCACATATCAAATCCAAATAATCCTTTCTGCAGCAGTTTCGCCTGTACAACTCTGGAATAAAAACCTAAGGTAAGAGTTATTTATCAATATCAAATCTCATAAAACAATTTAAACTCATTAGAAAAATTATTCAGTTATATCACACTTCAATGTCAAAATCAGCTGGGTCATAACCAATAAACAAACTATTTAAAATTGTCCATTTGTGAATTTAAGGCTCAACCTCCATCGTCATAGATAAGTCTTTGTTTTATATAGCATTGTTCAATTACATTAACACACACATTACAGTCTTGTGTGTCGTCACCATGAAAACCAAATTCATTCATTTTACCAAAATAATCATAAAACCAGTCAACGTTTAGTACATTTGTTAAGTCTCCATCAGTAATATTCATTATCAAGTCAGTTATTTTTTCTTCATAAAGTAAATTATTATTATTTAAACATGTATCATCAAAATAATCTTCACTCTCTATTTTAACAGGTAAGTACTTCAAGTTATTTAACATCTCTTTCAACTCATTATAGTCTCTCTTTACTTTATACAATTCTGTCTCTCTTTCACTACACCATTCTATATTTAAACTTCTCTCATCATAATGCCATATCACACTCTCTCTCTCTCTCATTCCATGCAGAGGGTACAAAATTATTCAACAAAAATAAACAACTCAAATCTTTCACTAATAAGGGTCTCTTGCCCTCCAATAACAACATTTTTGAACACCTTGGTTCATCACAAATAAGGGGGAAATTTACCCTCTGCCCTCCATATTCATCTACTCTTTCTTTCCATTCTTTTTCTAATTCATCAACACTAATTACTACCTCGTTACAGCATATCACTCTCTCTCTCTCACTTATTGTCTCACTATCTATTTTCAGCATATCACTCTCTGATACCACATTCTTAATTATATCATCATTTTCAGCATTATTTCTCTCACTTGTTACTTTTTTATTATCATTATTACTATTACTTTTAATCTGTTCTTGTGTTTTTTCTATTGACTCTTCTATTTGTTCTTTAATAGTGTTAACGCATTCATCCATCTCATTTAAACGTTTACTAATATTATCTCCTAACTTAACACTCTGTTGTTTCATATCGCATAAACGCTTATCAAATTTTTTGTCAATATTATTTATGTCACCCTTTAACTCATGGAATTTAATATCAGAATCACTCTTCTGTTCTTTATTTTGTTCTAAGAGTAATTGTAACATACTCATTACATCACTATTGAATTCGACGTTACATTTTGTTGAAGTCGGGGTCAATTGCACGCCTGAATCTTCAATTACATTACTCTGATCAGTTAAGTTTAACTCTGTTTTATCTTGACTCGCACTTGGAGTCGCACGTATCTCAAAATTACTCATATTTGACTCATCAAAATTTTCAACGTTAACTATTTCATTGATATCGTCACTATTCCCTGCCATTTTTTATAGTTTAAAAAAAAGTTACATAAGAATTTTAACCTTATCCACTATTGACTTAACCCTTTTAATATATCACGATGTTTATATAATTTACCAAAACGTCCTCCCTCTCAAATAACCCGTTCTGCAGCTTGGTTAGGTCTGGCAAATATAACCACAAATTATACTCGCCGTCCCTGTTCGGGCGCCAGTGTAACTTCGCAATTAATTACAAAATTATAATTAACTCTTACCTTAGGTTTTTATTCCAGAGTCGTACAGGCGAAACTGCTGCAGAAAGGATTATTTGGATTTGATATGTGCAATAATTACGTTAACACATTTGATGCTGTCTAAATCACATACTTATTTTTATTTATCAAAAATTCACGCCTTTCTTTTACGTTAGTACAACCTTTCAACGATAGTACAACTGGTTGAAATTATTTCTTATCTCTATTGAGTTTTATTTTGACTACTATTATAAGTGATATTGCTAAATAAATAAAACATTGAAAATGAACCAGTGTATAACCTCTATATTAGCACACGCACACTCCTTCTGTTACATTGATCTTTAAATAAACTCCGCCCCTGAGAGAACTCTATAGTACAAAGTATTGGTGTTATATATTTTCCTTTTATAACGAATAATCACCGGTTAGTTGGCATTGGTTATAATATGCATATTAAATGTTTCTACTTACCCATACGCAGCGCACTCCTAGGGTTGGCTGCGCGAACTGGTGCTGAACACCTGCCTCGATCTCACGCACTCTGGCACTCGTTTAATACGTTTACTGTTTGTGTTTAAAGGCCCTTACTGTTTTATTGGTTCCACACTACACACCATGACAAAGTCGGCCGACGTAGTTTTATTCGCACTTAGAAACCGTTGTAGGCTGGCCGCGCGTTATACTGGTTATGCGATTTTAATATTTGTTAGACTTTACAAAATAGGCCGAATTAATATTACGGCCTATATTGCACCCGAGGCCACTATTTTTCAATTCACAAAACTTTACTGTCTGATGCTCATTCAATGGTGACAATCTGCAGACTGGGTTTCACACAAGCCTGCTGCTGGGTGGTTACGCAATACGTCTGGCAATTGTTTAGGCTGACTGTATGTATGTTGCACTGGGGCTCCCCACAGGTGAAAGTCTGGCAATTTGGAAAGTGATTGAATTACATACTGATTAAAACTAGATCACACACTTCTGTACCGTTACAACTTCATGGAACAGAACAACATCACAGAACTAAAACACGACCCCACCGACAGATACCAAAACTCAGTAAAACAAATAGTTAACAAAGCCAAACATATTATGACACATAAACAAAAGCCCTACATGAAACAAATCCGACCATCAGCACCTACACTCCAAGCGCTTCCCAAAATCCATAAAGAAGACATTCCGATCTGCCCCATTATCAACTACCGTAATGCCCCTGCACACAAACTGGCAAAATATCTAGACAAAATTATTAGACAACACACACAAATAGACAACAACATTGCAGTAAAGAACAACACTGACCTAGTAACAAAAATAAAAGACACACACATCCCCCATAATGCCACATTAGCCTCCTTTGACATTAAAAACCTGTACACAAACATCCCCATCTCTGAAACAATCACCATCCTACAAAACAGACTCAAACAGAACAACACACCAGACGAACTTATCAATGAAATAACAGAAACTCTGAACATTATCACCTAACAAAACTACTTTACTTATAACAATAAATACTACACACAGAACGATGGCCTACCCATGGGCTCCCCCATATCCAGCATTCTAGCAGAAGTCTTCCTCCAACACTTAGAAAAAACAAAAATACTCACAAACAATGACAGACACTCACATAAAATACTATACTGGCACAGATACGTTGATGACATTCTAATACTATATAGGGGAAACAAAAGACAATGTGAACAGTTACTAACGCACATAAACAAAATACATAAAAACATAACCTTCACTGCCGAATACGAACACAACAATACTATAAACTTCTTAGACCTCTCCATCACAAAACTAGAACACAGGCACAAATTCAATATATACAGAAAACCAACTACAACTGACACACTAATACACAACACCTCCAATCACCCAATACAACACAAACTAGCTGCTTTTAGAACCATGATACATAGACTTAACAACATCCCCTTAGATGAAATAGACTACAAAGACGAACTAAACACGATAAAATATCTAGCAGAATCTAACGGTTATGACAGAACAATAGTCAGTAAACTCCTACACAAAACACAAAACAAACAACAGACAAAGACAGAAAACAACAAATTCATAACACTAACATACATCAACAAACAAACAGAAAAAATTGCCCACAAATTCAAAAAAGCAGGATACAGAATCGCTTACAAAACTACTAACAAAACAGAACACACACTATCAAAACGCATACCCAAAGCACAAAACAAATTCGATCTACCCGGTGTATATAAGCTAAATTGTTCAAATTGCAATAAATTCTACATAGGCCAGACAGGACGTAGCTTCAAACAGAGATACATTGAACACACAAAAGCACTCCACACCACTACAGAATCTACCTTCGCAAACCACCTCATTGAAGCAAACCACACATATAAAAACATCGACAATAACATGAACATACTACACGTACACACAAAAGGCAGAAAACTAGACACTCTAGAACAATTAGAAATATACAAACACACAAAAACAAATAAAAACGACATCCTAAACGAACAGACACAATTCAAATCGCACGCATTATTCGAACACATCTCACCACACACACACACAGCTTCGATCTTTCGAAACACTATCTCGTCGCCAACAACAAGACGAACAACGCTACCTACGACAGCCTCTGATGAAGCCTTCTATAGGTGAAAGCCGGTTTAGGCTGTAAGGTAAAACTTTACGTTTTTACTTATAAAAAACTTAGTGTTCCGAGCAGTGGCGGCTCGTGAGTAATGAAATGGGAGGGGCACACAGTGGGGAGGATCTAAGGTGGGCCACCATTCGCGGTCATTAGTACTTAGGTAAAAAAATATAGAATGTCTTACCTGGTATTTCACTTTTTGTATAACAATTCCATTCTCCTGTTTTTAGATGTAGCAAATTCCTCTATCACTTGTTTGTTGAAATCTTGAATTCCATGAATCATTTTTTTTCTGTGGATAGCATAGCCAATGCATTCAGTCTATCAGTGCCCATGGAATTTCTTAAAAATGTTTTTATTCTTTTCAATGTAGAAAAGCACCTTTCACTTTCAACAGTTGTCATCGGTATAGTAACAATTATCTTTAAAATAGTCACACACTCTGAGAAGGTACGAAACATGTTATTATCAAGGAAAAACTGTAATAAGGGTGTTGCACCAGAAGCAATACGTAAATCTTCACGACTGTATAACACTTCTAGTTCGGTTCTCAGTTTCAGACCATTTATTGTTGGATAAAATTTAATTGTAGTCTGAAAATCATTTTCCGGAAACTCAACACAGTACTGTCGGAACTTTTCAACTAAAAACAATTTGGAAACACATAAATGATCTGAAAATTGAAATCTTTCATTAATATTGTTCACAATCATATCACATACTTCCAAAGCGGCCACACGGTTGCTCCTATTACTTAATTGTTCAACACACTGTCTCTTAGTCACAGGCTCACTTACAGACACTTCACTGTCTTCATAGGTCTTACGAATATTAACCACCGCACTCACAAAATGTTTAACAAATGTTCTCATTTTTATTGCATCAATGTTTCTTTGTTGAATGCAATCAAAGAAAATCGCCACATGAGGCATAATTTTGTGGAAAAAAGTCAACCAGAAAATGAACTGAGGATCCCTCAAAGTTCATACAAATCCTGCAGCCTGGCTAGAAGCACTTTTGTCAGAAATCTCTATGTCCCTAATGTGTTCAAAACATTTTATTAGATTATCTTTATGTTCAAACACAGTATTAACAGCCCTGTGTTGAAAGTACCATCTTGTAGGAGGCACAGATCCAATTTTTTTTTTTACAATTTCTACTAAATAATCCATCCTCTTTGGAGATCTTGAAAAATATGGTCCTATTCCTTGCAGGTCTTGAAAAAATATTCTACTCTGGGAGGCAGACGATGTTGAGTTTTGAAGAATCAGATTCCCTTGATGGGCATAACAATGAATAAAATTTGCATTTGGATACTTCTCTTTAACCAAACACTGGACCCCTCCTTTCTGACCACTCATAACAGATGCACCATCATAAGTCTGACAAATTAGTTTTTCCGGGGACTTGTATATTCCTATTTCTTCCAAATGTCTTAAAATTGTCGAGGCTAAACTTCGAGCACTTTTATCAAAAGGGACTTCAAAAAAACCCCAAAACCTTTCAATTATTCTCCCTTGAATGAGATATCTCAAAATCAATGCCATCTGTGTTTTGCACGAACTGTCAGTTGTTTCATCAGCCTGAAGTGATATGAAGTCTATCGTAGAAATTTCAGTCACAATATTTTTTCGACACACTGACAAAATGGCATCTAAAAGTTCGTTCTGAATTGTTTTCGAGGTTTCTTTAAACACTGTTGAATTTTCTAAATGATCTTTCAAAACACTGTCAAGTGCTGCAGTATAATTGATTAGTCCTTTAAAAATCCCTGGGTTGTTGTCTGCTTCTTCCGTTTCATCGTGGCCACGTAAAGCTAATTCAAATTCCCCACAAAATTTAATCGCATTTAATTCGAGACAAGATGTATCTGTTCTTGTCTACAAGTTCGTTATGTTTACGAACAGAAATTCTGTAACCATCATAGAGTTGCAATCTAATATTTACAATACCTAGCACGGCTAAACTCATTTCATTGTCTAAATGACATTTAGACAGCGAATGATTCTTACTCTTTTCTGGTAAATGTTTCAGATCTTTAACGCCCGACTTAGTCCACGTGTCTTCACCGCCAAACAGAAGACAAGCAAAGCAAAATAAAGCATTGATTGTGGGGCATCCGCACATCCATTCCCATTTTTTGTACACTGTGGTATTGAAAGTTCTATTATAGGTTCTGTTTTTGTCCTTAAACACTTGGTTGATAGACAACTGCGGTCTTGGTGGACCCAATTGTTTTGCTATTAACCTATCTTCATAGCACAAAGTTTTACTCTGTAAATACTTGACATCATTCATTTTGTCTCAGAGATTTACACAAGCACACAAAATACCGACACTTGAATATTTTCAACACCGTTATTTACACGCATGCGTAACACTGATTACTGAAAACCACTTGTAAACTTGTAACACTACAATTTATACAATTACTATAAACACTGCCACCACAACTATCGTGTAGCACATAACATAACCGCTCTAGGTACACGTTCTATTTTAATATTTCCTTCAATGAGAATATAATTTAAAATTATATAAAATCGCAAAAATTATTATAATCATATTCACGATAGAAACATTATAATAACATTATTTCGAACAATATACACTAAGAAAGTAACAGTAATTATTAGTATTATAGAACAGCTCAGATGGCGGTAAAATGTAATAGTCTACTAAATAGCTCCGATTCATATCCGTTAGTTGCAGTAATGTGGCGCACCTACAGGATTCAGAGTTTACTACTTGAAGACTGTAAATGTTTGGTCAATGGTCACATAGTCTAGTGTGACCCAACGCTATGGGATTTTAGCATTACGCTCTCCCACCACAAGAGAGTTGAGAAGTGGAAGGGAGTAGTGCGACCTGGGTCACAACGGTCGCTGTGACCGTCGCTATGTTGCCACATTTGTTTTCGCGTTGCCACATTTCTCCAGACTTCGCACTGTTACAAACTATCATTTGAAACGAGGACGTTTCTACAATATTTATTTATTTATTTCATGTTTTTTTGGTGGGGCACGTGACCATGTGCCCTTATGAGTGAGCCGCCTCTGGTTCCGAGTCGTCAATATTATAGCGATATTCAGTTAAGTAACGGACACGTCATGGACAACGAAATCCAAGAATTTAAAGGTAATCATATGGATAGAAGTATTAATTAATCTGAACAATTATGAAGTGATGATTCTAAGGATGTTTATTATTAGTCGAAATGGACTACATTTTATAATTTATATTTTAATGACTGGATGTAGATAATTCCACCAGTTTTTTAATTGAGCAGAGATGATAGTTCCTCTGAGCTCAAATGAGTGAAGTATGGTCAGCAGAGAATGTAGCCGAAATATGCCACTCTGAACTGTTCCAGCTCACATGTTAGGGAATGTTAGGGAGTAAATATCTCAAAGAGGAAACACTAAATAAGAAGGGAAAAAAATGTATATATATTTAATAATAATAAGAAAAATCAGATTAAATGAACTATCTCATAAGAGTAAAATAAAAAATAAAAACAGAAAATATACATATCAACTTAGAGCTCAACCATAAAGAAGCAGGTATATCAGTGTAAACAAAGCCAAGAATATAATAAAGACAAGTGTCAGAAGCAAAGCCAAGAATATAATATAGACAAGTGTCAGAAGCAATTAGTTCATCCACACTATAAGTATGATCTGAACTAATCACTTTTACAGGAGGGCATATGTAGCACAACGAAATTTTTGCGTTATTCTACAATTTAATATCACATAGGAAAATATCGGTATGGAGAACCATACATGACTTCCATATTCTAAGATTTATATTTAAAATCATTTTCAGCCAAACAGCCAGGGAAGGAATTTTAACAAAAAAATACTTCTTTGTTGCCAATAACTTAGTACACATATAAAAAAAAATTATCCCCTCCCCCTTCAACTATAATTTTGATTTATAGAAAATTACCCCCAGCCCGTTCAACTAGCCTCTTCATTTATAGATATTTCATCTACGTTTCTACAGTGGATTATTAAGATCTTAGCAGGATACTTTATCAAAATTAAGTACTTTACTCATGTTACAACAAAAAATGTTTCAGGTAAACTGCCCTTTCCCCGTAACCGATCTTCACCAAAATCAACAGACATTGAGTTCTCTATAGCTCAGGCACATATGTACAAAATTATTTGATTCTGTTTGAATTTACGGCAGTTATGGTTCGTCATATAAAAAATTACCCATGTTAAAACATAAAACATGAGATTTATAAAACATATCTAAGATTTATATTTAAAATCATTTTTGAAATAAAATATTTTCATAGAACCTACTAACGCTGGGGAAATCTGAGGAGCCAATCAGAGTTGGGCCTACCTGTCACTCTGCTGAATTTGGTGGAAAGCCCTGTCACTGTCGTCAAAGTATCAGCCTTGACAGGGTCCTCTTTTTCTGCAAAATGGGAGAGGAGGCTTGAGATGGAGTGAGTGACATGGTCCCCACCTCAATGAAGAACCCATTGTTTTATAAAAATATATTTAAATTTTGAAAACTGAAAATTCTTTTCTTGTTGTAAATATTTATATTTTATAATCAAAATGACTTTATCAAAAAACAAACATTATTTTTTTATAATAAGTACTTACATATGTTTCTTAATATGCTTACTTTTTCTTCAATGTTGATGATCATTTCCAAACATTCTGACAAAATTGTATCTACAGAACAGTTAACATTCCCCAGGTTTCATTTCTGCTAATTTCTCATTACACCTTCCACTGACGTATTATTAACCATTTCATAAACTATCGTATAATCTTTTCAGATTTTGTGGTACAAAATCTGAAATTTTCAGACTGCCTGGCAACAAAATTATTTTATTTTCAACAATTACCATTGTTTGAAAAAGTTTAAATGAATTTTCAAGTACTTTACTCTTGTTAAAACGTAAAAGGTTGCAGGTAAACTACCCCTTCCCCTTAACTGATCTTCACCAAAATCTAAAGGCCTTGAGTCCTCTACAATTCACTGAAGTATGCAAAAAATTATTTGATTCTGTTTGAATTTGCGGCAGTTATCGTTTGCCATAGAAAATACGCTTGATAAAAAACGTTGCAGGTAAACTACCCCTTCCCCTCAACCGATCTTCACCAAAAACAATAGGTCTTGAGTACTCTACAAGTCAGGGCTGTATGCAGAAAATTATTTGATTCTGTTTGAATTTGCGGCTGTTATCGTTTGCCATAGAAAATACCCTTGTTAAAAAGACGTTGTAGGTAAACTACCCCTTTCCCTTAACCGATCTTCACCAAAAACAATAGGTCTTGAGAACTCTACAATTCAGGGCTGTATGCGAAACATTATTTGATTCTGTTTGAATTTGCGGCTGTTATCGTTTGCCAAAAAAAAAATTTCCCTTGATAAAAAAAACTGTTGCAGGTAAACTACCCCTTCCCCTCAACCGATCTTCACCAAAAACAATAGGTCGCGAGTACTCTACAAATCAGGGCTGTATGCAAAAAATTATTTGATTCTGTTTGAATTTGCGGCTGTTATCGTTTGCCATATAAAATACGCTTGATAAAAAACGTTGCCGGTAAACTACCCCTTCCCCTCAACCGATCTTCACCAAAAACAATAGGTCTTGAGAACTCTACAATTTAGGGCTGTATGCAAATAATCTTTTGATTCTGTTTGAATTTGCGGCTGTTATCGTTTGCCAAAAAAAAAAATTTCCCTTGATAAAAAAAACCGTTGCAGGTAAACTACCCCTTTACCTCAACCGATCTTCACCAAAAACAATAGGTCGCGAGTCCTCTACAAAAAAGGGCTGTATGCAAAAAATTATATGATTCTGTTTGAATTTGCGGCAGTTATCGTTTTCCATAGAAAAAAAATCTATAGACAGACAGACACACAGACAGACACACAGACAGACAGACACACACACAGACACTTTTCGGAAAACGACTTTTTTTCATGTTTCGAGTGTAGTAGAATCAGAATCTGCAATAATCTCGAACACAATTTTTTTTGCCATCACCATACTTCCATTCCTTAAGGAATATGGAAGTAAAAAGGGAAGAAGCCATCTGGAAGAAGTAAAATAAACTTTAATAAAAGTAACAGAAAGAAGTAATCATAATAGACGTTTAATGAAGAAATTTGTGTTAGTGGTTGAAATCACAATCAGAACTATTTTAGGTTTAATAACAAGTTTTATATACAGAAAAAAGGTTTACCTATGGGGTCTTCATTATCCCCTGTTCTTGCTGAAATATACATGAATGATTTTGAAAAGCAATTAATAACTTCCACTAAGTATAAAGACAATATAAAATTATGGTCTAGATACGTTGATGATGTATTAGTAATTTGGGAAGGAAGCATAGAAGAAGTGCATGAGTTTATAAATGAGGTAAATAATAAGGATAAAAACTTACAATTTAAAGAAGAGATAGGAGGTAAGAAAATAAATTACTTAGATTTGAACATAGAAATTAAGGATAATGAGAAACTACAGTTTGGGATATTTAGGAAAGAGTCGTATTCTGATATAATTATACCAAGAGAGTCTTACCACCCATATAGATATAATTGGCGGCAATCAATTCATTTTGTTACAGAGCTCAGAAGTGTTTAAAAGAGACCGAATCAAAAGATAGGGAGTTAAAAACGATAAAGGGAATTGTAAGGAATAATAATTATAACACCAACATAGTGGATAAAGTTATGAAAAGGGTTAACATACAAAAAGATAAAATAGAACCAGAACAAAAGAATTATGCAGGGTCATTGACATACATAGGTTCACATACTAGAAAAATTATAAAATGTTTTAATAAATATGGAGTAGATATAGCTATTAAAAAATGTGAAACGGTATTTGATAAGATAAGGAATAAGAATATAGAAAAAATTCCAGTATTACAGAAAAGCGGAATTTATAAATTAAAATGTAAAGACTGCAACAAAGTGTACCTAGGTGAGACAGGACGAAAATTCGTATGCAGGTTGTCTGACCACAAACGTGGAGAAGGTAATAGAACAACCAATTCGTTATATATGCAAGACATTTCATAGAAGACAACCATAAGTTCGTTAATCCTTTGGAAGAATACGAAATTGTAAAAGTAGTAAATAACACAGTTGAAAGGAAGCTTAGAGAGGAGTTAGAAATATTGAAAGAAAAAGAAAAAGGGTTAAAAGACAATCTAATTAATATTAAAATTAAATTTGATAATGAAGAAATATTTTATATCATGATTAAGAAGTAAATGATAGAGGACAGATAAATAAGATTAAGAATTATATTGCATAGTACTAACTGGATGTTTTAAAATAAGGGTGTGTGACTGACCCATGTGTGTGGAGAGGAAGAGGGTAAGTTTAAAAGGATGCACACACACACCACTGAAACACAAGGAATTTGCTAGAAAAATATGTAACTGTATAGATGGTGTGACAGGGTTTAGGAGGTGGGGAAGGGTCATTTATTTTATAGTTTGTTGTGTGTGAGCAGGGAGGGGGAGAGGGGTGAAGGGTTTGTTTTAAAATAATTTCTGCCTATTCCGATCTGACGATGGGCTGTGAGGCTTGAAAGCGCTAATCGGGATAATTTTTATATAGTGGTGTGCAACTGTGATCATTCTGATTGTAATCATAATAATAAACAAAATGCCTTAACAGAACTAGAAAAAATCTCGATTCGAAGAAATTATATACATTCAATTTAGAGCAAAATGTGTTAAAAACAAATAGTATGAGTATTAACCCAGTAAGATAATAATAATAATAATAATAGGAACTTTATGATTCGTGAAATAATATGCGCAGAAGCTGCCATAACAACTACTGACAAAACTCAGGAAGAAACGCGTGCCATCATAAATAGCAAAATACACAAAGTCATTAGGAAAGATTCCCACATCACTAACCTGCAAAATAAATACAAACGTGATGTGCGTATTGCACGGAACATTTACGGTAAACTTCGACATGATAACGCTATCGTCACGAAAGCTGATAAGAGCAACACGGTTGTTATTATTAACAAAAATACATATACCAATAAAATACAAGAATTCATAAAAACCAATAGTATTAAAAAGCTACACAAGGATCCCACCAACGCCTATGTCAAGGAATTAAACAACGCTATAAATGAATGCCCCAATCTCCTCAACGAAGGCACTAGACGTTATTTAAAACCCATAAATGCCAGGGCCCCAGTACTTACGGGTTTACCCAAAATACATAAAAAAGATATGCCAATACGCCCGGTTGTAAATTACGCAACTGCCCCTGGTTATAGGGCGGCTAAAAGATTAGTAAAGATTATAAAAGAGAACATTGACATAATAAATAACTACAGCATAAAAAACAGTTACGATCTCGTTGAAAAAATTAAAACTATTAAATCCGCACCACAATATAAGTTGGCTTCATTTGATATAACTAATCTGTACACCAATGTACCGGTAGATGAGACAATGGTAATTCGAAGAAATAGCTTAATTACAACAAATAGGTTAGGTAGAAATGAAATTGATGAGCTGATGCAATTGCTAAAAACAATACTTATACAAAATTATTTCTCTTATGATAATGAATATTTCATGCAGGAGGATGGTCTAGCAATGGGGTCACCTTTATCGGGAGTTTTAGCGGACCTATACTTGAAACACTTTGAGAATCGTTTTTAATGTCTAGTTTTAATAAACACCGAGATAAAATTAAATTTTACGTACGTTACGTTGATGATACTTTTATGATATTCAATGGAACGAGTAGACAAATAGAAAATTTGAAATATATATGAACAGTATAAACATGAAAATCCAATTTACCCTGGAAATGGAGAACAATAACTGCCTGAATTTTCTTGATCTCACTATTAGCAAATATAATGACGAATTTAGATTAAAAATTTATAGAAAACCCACCACTACGAATATCACTATTCATGCTGAAGCGTACCATGCATATTCCCAAAAAATGGCAGCCTTCAACGCGTTTGTTCATAGAATGCTTGCTATTCCCCTTGAGCAAAAAGACAGAGTAGAAGAGACTAATATCATCAAAAGTATAGCTATCGCTAATGGGTATAACGGTGAAATCGTAGACAAGCTGGTAAGAAAACACTCAGTAAAAATCAATAGTAAAAGCAGATTAACCGGCCCAGCTAAAAAAGATACTAAGTTTATAGTAACTGAGTACACGAATGTACTACCAGTTATTGTAAAGAATGAGTTAAAGAAACGTAAAATAATAGTGGCTTTCAAAACCACAAATAACATCAAAAAACGTTTGGGACAAAGAACTCATATCCCGGATGAAGAGAAAACTGGAGTATACAAGCTTGAATGCGATGACTGCGACAAATTTTATATAGGACAAACGGGCAGACGATCAGCCGAACGTTTTAAGAAACACCTACCCAAAAGTGATTTCTCGAAAACAAGATCTAGTTACACTCAACATTTAATGCTATATAATCATAAGTAATCAGACTTCCACACAAACTTTAAGCTGTTTCATAATTGCAAAAAAGGTGCATACATGAACGCTGTGGAGGAATATGAGATATACAAGGCTTCTAAGTTACAAGCGGACCAACTACTTAATGATAAAGTTTCGTTTCGATCTAATCTACTGTACAACACAGCCATCGATATTGATGTGTCCAGGGGAAATGATAAAGGTCATACAGGATAAAGTACAACAGTTAATCGTTGGCAACGAGACGATGCGCATCGGACTGTGCCGAGACTATATCAGTGTAAAATTATGTGTGGTGTTTTTATGTGTTTTAAGTAATTGACGACCCCGTTCGGGTGAATTTGATGTTTTTATAATATTAATAATCTGAAGATGAGGATTTATCCTCGAAACGCGTCGTTTTAGAAATTAAAACAGATAAGTCACAAACGAAAAGTTAATACAGGTAATGCCTAATATTAATTCTATTTAGTCAATAAACATGACTTGGAAACAAATAAAACAAAATGAAAATGAGACTACCGCAAGCTCAACGCCAACATTGAGGTAGATTCGGTCCCACTTCCTGATCTTCATTCCGCGTTTGATTGGTTCAGTGAGGCGATGTATTTTACCATCATTGACCTCAACTCTGCATATCACCAGATCCTGCTGACGAAAGAAAGTAGGCCCTACACGGCATTCTGTGTTCCATGGAACCTTTATCAGTACACTAAGGTTCCCATGGGTCTAGCGGTAGGGGCCCAAACTCTCACCCGTTTACTTGACACCGTTTTCCACGATGTCAAGTTCAGATATGTCTTTAATTATCTTGATGACTTGCTGGTGTACAGCAAGGGTTATGAGGAGCATTTGGGTCATCTTGAAGAGGTGATGTGCAGGTTGAGGAGTGCTGGCCTCACTGTCAACCCCGAAAAGCTGAAGTTCGCCCAGACCCAAATTTCTTTTCTGGGCCACCTGATTTCCCATAGAGGTGTCAGTGGATCCAGAGCGAACACAGGGAATCAGGGACTTTCCCCCACCAAAGGATGCCAAAGGCATCGCGAGATTTGTGGGGATGGTCAATTTTTATCGACGTTTCATCACGAACGCGGCGGAGATTGCGGCACCTCTGAATGAACTCCGAAAAAAGGGTGCCACATTTGCATGGGGGGAAAAACAACAGAAGGCTTTCGAAATCCTGAAGGAAGCCATCATTCCCCCCCCCCCAGTATTGAGAATGCCCGACTTCTCTAAACCATTCATTGACGGACGCGAGTTCGGTTGCGCTCAGGGCGGTTCTGTCCCAAGTGGTTGATGGTGTGGCATTCATATCTAGGACGTTGACCCAGCAAGAAAGAAAGTCTTCAGTCTATGAGCTAGCGTGTTTAGCTGTTGTGTACGCTCTAGACAAGTTCAGGCATTTCTTGGAACATGCTGAGTTCCTGCTCGAGACCGACAATTAGGCTCTCTCTTGGCTTCTTGCTCATCCCCGGCAACTGGGTAAAATTGGTAGATGGGTGGTCAAGATCTCATCCTTCAAGTTCAAGGTGCAACATATTAGGGGAACTCAAAATGTGGTTGCAGATGCTTTGTCACTCATGTTTTCCCAGCCCAGTGAAGTCCAATCTGAACAACCCTGTTCCGTTCTGCTAGATTTTTCATTAGCCTTCACTGATGTGTTACCCCATCAGTTGAATGATGAAGACCTGGGTCCAATCATCCAGAAGGTAAAGGAGGGTAACGTAAAGGCCCCTTACTTCCTGTGCAAGGGCGTCCTGTGTTGTAGAGAGAGAAAGGGACGCGCCCCTAAGATCGTGCTGCCTAGCAAGTTAGTGCCCATGGTCTTCAGCTATTATCACAATTCCCCAGTAGGAGGCCACAAAGGAATTTCTAAGACTATTTTCAGCATTAGGTGACATTTTATCTGGAAGGGCATGAATAGGGACATTGCGACGCGGGTTAAGAGTTGTCATCTCTGTGGCTTGACCAAACCTGCCCAGAACACCAAGTTGGGGCTGTTGTCATCTGATGCGGCGAGCAGACCGATGGAGAAGCTATTCATCGACTACGTGGGACCCTTCCCCCGTAGCAAGTCGGGTAATGCTTACCTGCTTGTCTGTGTGGATGCTTTTTCGAAGTTTGCCTGGCTATTGCCCTTACGGCAGGCAACGGCTCGTTTGACCATAAGCGCGCTCCAGAATCAAATGTTTCAGCATTTCGGTCTTCCAACCATCATTGTCTCTGACAATGGTCCACAGTTTATTTCGGGTGAGTTCCGGCGAATGTGGTTGGCCAGTGGGATCAAACATGTAACCACTTCTCCTTATTACCCACAGCCGTCCCATGCGGAGAGATTCAATCGGAATCTCAGGTCCGCACTTATTGCTTATCACGCAGAGCAACAGACCACCTGGGACCAGAATCTTAAGTGGTTACAGCTAGCCTTTAACACGGCCCTACATGACAGTCACCAGGCCGTTCCTTTCGAAATTATGTTTGGATTCTCGCCCGCACTCCCGTTGACTAACTTGTGGAACATTGAAGATCTTCTGCCACGGGAGCCAGATAGTGGAACTGGAGAGAGGTGGAAGGAGGCTAGGAAGAATTTGCTCCGTGCGCACGAGCGCGTCCGTCGTCGGTATAATAAGGGGCAAATTCCTAACCCCTTACGGATAGGGGACTGGGTCTACTGCCAGAGCCACCCAATCAGCTCAGCCGCGGACAAGCGAGCCGCAAAATTGTGTTATCATTTGTCGGGGCCATATCATATCCTGGGGTTCGCGTCGCCGGTAACGGCTAGGTTGGGCGAATCGGGGAGCGATTCCAAAGATATTGTGACTCATATTTCAAAACTGAAGCTCTGTAGCAGGGGATAGACGTGCTGATGGGGGGGGGGGAGTGTTGATGGTCTCCGTGTCAGTTCGGATGGTTGCCGTCCTGAAGGTGGCAGGCGGTAAGGGGGTGCCTTGCAGTGAAAGAGAATCGGGTAGCGGGTAGATGTTCCCCACAGTCCCAGTGGTGTTCGTCTACTTCAGGGATGCGCCCCTGCCTACGCGAGCCTTGGTTTTCTCCATTCATCCTTATTTCCGGAGGGAGCCATGTCCTTACCTTTAGTCCTAGCACTTGACCCTTCAATGATCATTGCCCTTTTCATCTTCCCGATTTTCCTAACACCCCCCTTACCAAAAGGAAAATATAAAAAAAAAATTTCAAAAAAAAATTAGATAAAGAAAGGTAAAAAAAAAGGAGTTAGAGAGAGGAGTGAAGCCTACCGAGTTGATGGGGTCAGTTGTGTACTTCATCTACTCGGTAGGTTTTGGCATACCCTTAGATTATAGTCTCATGGAGGCCATCATCCCCCCCCCCTGGTGCTCAGAATGTACGATGTGTCGAGTGTATAAGAGTTGTTTGTTTTGGTTAGACCTCCCCGTGTAACTATAGGGCATGTGTCCCTGTTAAGGTTGGTAGTTCGGTGTCTCTAGACGAAAGTTGGGAGGCCTCAGGAGGTCAGAACTCAGGGAGCTCCCGAACTTCTCTTTCTGCTTTTCTTCTTCTGTCCCTTCTTGCTGTATGCTGGCCCTGATCAGGTCAGTGTGCAGTGCCCGCACACTATCACACGCGCACCCAAATCACATACTACATTTCTTCTTTCTAGCTCTTTCGTTTTCCTTCTGAGACTCGGTTCTCATGAGAGCCATGACTAATGAGATTTACCGGTAAGACTAGTGTTTTTAACGAATATATGGGGTACACTGCAGGGTACCCCGGGGTTCAAAAGTGTTAGGCAACCAGGTTGCCCTTTTGGGGTGGGGGTGTGTCGGGAGTTTAAGTCCCGGCGCTTCTATTGTGGAGAAACTACTTAAGAGGATGAACTGCTGAAATAAATTTAATTATGTTAATTACGCGTCGGTGCGGTGTTGACGTTTCGGGGGTTTCACTGAACGCCGACGCAATCTGTTGGCGGAATAGTGCGTTTATGTTTTTCGACGCGCTTGTTTGAGGCAGGTTAATTCAGTCTGAATTCAGCAGTAGCGGACAGCAGCAGTCGTCTCCCCCGGCCGAACCAAGTTTCTTTAAGACTTCTAATTTCTATTCACTATGCTTGAGTAGAAGCTAAGCGATCTCCAGGTTCCCGACTCAGTCGGAACTCTGACTTACTCCACGTGTGGTTAACCATCTGCCACAATGCCATAAATATATCTAGACTCGATCTTGGCCGCCACGGGAGGAACGACTGCACATTACGCCACAGTACCCATGAGACATCTCCTGGATTACACTAAGGTGACATTTAAGCTTTAAAAATACTCTAGGCGCTACAGCTAATACCACGTGTTGTGACATTATTCTCAGTTAACTCAAGTTCTACTCAATTGGGCTCGCGTCCAGCTGGACATAATGTTGGGTTACAAACTTTCTCTAATATAGATTCAGAATGTAATTACGCCCCAAAATAATTGTAGACCCGGCCGAGGGGCACGTGTCCGGCGACCATTAATTTTATATTTGTTTTACGGTAAAAGTTGTAGTTGTAAAAGTTGTGGGGAATCAGAATTTTGGGATGTATGTGGGTGCTGTTCGTAAATGCTGGGGGTTGACCGGCTGGTCGGGCCCCTATTACCATTTTGGGTTTTGTATTAGTTAATCATTCTTAATAAATGTATATTTTAAAAGGGGTTGGAAGTTTTTAAGGGATTATAAGTTTTTTTTTTACTCTCTTACTTGTATCAGGCACCTGTGGGCGCAGTTCCATGCAGGAACCGGACGTGTTCTCTAATGTTGGATTAGGCCCTGGGACGTGTCGGCGGTCGGGTCAGTTCAGATTTTCTGTAAATTTCTTTATATATTTCTACAAGTCTTAAGCAAATGATTTTACCACTTTATAAAATCATTCAGAATGTATCATTACTTAAAATCATTATTGTCTTTCTTACTGCCATAGTCAGTTCAGGATCTCTTAAGTTTTTTATCTATATTTATAATTGTAGTTTCTCACTATTTCATTCTATAATTGTAAAGTTATAAAATCCGCCTCAGTTTATATTTTATTTTCTTGTGGTTATGTTCCCCTTGGATTTCCTTTAAAATTGTCAATTCTTAGAAAAGCTTAAAAGAAAGTGAAAAACTTACAATTTATAAACCCATACAGACACGTTAACCTTGTGGTGGTACTTTACTATCAGGGGACAAACCCAATTTTTTTTAATTATAGATTGTAACTTGAGAGTTTGTACAGGCTGCTATGATAATTTAAATTTGTAAATTCTAGTCCTTATGATTCATTCAGTTTTTTTGAATTCTGTTATACTCTTATGAGTTAATGGGTTTTGGTTTTTTCATGAAAATTTATATAAGGCTGTGCCGGCCGCTTAAACTGATAATTGTAGTTTTGGGTCATAATGACTATTCCAGATGTTCTCCACATTCATGTTTGGGTATGATAGGAATACACAGGCTGTCTGTCATACTTAACATGCTGTATCGTGTCTGTGATATATGTATATGTGTATTTATGTGAATTATGTATTCTTTATGTCAGTGTGTTATAAACAGGGAATATTTATACAACTATATGACCCATATTAAGAGATAGTAAAGGAATTTTGAATTGTGATATTAGATATTGAAATATGAGGGTAATTTTAAATTGCAAATTTGGGGAGTTTTGGGATACTAAAGAATTATGCAGGATGATATATTAAATGTGAACTGTGATAGTACATTAAAAAAAAAAAGTCAACAATTAATATGTATAAATACGAAAGGAAATTAGAAATAATAAAAGGTTGTTATTGTTGGGTAAAAGAGAGTTTTAATTGCAAGTCCCGTCTCACTGGACACAGCGCATTTTATACTTCTTCTAGGCCCTCTGCCTAGTTTTAAATACCTAGTAGCCTCTCCTTAAAAAAAAAAATAAATTTTATAAAAAACTGAATAAAATAAGGAGGGGTTACAAGCTCACATGTTAGGGAATGTTAGGGAGTAAATATCTCAAGTAGGAAACACTAAATAAGAAGGGAAATATATATATATATATATATATTTCAATCACTTTCTGCTACAGTCCGTTTCTTGATGTATATAATACTATAATACTTATAAATAATTTACCTCAAGATATACTTTTTTCTTTAGGAACATGTTTCGGGAGATCTTGTTCTCCCATCTTCAGCCTTCGCCATCTTGTTTCTGGTGCAGTATTTGTGTGTTGGCTTCTGGATGTTATTAAGGTGGTTTGTTGGTCTTTGGTCCTTCAAAGTTGCATTATTGTGTGTGGTTGTGGTATCTGTTTTTGTATTTTGTGTATTTTCGATGTTGAGTGCTTTGAATATTGTGTCATGTTTTGTATTGATTTGTATTTGTTCTGGTATTAATTTGTTTTGTGTTTTATGTTTGTAAGTCTGTAAACTTTCCGAAATGTTCATTATGGTGCCTTTGTGTGGTATATGTTTTATTAGTGTTACATTGGCTATGTCTGGGAATTCATGTCCTGTGTTTATTGGAACAAACATGTACACTAATATCCCAGTAGAAGAAACAATTGACATAATAATAAACAAACTTATAGAACAAAATGAAAACAAACAATATATAACCGAAATAAAAAATAGTCTCCAACTAATACTAAAACAAAATTACTTTGAATTTAATAGCAAAATTTATCAACAGAAAGAAGGTTTAGCAATGGGATCACCGTTATCAAGCATAATAGCAGAAATATTCCTACAACACATAGACACCAAAATACAAAATATCATAAAAACACATGACCCAGATGGCATATGGATAAGATATGTAGATGATGGACTATATGTATCAAATAACAAAAACACAAATGCAGAGAACATACTGAAACAAATCAATAACATACATCCCAAAATACAATTCACAGAAGAAAAAGAAAAACATAACAAAATCAACTATTTAGACATAACCATCACAAGATACAACAAACACATACAATATGCAATATATAGAAAACCAACTTCCACTAACATCATTATACCTAACCATTCTGACCACCCACCACAACATAAAATGGCAGCATTTTATTCGTTATTTAACAGAATGTACAAAATACCCGTAAACAAACAAGAAACTGACAAAGAAAGAAATATAATATACCAAATTGTTTATGCAAATGGATACAATAAAAATACTATGATCAAAATAGAAAATAAAATCAAATGCAAAATAAAAACTGAACAATTAAGAATTAATCAAACTGAACAACACATAAATAATAACAACAACAAAAAATGGGCCACATTCACATATATAAATAATAAAATGACAAAACTAACAAAACTATTTAAAAACACAGATATAAAAATAGCATACAAAACTAATAATATTAAATTACAAAATCTAAATAGCTCACACAACAAAGATAATACAACAACCAACGGTATATACAAAATTGAATGCCAAGATTGCAATAAATGTTATATAGGACAAACAAAAAAACAGCTGCAAAAACGTTATTTTGAACACCTAAATGCATACAAAAAACCAAATATATATAAATCCAATTTAGCCACACATGCAATAAACACAGGACATGAATTCCCAGACATAACCAATGTAACACTAATAAAACATATACCACACAAAGGCACCATAATGAACATTTGGGAAAATTTACAGATTTACAAACATAAAACACAAAACAAATTAATACCAGAACAAATACAAATCAATACAAAACATGACACAATATTCAAAGCACTCAACATCGAAAATACACAAAATACAAAAACAGATACCACAACCACACACAATAATGCAACTTTGAAGGACCAAAGACCAACAAACCACCTTAATAACATCCAGAAGCCAACACACAAATACTGCACCAGAAGCAAGATGGCGAAGGCTGAAGATGGGAGAACAGGATCTCCCGAAACATGTTCCTAAAGGAAAAAAAAAAAAATATCTTGAGGTAAAATAGTTATAAGTATTATAGTATTATATACATCAAGAAACGGACTGTCGCAGAAAGTGATTGAAATATATATATATATATTTAATAATACTAAGATAAATCAGATTAAAAGAACTATCTCATAAGAGTAAAATAAAAAATAAAAACAGAAAATATACATATCAACTTAGAGCTCAACCATAAAGAAGCAGGTATATCAGTGTAAACAAAGCCATGAATATAATAAAGACAAGTGTCAGAAACAATTAGTTCATCCACACTAAAAGTATGATCTGAACTAATCACTTTTACAGGAGGGCATATATAGCACAACGAAGTTTTTGCCTTATTCTACAATTTAATATTACATAGGGAAAAAAGGGAAGAAGCCATCTGGAAGAAGTAAAATAAACTTTAATAAAAGTAACAGAAAGAAGTAATCACAATAATAAACAAAATGCCTTAACAGAACTAGAAGAAATCTCGATTTAAAAATTATATACATTCAATTTAGAGCAAAATGTGTTAAAAACAAATAGTATGATTATTAACCCAGTAAGATACGGAGTAGTAAGGAGTTACAGCCAAGAACAAATTAATTAAAATGAAAAATATCAAGATACTGCGTAGTAAGGAGTTACAGCCAAGAACAAATTAATTAAAATGAAAAATATCAAGATACTGCGTAGTAAGGAGTTACAGCCAAGAACAAATTAATTAAAATGAAAAATATCAAGATACTGCGTAGTAAGGAGTTACAGCCAAGAACAAATTAATTAAAATGAAAAATCTCAAAATACCCAAAACCTATTTTAAAGACACAACACTCTACATCAGTAAACCACAATAAAGGAAAGAACTTAAACTATAGTAGTTATACAAATTTAGAAAAAACAAATAACAAAGTAAGAGAATACAATACCAAATAATCAGAGCTAATGTAAAACTAAGTATAAATAAAATAGTGTGTGATTGAGGGGAACACCCCAAACCAGTTTTAAAAGGACAATAAAAGACAATCATTAGACTAAGACCTTAATTTGTTTAGTTATCTAATTATTATGTTTAATTATTATATGTGTATACAATACAGACTGTGTTGATAGTAGTAGATACTAGATGTTAGAATATAAGTGCTTATTGTATTTAAATAATGTTAATTAATGTCAGAATTTTGTGAAGGAAGGAAAGGCAAAATATTAATTCAAACTACCTATAAATAGTGAATAAGAAAATATAAAAATAGTAATGTGAATTGGTTACAACATTGCTAGGAAAATTGAAAATTGATAAACAAGCCAAATTCAACTTTAACCCTGTAATCAAATCAGAGGAAATAAATTAATAGAGACTAAACCAAATTGATATAAATTATCCCACTCATAATACAAATACTTTATCATAATTATAACAACAACCTATAGTAGTGATTAAACGGATCAGAGTGTAAAATTGACTTAAATTGTGATTGTACAAAATAATGCCACAATCAGTAAAGCAAGTACCAGTAAAATACAACTAAATTATTAAATATTTAGAATAATAGCCAGGTAGAAAAAGTAAATTACAATGATTTAGTTAGTAATCGTATTTGAGGAAAATTGTAACACAAACATATTCTAAACCATTTAATTGGTAATTAGGTGAATCATAATAAGGCCTAGAAGTAAATTTCAAAGAATGTAATTCTGAAGCTTAATTCAAACCAAAATACGTCAAGTGTATTATTAACTTGTATAAAATAAACGCAGGAATATAGTTATGTAATTAGAATTCCATAAAAGTGTTAAACAAATAATTTATAGCCAGTAAAATATAAAAAAAGTCCTTTATTTCTATAAAATTGAATTGGTAATTAGGAAAACAGCTGATAATGAACAATGAGAAATGAGACCAAAATCTTATAGAATTTTCTATATGAAGAAACAAATATAGTTATTTGAGTGTTAAAGGCCAAGTAGAACGGACGTGTCAGAGTATATTTAAAAAACCAAATGAATTGAAGTTTTAACTAATTCAAGCCAAGAGGTATTATGGAATTTTAAAGAGGTAAAGAGTGTACAGTAAATTAATGAATACGATTAAAACAGTCATTTGAATCACAAAGCCAAATTAAACAACACTAAATCTATCTGTCACTACGTATGGACACGATTGGATAATAAATTTAACCTCATACAACAAGCAACTGATTGGAAAGAACATTCGCCACTATACACCTATTACTTAACGAAATCCAGTGGAGGACTAAAACTAAACACTACAACTTGTGGACATTCCAATAGAGGCATCACAGAAGAGGAATTAATCAACTGCTACGTTTATTTGAAGGAAATCTCGGAGTCTGATTTGCATCGTAGAACAACTCACGAAGGCAGACATCTTGTCATTTCGAATCGAACGAAACCCAACCGGGAGGGGACGAGTGACGTCAGAACATTCAGCTGGTTCGGATTAAAATTTTTCTATCTACTATATTTTATTATTATTGTCTGTTAATGAATAAGTTTTTATAATTGTAAGTATTGAATTCTCTTGCCTTTCCTGACTATTTCGACAGTTCAAAGAATCCTTGTTATATAATAATTGAATTTGAATAATTTTGGAAAATGTAATAATCGACCTGGGATCTAGTCTCGACTCCGACACGAATTAGTCGACGCAAGTCGAATAATTACTTCGAGCATAATAAATATAATTATTGGTCTAACATATCGTTTTATTGATTAGTTGAGAACTAATTTAAAGTACATTAATTATTAATTTATAAACGAGAACTTATGAGGGAAAGGAACGAGCAAAGAAGAAATAAAGGTACTGAATGGACCGCGGCATGCAATCGATTTGGCCACGACAATCTATTTAACGAGGAGAAACAGATATTTCTTCACCAAATCATAACTAATTATTAATTAGTATTTTTATTAATTGAACACTAAAATAATAAAAAATAATAAAAATAGTTTAAAAAATTAAAATAATTATTTATAAAATATAAAAAATAATTAAATAATACAAATTTTATTAAACAATTATTATACTTATTTGTAATTAACTTCTTTTATTTACAATATATATATATTGCATCAGAACACAGGATGATAAGATATGCTGTTTATATCAGAGTACATGAATGACGAGCATTTCTTGTTTAAATTTGTTTTGTGTAATATTTTGTCTTTTAGTCATAAGTTTTGTATTTAAAAATTGATAAGCATGTAGGTTATACCAAACTCTTCATAAAAAGATGTAGTATATTGTCATGTATTTTTTGTGTGAATTGGTGCGCGTGTGCTGGTGTGATAAACTGCGATCTCTATAGCGGCAGTGGTAGTTAACCGATTTACATGAAAATTTGACAAGGAATTATTTAAGTAAATAGCTTCGATTTGTGTATACTCTGAGGTTCGTAACTATTTTAGAAATATGGTTTTATAAGTAAAGAAAAACTCAAGTGTAACTTTTATCAATGATAGGGTAATAAAAATTGTAGATAATTTCCATGCAGGAATATGCTAAATTATACAAAGTTTTTCATGAAATTTGTGTATCTGCTTGTTCCATCAATCATGTGACTTGGGCTTGGCCTATCAAAATACACCAAATTCATTAAGATTCATACGTTGCAGAGCAAGGATGGACACAGTCTGTCTGTCGACGTTGCTAGGGGAAGTTGTGCCCGGGTAAGAGAGTTGTTCTCTTACAAACATAAAAATATCTTATATAAAATAAACCATAAACCTTTAAATCCTTAACGAAGTTTTACGGTAAGAACCAAGAAGGAATATAGTAATATATTATATAAAATAAACTATAAACCTTGAAATTCTTAACGAAGTTTTGCGATAAGAACCGAGAGGGTAAATAATTAGATAAAATTTAAAATATAATACAGTGCTGTGTCGTGTAAGTTAAGATATCCGCTCAGGGAACTTAAAGACACTACAAGATATCGTGGAAGGTGTACATTAAACGCAACGCATTAGTAAATACCCAGATAAATCCTGAGATTAAGAAATTATAAAATATAAATTAATAATAAACTGAATGAATGAAATTTATAATCGTTGTGAGTGAACAATTTATCACGAAACTAATCAATGTTAGCAGTCAAACATAACTACGAGACTCTGTAAAATATCGCCGCTGGAGCCGCTTGCTGTAGAAGAGGACGGCGAGAAGAAGAGGACGCCAGGACGAAGAGGACACCAGGAAGGAGTGAATCTGTAGAAGAGGACGACGAGCCGAAGAGGACGCCAGGACGAAGAGGACACCAAGAAGGAGGGACAGGAAGAAGAGGACGCCAAGACGGGGCCGACGAGACGAGAGGAGGACGTTGCAGCAAACAAGTAAAATCGATTTATATTATCGAACAATACAAACAATTAAATATATTATCAATACATGACAATTTAAAATACATTATACATCTTTATAAACAATATTTGTATATAATAAATAATTTTTCATCTCCTCCATAATAGACTTGTATCGATTTTTACACACTCACAATATCCTTATTAGAATAATAAAGTTTGATCTGATGCATAAGGATATTTGGCGCTTGCCAACGTTGGGCTCGATTTTTGCATTAAATTTAAAAAAGAAATATTTATTTGAGTGTGTAGAGACTAAATTCATTGAACTATTTATATGTGCTGTTCTATGTTATCAGTTAGCGTAGATAAAAGTTTCAATACTCTCTCTTATCAGATATTTGAACAATAGAGTAATTATCTATATAGAGGTTGAATTATAATTGGTATCTGTGTTAGATTAAGCTTGTTTACATTTGATTGAGAGACTGGGCTATAACAATAAATAACATAAACGGACGTTATTAGAAATAATACGTATAAAAGATATTGCCGTTGCTATAAATAAAACTATAATATTTTATAAATTTAAAAATAAATAAATCAATATGGCCGAATCACTAGGATTACAGAATACGTTAGCGGCAATAATGGCCAATATACAAAAGCTATCGGACGAAAATAAAGCAAATATGCAAAAACTCTCAGAAGAAGCAGCAAAACAAAATAAATCACTTCATAATGAGAATAAAAGAATCTATACTGCCGTTCAGGACCAGGCTAAACAAAATAAACAACTTTTAGAGTCAACTGAAAAACTTATAGCTGATAAATTAGAATTAATTTGTAGTAGTAGTGAGACCGCCTTAGAAAAGAATAAATCTCACAGCAGAGAATGTGAAGCCAAAATTAAGTTGAATTATTCCCTTAGTCGGGGAAATGAATGTGACAATGCGGTTGACCGATATAGTCCCGTCGACTTACAGAAGCCAGCTGTTAATCGCTTAGATAAGATAGCGGGTAACGGTGGAGCGCCCGATAAGGATTTAACAGCTGATCAACGAAAACAATCAAATAATATTTTAAATAAATATGAAAAGAGAAATAGGGAAAACCTTATCAAAGTGTTGGTTCACATCTATCCAGATTGATATGATCAAAGGGTAAACGGTGGAGTATTTAAAAACAATAAATGTTATTTGCTGTACCGTGTCTGTAAGAGGCAGATCCATTCTGGTAATGTTTTATCAGTCAGTAATGAAATGTATAAACACGTGAGAAGTCCATACAGTTGTAAAAATGAATATTTAAATGAGGTATCTGATGAATACATGGGTAAACAAAGTAGTTTTGTTCCTGAAGCTGGTGCATTTGAGGAGAAGCACACAGGTAAGGTTAATTCTGACGGAAGATCAGAACTGTCCGAGTGTTTTCAGCCACATATGAAACGAAATGCAGGTGTTATTTATACAGTCAGAGATTCACTGTACAGCACTGTGTGTTCCTCTTTTATGAATGTGTATGCAGACAAATCCGAGACATTAAAAAATTTTAAAGTGCACTTAGATACTGATCACTGTGAAAACTGGATGAAAATAATGTTTGAGATGATACCAGAGAAATTTCAATCAAACACTGTGTTCATATTGTACAAAGGAGATTATATTATGTGTACCTTGAGTAACACAACTGGCATTACATATAAACCTTTGAAAATTAAATCAAAGCAATGTATCGGCAATTACCGAAACAAATGCAAGCGAAGAGCAATCAAAAAACCAGAAAGGTTGCGCGGCATGAGTCTGTGCGATAAATTAAAAATTAAAATACGGATAACACAAATAATTAAACTAGAATGCCAGGACATAAGTGGAGTGACTGGTAGGAAATTGTATAAAATTATGTGTAAAATAAGAATAATTCTCTTGTTGTTGCATCCTCTTCGTTCACTTATTAATTTAATAATATATATAATACTTTCACTTATGAACTTACTGTTGTCACTTCCCAAACGTTTCGAGATGTTGTTTCTCTTCTTCAGTGGGTTTAGTACTAACTGTCGATTACAGAATAACCGTTACGGAATGGAGTGTGTGGTGGGGGTTGATGGTGGGAAGGGATTGGCGCTGAGGTTCGAATTATGTGTGTGGATCAGTGTGTCAAATAGTGTATGTGATTTGTAATGTATCTGTTCATTTAATATGTTGTTTGGTTGTAGTGTGTGATATCTGTATATTTCAAATTGTTCAGCTGTGTTTAGTTTTCTACTTTTAGGTAAGTAGTGTAGTATTTCCATGTTGTGTTCTATGTTTATGTAGCTGTGGTTTTCATTATGTAAATGTGTGGCAAATGTGGAATGTATGTAGTTTGTGGTGAGGGCTTTTAAATGTTCAGAAAATCTGGAAGAAAAAGATCTTCCCGTCTGGCCGATGTAGAATTGTTGGCAATCGTTGCAATTTAATTTATAAACCCCTGTTTTGCTGTATGTGTCAATGTCTTTGTTAGTATTGTTTATGTGTTTTCTAATGGTGTTGTTGGTTCTGTAAGCTACTTTATAATTTTGTTTCCTAAATGTGTTTGCAATTTTATGTGTATTGGAATTGTAGTATGTAAGTGTTATGTATTTACTGGGTTGTGTGCTGTTGGTCAGATGTGTTTTACTTTTTGTGTTGAGGATTCGTTTGTGTAGTTTATTTATTAATTCGGGGTTGTATCCGTTTTTGACTGCTATGTATTTAATTGTGTTGAATTCATCTTGGTAGTCATGTGTGTTTAGGAGTATTGACGTGAGCCTATGGAGCATGTAGTTGAAAGCTGCATGTTTGTGTTGAGTTGGGTGGTTGGATGTGTTGTGTATGACCATGTCTGATGTGGTGGGTTTTCTGTATATTTTGTATGTGTGTGTGTTGTTTGTTTTGGTGATTGTAAGGTCTAAAAAGTTTATGCTGTTATTTAATTCTATTTCAAGTGTGAATTTTAATTTATGGTGTATAGTGTTAATGTATTTGTGGAAATTTTCTATTTGTCTTTTGTTGCCGTTGTAAAGAAATAAAATGTCATCGACATACCTGTGCCAATATATTATTTTATCGGTGTATTTGTTGTTGTTCAGTATGTGTTTCTGTTCTATGGTGTGTATGAATATTTCTGCTAGTATACCTGATATAGGGGACCCCATGGGTAGTCAATCTGTTTGTGTGTAATACGTGCTATTGTGTGTGAAATAATTTTTATCTGTGATGATTTTAGTTAGATGGATGATCTCGTTTATGTGTGTTTCGGGTGTGTTATTTATTTTTAGTAATTGTTCTAATGTAATTATGGTTTCTTTTATGGAAACATTGGTGTATAGGTTTGTTATGTCGAATGAAGCAAGTGTGGAATTGTGGGGAATGTGTACATGTTGAGTTTTATTCACTAGATCTAAATTATTTTTGACAGTGGTGTTGTTTGTTAAATTTATGCTATTTCTGATCAATTTATCTAAATGTCTAGCTATTTTGTGTGCAGGTGCTTGTGTGTTGTTTATAAGTGGTCTGATGGGAATATTGGGTTTGTGTAATTTCGGTAGTGCATTTAGTGTAGGGGCTTTTGGTTTAATTTGTTTTAGATATTTGATGTTGTCAGGTGATACTATGTGTTTTGTGTTATTTAGGGTTTTGTTTATTTGTTTGTGATATTTAGGGGTGGGGTCTTTATTTAATTTAGTGATGTTGTTTTCATTAAAAAATGTTTCAATTTTGTTATTTAAAGCCTGTTTTTCTATTATGACATTTATGTTACCTTTGTCTGCTTTAAGTATGATTAGGTTGTGTTCGTGTAATTTATGTTTTATGTTTTTTAGTGTTTGGAATTCATTATTGTGTTGTTTATTTTCGTATTGTTGTGTGTTTTGTAATTTACGCTTTATTTCATAACGTATGGTATCATGGTCTTGGGTTAGTGTGTGTTGTATGGCTGTTTCAGCGTCTAGGACTATTTCACGTGTATGTTTACTATTAACGTTATTATTTGTATTGCTACCTAAATTGTGTTTTAGACCTTTATCTAAGAGGTTTATTTCTGCGTTAGTGAAATTGGTTGTCGTTGTATTTACAGTACGTGTGTGAAATTTATGTGTCGGTGTAGGGACAGTTTCGTTCCTGCGTGTTAATATGTTATTGATTTTTCTGTTATGTACTTCCTGTATTTTTATTTGGATTTTCTCTATGATATTACGTGTATGTTGTATTATGTGTTCGAATTCAATGTGGTGTAATATTTGTGTGAGTTTTCCATGTAGATTATATGCCGTTTTGTTTAGTGTATCTTTTTTATGGTATAAATCATTGATGATATTGTCTAGGTGTATTATTTCGGCTTTACGTTTTGTTTTTGTTGCTGCATATGTATTGTTTTTTATTGTGATTTGTGCATGTGTGGGTATAATGTTGTGTTTACGGCAAATTTTGTTGTATGCGATGTTCAAGGAGGTTTTCGTTATCTGTAATCGTTATCTGAATTCGAACACATAATACAACATACACGTAATATCATAGAGAAATTCCAAATAAAAATACAGGAGGTACATAACAGAAAAATCAATAACATATTAACACGCAGGAACGAAACTGTCCCTACACCGACACATAAATTTCACACACGTACTGTAAATACAACGACAACCAATTTCACTAACTCAGAAATAAACCTCTTATATAAAGGTCTAAAACACAATTTAGGTAGCAATACAAATAATAACGTTAATAGTAAACATACACGTGACATAGTCCTAGACGCTGAAACAGTCATACAACACACACTAACCCAATACCATGATACCATACGTTATGAAATAAAGCGTAAATTACAACACACACAACAATACGAAAATAAACAACACAATAATGAATTCCAAACACTAAAAAACATAAAACATAAATTACACGAACACAACCTAACCATACTTAAAGCAGACAAAGGTAATATAAATGTCATAATAGAAAAACAGGCTTTAAATAACAAAATTGAAACATTTTTTAATGAAAACAACATCACTAAATTAAATAAAGACCCCACCCCTAAATATCACAAACAAATAAACAAAACCCTAAATAACACAAAACACATAGTATCACCTGACAACATCAAATATCTAAAACAAATTAAACCAAAAGCCCCTACACTAAATGCACTACCGAAATTACACAAACCCAATATTCCCATCAGACCACTTATAAACAACACACAAGTACCTGCACACAAAATAGCTAGACATTTAGATAAATTGATCAGAAATAGCATAAATTTAACAAACAACACCACTGTCAAAAATAATTTAGATCTAGTGAATAAAACTCAACATGTACACATTCCCCACAATTCCACACTTGCTTCATTCGACATAACAAACCTATACACCAATGTTCCCATAAAAGAAACCATAATTACATTAGAACAATTACTAAAAATAAATAACACACCCGAAACACACATAAACGAGATCATCCATCTAACTAAAATCATCACAGATAAAAATTATTTCACACACAATAGCACGTATTACACACAAACAGATGGACTACCCATGGGGTCCCCTATATCAGGTATACTAGCAGAAATATTCATACACACCACAGAATAGAAACACATACTGAACAACAACAAATACACCGATAAAATAATATATTGGCACAGGTATGTCGATGACATTTTACTTCTTTACAACGGCAACAAAAGACAAATAGAAAATTTCCACAAATACATTAACACTATACACCATAAATTAAAATTCACACTTGAAATAGAATTAAATAACAGCATAAACTTTTTAGACCTTACAATCACCAAAACAAACAACACACACACATACAAAATATACAGAAAACCCACCACATCAGACATGGTCATACACAACACATCCAACCACCCAACTCAACACAAACATGCAGCTTTCAACTACATGCTCCATAGGCTCACGTCAATACCCCTAAACACACATGACTACCAAGATGAATTCAACACAATTAAATACATAGCAGTCAAAAACGGATACAACCCCGAATTAATAAATAAACTACACAAACGAATCCCCAACACAAAAAGTAAAACACATCTGACCAACAGCACACAACCCAGTAAATACATAACACTTACATACTACAATTCCAATACACATAAAATTGCAAACACATTTAGGAAACAAAATTATAAAGTAGCTTACAGAACCAACAACACCATTAGAAAACACATAAACAATACTAACAAAGACATTGACACATACAGCAAAACAGGGGTTTATAAATTCAATTGCAATGATTGCCAACAATTCTACATCGGCCAGACGGGAAGATCTTTTTCTTCCAGATTTTCTGAACATTTAAAATGTAGCGGGTCGAATTTTGGGTGTTTTTATTTTTACCGTATGGGGCAAGTACATTTTTATTCATTTCATTTTCGGGCGGGTTTGGATAAAATATTACGAAATAAATGTATTATTGTGCAACGTATGTGTCAGTATAACAGTCAGTGTAACAGAACAGTTCGAAACAAAGCAGTAAGGCGCAGTTGTTGTTGAGGAATGCGGCGGAGCATTTGCACCTCCACAAAATTCTAAGAACTTTGTACCTGTGTGTGTGGCAGCGCACATACGCAACTGCTCAATCACGCTCCAAGTGACGCTCTGACAAAAAACCAAGATGGCCAGAGAGTGAAATTTTCATCGTTCATTTGGTTTCACTACGGAAGTGTCGTTTAGACCAAGCCCACTTAAATGACGTCAGCCAATGCCTGTAGAAGATCATATGCGACATTGAATCAAAAAAACAACATGCATGGCATGGGCTGGAGCTTCGGCGACGACGCCCAAGGCAGTGAGTTCCAGTGTTGAAAACTGTGGAGAGGGGACAGAGAAAAAACTTCTACCCAGTACCTCTTACCAACCGACCGCATGCGGTTCATCAAAATTTGAGTAACAGTTTTTTCTTTAGGTCGGCCGACCTCACCGTTAACATTTGTAGGGTAATCAACAGTGCAATAAGTGATTAACAGCAGTCAGTAGTGCGCTTAAAAGATTTAATAGTTTCGCAGATCTTTCGGACACCTGAACGGGGAATTGGTATGGGCGCGATGACCGCGTGGTCGATGTGGGGGCTTTATTATATGAAGATGTGTTAGGGGGCTTCTGATTTGTATAAAATGTGAAGGGGTTGTTAGTTTGGTATAAATGTGAGTGTGGCAAAGCTGGGCGGCTTTCTGTGTATATTTGTGTTTGCCTTTTATGTTTGTGTCCTAGAAAAAATAAGGTAAGCCGTAGATTGTAAGTCAGATTATAACAGAGTCACGTGTTGCACAACACCTGAAACATGTATTTACTAAATGTATGTTCTTAATTTCACTAAAGTAATAGTAAAACATTAAATGGAAATTCTCTTCATATAAATGTGTTGTGCAAATTATTCTCACAACCTTAAGAAATTACGTCTGCATCCCAAACATACGTATGACGCAACCTTGAAGCCACGCGATGGTAAGTAGGAGGGTGTTAACAATAATTTTAAATTAATACGATATCATTTAATTAATATAGAACGTTTCATTGGCGCCACGAAAGGGACGAATTTAATAAAATAAATTCCATACCTATAAATGGGATGCAATCGTAATTTGGAGGTTGCGTGAGAATACGCAAAAGGTACTTATGTAAAGTTAAGTTACGCTAAGTAAGTAAAGAATATTTGTTCATATAAGAAACAGAGTAAATATGATATTTGGATTAAAAGTTGAATGTGAAATGATGGAGATGAATATAATGTAATGTTGTTTTTGAGTTAATGTATGTTATAGAATTTGGTGAAATATTGATGTTGACACAGTGGTAATGGAGACTTTATGTAGATTTTGAATGATATATTGTTGTTTTTATAGTTAATGAGGTTATTTTGTGTATTTGTAGTAATGTAATGAGATTGAGATTTTTTGGGGATGGCAATTTTGTATTAGAGGGTAGTGTAATGTAGGAGTCCGCAACAAGGGTTGGGACGGGATTAGAATAGATTTTAGTGAGGAGGGGCCGCCTTAGGTAGAATCCGGGCCGCCAGATAAGGGAATGAGTTTTGGGAAGGAAACACGTATCCTATATACAAAGGGTTAGAGAGTATTTTATATGTAGAGAAGGCGGCGAATTGTGTTAAATGATAAGTTGGGGTTTAGAATGTCCTGATTAGTAGATATTTTTGATAGAGTTGGGTGTCATGGGAGTTGAGGTTGATGAATATTAGAGTCAGAGGGAGAAAGTTTATATATGTATAGAAGTCTAATACAGAAAAATGAGAATAAATAATTTACATCACCCCCAGTAAGGTAGAATTAACTGTCAACTAAAGAGAGGAATTTATAATAAAGAATGTACAATTGTTTTTTAAACCAGTGACAGAATTTTGATAGAAGTGAAAATAATGTAAAGTCAAGAAGTGTTTATTTTAAATAATTTAAATGTCAAGTTGATGATTGATTATATTAATATTTTGTTTATTATAAATATTTTTATGATGTTTTATGATGAAGTTTTAGAATGCGATAATGAAATGTTAATGAGTGTTTATGAAGTAGAGAGAGAGAGGAAAAATAATATGTAATGTAAGTGTGTGTGAGCCCAGTATTTGCTAAAGGCAGCCCAGCTTGCAAAAAGGGGAAACATATCGGCGGAGGAGCTGGAGTAATTTTAGCCAGGGGTTGAGGATTTTTGGGGGTAGCATGGTAAAAGGCGAGGTGCGCTGTGGTGCGAGTCTGATCGATTTCTCGGTGTTGGGATCTCTAACGGAGAAGTCCAGTGATCTCGTTCAGATGAGTCCATGGTCGCTGAGCCAGGGGGGTCGTGTACCCATGCAGATTAAGAACCGGGTGGTTGTTGGCACCAGTTCCTCACCGGTCCTCTTCGGGTTTATCGATGAGATTTCTTCTGTGGTGAACAGCAGAATTCTCATCGAGGGGGTATTGTAGCGGGTCATTTTTGTCAAATTTTTTTGGACAAAACTCTGAAAACAAGTAGTATAAATGAATCAAATAATACAGATGATTCGGGGATCCATACGACCCCAAAATCAAATAATGAAAATAAAAGTAATGACAAGGGAGTCAGCTTAACTGGCGATAAAATAGAAAGTCTAGTGACACCTGTTCAAAGTAAACAAGAGATAGATAAAGATGAGAAAGTCATGAATATGTTGCAGTTAATTTTGGAGCAACAGAGTATTAAATTTGAAATACAAAATCACAATTTTAATGAATTAAAGAGTGAGATACAAGAAATTGATAAACATTTAGAAAGCACTAACGAAACAATAAGAAACAGTTTAAATAAATTAGAACAGAAGTTTGAGAAATTAGGTGACAATGTTTTAAATATGACAAAATGTAAAAATGACGAAATGGTAGACAAGTCTGAGAGTATAGTGGGGGTGAAGAATAATGTAGAAGCAAATGATGAAAATATAATAACAAATAGTACTGATGAAGTTTTAGAATGCGATAATGAAATGTTAATGAGTGTTTATGAAGTAGAGAGAGAGAGGAAAAATAATGTTGTAGTAGAGTGGGGACAGAGGGGAAATTTTCCTTTTATTATTTATGATGATTTCATGTGGTCACAAGTGTTGTTGTTGGGCAAAAGTCCCGTTTTGATAGATGAATTAAGGGGTTTATTTTTGTTGAGTAATTGTGTACCCTCTGTCCGGAATGATTGTGAGAGTGTGATGGGGTGTTATGAAGAGAGAGAAGTAAGTAGAGAAGGGTATGTAACAGAACTGTATAATTTGCATAGAAAATATGAAGAATGGAAGGAAAGTTTAGAAGTATATGTGAATGATAATGATTACAATGATTTAATAAAAATAATTAACCCGATAGTGAATGAATTTAATGATGAAGACTTGACAAAAATACCTAACGTAGACTGGTTGAACGAGTACGTGAATAAGTTGATTGAAGTTAGTTTTTCTGGTTACGACACACAAAACAGTCATTTGTGTGCTGATAAGATTGAACGATGTTATGTAGAACCAAGGTTGATTTGGAACGATGGAGGTTAAACTATTAAAACAATAAAAGACAGTATAAATATAAATATAAATATCAACAACTATATCTAACACACAACAATAAAATGATACCTTTAAAATTATAGTATGAACCTTATTTTACGAGTCTGAGCATATAATTATGTGGACAGAGCACAAGCATTTTTGATTGGATTAAACCTTGAATAAGCAAAACTGTTACGTCATAAGATTTTAAAATTCGTGACTCCTTTGCGTCACCTCCCAGCCACACACACTATTTCAGGTTATGGAGGACTGTCTCGCCCTTTCGCTTCCACAGAGACGGTATATTTTGGAGCAGGGTTTTACCTCTCCGTGTCTCTGCTTCCGCTGTTAAGTTTAAAATTTAATGAACATCATAATGTTCTTGTTATAAAATCATGCACCCTTAAAAACGGATCTGCCACCTGGCTCTGCTGTTCCTACTCGAACAGAGTGGCAGCCGCTGTTCCCTAGTTCCGGAGATTTCCTCTAATTTCACCCCCCATTGAATTTCAAATATATACCAATTTCAAGTCAGCTATGGTCAAGGGACTTGGTATGACCATAGCTGGCCGCTAGCCAAAACCACGGTTAGTGCTGGTAAGACAGTAACCGCCCGAAAAGTCGAGGAAATCTAACTCTAATCTCACTGCCTGTTAAACATCAATATTTTTATGTGCGACACTGTCATTTAGTATTGTGTGTAAAATTTTTATTTTACACGGATAAGGTGTGCCGCACATTTATCGCCAGCTCGGCCTCCGATGGAGGTAACACTCACTGCTACCCCCAACCCTTTTCGCTACTTGTGAGAGCACAGGCAACCCCCACAATAGCCACTTAATAACTAATTACAATTGACAACTAATTAAAATTTTTATATACATTATCATATAATATCTGCATCAACACTCATTTAACCCATTCATAACTTTTTACCGTTTAACTTTCTTGAAATTTTCAAAATTTATTATTGATAATCATTATTTATCATTTTTCATTTATTATTAGAAATTTTTAATTATCTTTATTTCTTGAACCAACTTATTTCCAAAGAACATCTTATTACTGAATTAGAATCTCAATTACACCTGTAAATATTTTTATTACACATGATTATAAAATTTTTCTACTTACAATCCATTTAACATGATATGCCCACAAAACATAATCACCACCATCTCTGAAACATTTCACAAAATTTATTAGCTTCAATTAAATAATTTATCATTCACCATATAATACCAGTTTTATTCTTATGTGTTATGGTAATATGTAATGTTAGAGTGTGTGAGCCCAGTATTTGCTAAAGGCAGCCCAGCTTGCAAAAAGGGGATCCATGTCGGCGGAGGAGCTGGAATGATTTTAGCCAGGGATTGAGGATTTTTGGGGGTAGTATGTTGAAGGGCGAGGTGGGCTATGGTGCGAGTCTGATCGATTTCTCGGTGTTGGGATCTCTTACGGAGAAGTCCAGTGATCTCGTTCAGATGAGTCCATGGTCGCTGAGCCAGGGGGGTCGTGTACCCATGCAGATTAAGAACCAGGTGGTTGTTGGCACCAGTTCCTCACCGATCCTCTTCGGGGTTATCGATGAGATTTCTTCTGTCGTGGACAGCAGAATTCTCATCGAGGGGGTATTGTAGCAGGTCGAATTTTGGGTGTTTTTATTTTTACCGTATGGGGCAAGTACATTTTTATTCATTTCATTTTCGGGCGGGTTTGGATAAAATATTACGAAATAAATGTATTATTGTGCAACGTATGTGTCAGTATAACAGTCAGTGTAACAGAACAGTTCGAAACAAAGCAGTAAGGCGCAGTTGTTGTTGAGGAATGCGGCGGAGCATTTGCACCTCCACAAAATTCTAAGAACTTTGTACCTGTGTGTGTGGCAGCGCACATACGCAACTGCTCAATCACGCTCCAAGTGACGCTCTGACAAAAAACCAAGATGGCCAGAGAGTGAAATTTTCATCGTTCATTTGGTTTCACTACGGAAGTGTCGTTTAGACCAAGCCCACTTAAATGACGTCAGCCAATGCCTGTAGAAGATCATATGCGACATTGAATCAAAAAAACAACATGCATGGCATGGGCTGGAGCTTCGGCGACGACGCCCAAGGCAGTGAGTTCCAGTGTTGAAAACTGTGGAGAGGGGACAGAGAAAAAACTTCTACCCAGTACCTCTTACCAACCGACCGCATGCGGTTCATCAAAATTTGAGTAACAGTTTTTTCTTTAGGTCGGCCGACCTCACCGTTAACATTTGTAGGGTAATCAACAGTGCAATAAGTGATTAACAGCAGTCAGTAGTGCGCTTAAAAGATTTAATAGTTTTGCAGATCTTTCGGACACCTGAACGGGGAATTGGTATGGGCGCGATGACCGCGTGGTCGATGTGGGGGCTTTATTATATGAAGATGTGTTAGGGGGCTTCTGATTTGTATAAAATGTGAAGGGGTTGTTAGTTTGGTATAAATGTGAGTGTGGCAAAGCTGGGCGGCTTTCTGTGTATATTTGTGTTTGCCTTTTATGTTTGTGTCCTAGAAAAAATAAGGTAAGCCGTAGATTGTAAGTCAGATTATAACAGAGTCACGTGTTGCACAACACCTGAAACATGTATTTACTAAATGTATGTTCTTAATTTCACTAAAGTAATAGTAAAACATTAAATGGAAATTCTCTTCATATAAATGTGTTGTGCAAATTATTCTCACAACCTTAAGAAATTACGTCTGCATCCCAAACATACGTATGACGCAACCTTGAAGCCACGCGATGGTAAGTAGGAGGGTGTTAACAATAATTTTAAATTAATACGATATCATTTAATTAATATAGAACGTTTCAAAAAGCCCTCACCACAAACTACATACATTCCACATTTGCCACACATTTACATAATGAAAACCACAGCTACACAAACATAGAACACAACATGGAAATACTACACTACTTACCTAAAAGTAGAAAACTAAACACAGCTGAACAATTTGAAATATACAGATATCACACACTACAACCAAACAACATATTAAATGAACAGATACATTACAAATCACATACACTATTTGACACACTGATCCACACACATAATTCGAACCTCAGCGCCAATCCCTTCCCACCATCAACCCCCACCACACACTCCATTCCGTAACGGTTATTCTGTAATCGACAGTTAGTACTAAACCCACTGAAGAAGAGAAACAACATCTCGAAACGTTTGGGAAGTGACAACAGTAAGTTCATAAGTGAAAGTATTATATATATTATTAAGAATAATTTTAATCATGTTGAAAAATGTATGGTTGAACTGTAGATATAGCCGAATGACGTCAGACATGGACATCCTTATCAGTGTTCAGGAATGTTTGGTGATATCCAGCCATGTGCGGTTGTTTGTTTACAATTAGGGCTGTCAAAGTGACAGTTGGGAAAATGTTTGATAGAAGCTACTCAGTTATTTTGATTTTTGAAATTATTATGTTATTATTTAGATGATTATGATTATTGGGAAGAAGTTATGTCAATTTAGGTTAAAAACAAAATTGTATTCCATATAAAAAATTTTTTTTTACACGTGGAGGGGTTAATCCTGCAACAGAACACAGGATGATAAGATATGCTGTTTATATCAGAGTACATGAATGACGAGCATTTCTTGTTTAAATTTGTTTTGTGTAATATTTCCTCTTTTATTCATAAGTTTTGTATTTAAAAATTGATAAGCATGTAGGTTACACCAAACTCTTCATAAAAGATGTACTATATTGTCATGTATATTTTGTATGAATTGGTGCGTGTGTGCGGGTGTGATAATCTGCGATCGCTATAGCGGCAGTGGTAGTTAACCGATTTACATGAAAATTTGACAAGGAATTATTTAAGTAAATAGCTTCGATTTGTGTATACTCTGAGGTTCGTAACTATTTTAGAAATATGGCTTTATAAGTAAAGAAAAACTCAAGTGTAACTCTTATCAATGATAGGGTAATAAAAATTGTAGATAATTTCCATGCAGGAATATGCTAAATTATACAAAGTTTTTCATGAAATTTGTGTATCTGGTTGTGCCATCAATCATGTGACTTGGGCTTGGCCTATCAAAATACACCAAATTCATTAAGATTCATACGTTGCAGAGCTAGGATGGACACAGTCTGTCTGTCGACGTTGCTAGGGGAAGTTGTGCCCGGGTAAGAGAGTTGTTCTCTTACAAACGTAAAAATATCTTATATAAAATAAACCATAAACCTTTAAATTCTTAACGAATTTTTGCGGTAAGAACCAAGAACGAATAGAGGAATATATTATATAAAATAAACTATAAACCTGGAAATTCTTAACGAAGTTTTGCGATAAGAACCGAGAGGGTAAATAATTAGATAAAATTTAAAATATAATACAGTGCTGTGTCGTGTAAGTTAAGATATCCGCTTAGGGAACTTAAAGACACTACAAGATATCGTGGAAGGTGTACATTAAACGCAACGCATTAGTAAATACCCAGATAAATCCTGAGATTAAGAAATTATAAAATATAAATTAATAATAAACTGAATGAATGAAATTTATAATCATTGTGAGTGAACAATTTATCACGAAACTAATCAATGTCAGCAGTCAAACGAGACTCTGTGAAATATCGCCGCTGGAGCCGCTTGCTGTAGAAGAGGACGACAAGACGAAGAGGACGCCAGGACGAAGAGGATACCAGGAAGGAGTGAATCTGTAGAAGAGGACGACGAGCCGAAGAGGACACCAAGAAGGAGGGACAGGAAGAAGAGGACGCCAAGACGGGACCGACGAGACGAGAGGAGGACGTTGCAGCAAACAAGTAAAATCGATTTATATTATCGAACAATACAAACAATTAAATATATTATCAATACATGACAATTTAAAATACATTATACATCTTTATAAACAATATTTGTATATAATAAATAATTTTTCATCTCCTCGACAATAGACTTGTATCAATTTTTACACACTGACAATATCCTTATTAGAATAATAAAGTTTGATCTGTTGCAATATATATATATATATATACACTATAATACTTATAACTATTTTACCTCAAGATATTTTTTTTTTTCCTTTAGGAACATGTTTCGGGAGATCCTGTTCTCCCATCTTCAGCCTTCGCCATCTTGCTTCTGGTGCAGTATTTGTGTGTTGGCTTCTGGATGTTATTAAGGTGGTTTGTTGGTCTTTGGTCCTTCAAAGTTGCATTATTGTGTGTGGTTGTGGTATCTGTTTTTGTATTTTGTGTATTTTCGATGTTGAGTGCTTTGAATATTGTGTCATGTTTTGTATTGATTTGTATTTGTTCTGGTATTAATTTGTTTTGTGTTTTATGTTTGTAAATCTGTAAATTTTCCCAAATGTTCATTATGGTGCCTTTGTGTGGTATATGTTTTATTAGTGTTACATTGGTTATGTCTGGGAATTCATGTCCTGTGTTTATTGCATGTGTGGCTAAATTGGATTTATATATATTTGGTTTTTTGTATGCATTTAGGTGTTCAAAATAACGTTTTTTCAGCTGTTTTTTTGTTTGTCCTATATAACATTTATTGCAATCTTGGCATTCAATTTTGTATATACCGTTGGTTGTTGTATTATCTTTGTTGTGTGAGCTATTTAGATTTTGTAATTTATTTTTATTAGTTTACCAATAAACACTAATAAAACATAGTGTACCAACACTAGCACTTTTTTTAGTTTAGTGTACCAATGTAACACTAATAAAACATATACCACACAAAGGCACCATAATGAACATTTGGGAAAATTTACAGATTTACAAACGTAAAACACAAAACAAATTAATACCAGAACAAATACAAATCAATACAAAACATGACACAATATTCAAAGCACTCAACATCGAAAATACACAAAATACAAAAACAGATACCACAACCACAAACAATAATGCAACATTGAAGGACCAAAGACCAACAAACCACCTTAATAACATCCAGAAGCCAACACACAAATACTGCACCAGAACCAAGATGGCAAAGGCTGAAGATGGGAGAACAGGATCTCCCGAAACATGTTCCTAAAGGAAAAAATATGTCTTGAGGTAAAATAGTTATAAGTATTATAGTTTTATACATCAAGAAACGGACTGTAGCAGAAAGTGATTGATATATATATATATATATATATATATATATATATATATATATATATGTATATTGGAACAGTACAAATAGGTTGAGTACTGTGAATTGCACCAAGTAATTTAAATAAGTGATCAGAAGAAATAAATAATGCATTTTGATTATAATAAGCATTCAGCCTGCAATAAAAATTGTAAAAGAGACGCCTGACTTGCGGGTTGGGACAGGTAATTGACGCCAGCTCCTCTTCGTATGTGTGTACACACGTAAAGTGTGTGTGTGTGTGTGTGTGTGCGTGCGGCTTGTTCATTCCTGAAAAGCGCCACATTTTTCAGTAACGATATATTATTGTATTTAAATTAATTTAAAATGGTTGTGTGCATGGTTTCGGAAAAAAAATCTCCAAAATGTGCCGTTAAAAATAATGAACAAATGTATAAAATATGGGTATGGAGACCCATACATGACTTCCATGTTCTAAGATTTATATTTAAAATCATATCCGAAATGAAATATTTCCATAGAAACTACTTCTTTCTACTTATTGTTTCAGCCTTAAACCACTGTACAGTGGTCACTAACGTATACCACCTCACGTTTTCGCACTCAATTTTCACTGAGATGGCAGTCGATGTCACTGGCGAAAAGTCTGGTTTTGCAGAAAACATTGCACTACGGCTAAACAGCCCGGGAAGGAATTTTAACAAAGAACTACTTCTTTGTTGCCGATAACGTAGTACACATAAAAAATTCTCCCCTCCCCCATCAACTATAATTTTCATTTATAGAAAATTACCCCCACCCGTTCACCTAACCTCTTCATTTATAGATATTTCATCTACGTTTCTACAGTGGATTATTATGAGCTTCTTACCAAGATACTTTATTCATAAAAATTAAGTACTTTACTCTTGTTAAAACATAAAACGTTTCACGTAAACTACCCCTTTCTCTAAACCGATCTTCACCAAAATCAGTAGACCTTCAGTCATCTACAATGCAGGGCTGCATGCAAAACATTATTTGAATTTGTTTGAATTTGCGGCTCTTATCGTTTGCCATAATAAATACCCTTGTTAAAATATAAAATGTTGCCGGTAAACTACCCCTTTCCCTTAACCGATCTTCAGCAAAATTAACAGACCTTGAGTTCTGTATAACTCAAAAAGGCATGCAAAAGAGTAGTTGATTCGGTTTGAATTTACGGCAGTTATCGTTCGTCATAGAAAAATTACCCTTGTTAAAACATAAATTTTTGCTGGTAAACTACCCTATTCCCTTAACCGATCTACACCAAAACCAGCAGGCCTTCAGAACTCTACAATTCAGGACTGTATGCAAAACATTATTTGATTCTGTCTGAATTTGCGGCTGTTATCGTTTGCCATAAAAAAAATCGGTATGGAGAACCATACATGACTTCCACATTCTAAGATTTATAATTAAAATAATTTTCGAAATGAAATATTACCATAGAAACTACTTCTTTCTACTTACTGCTTCAGCCTTAACCACAGTTTGTGGTCACTAACATATACCACCTCACGTTATCACACTCGATTTTCACTGATGATGGAAGTCGATGGCATTGCCGAAACGTCTGGTTTTGTAGACAACATTGGACTACGGCCAAATATCCCGGGAAGGAATTTTATCAAAAACTACTTCTTTGTTGCCGATAACGTTGTACACATATATATAAAAAATATGCATAAAATTAATGGCTTGTATAAGTTAATGATTGATCTCCATTAAGTAGTGCTCAAGTTTCCAAAGTTTTAATATTATGATGTCCGTAATTAAAACATCAGAGCAGGTTTAGTGTGTATAGCAGGTACACCGTGGACAAAAATTTTCAACATTTCCTATTGAGCGTTGCTTAGAATAAAGCTGCGAATCTACAGTGTACGTTTCACAGAACAAACACGCGGAAAAGAAGGAGCGCTCCGAAGTCACTCATGGACCCTCAGCATCTTGCAGAGGGTTGATTCCCTAAACACGAAAAGTCTGTCTATGAATCGTTCCTCTGTAAACACGTGCAGTTACACTGCCCAGCGATCCACAGGAAGCAAATCGCTATCCACGCTGGACACTTTTTCGGCTTGCATGCGTTATGTTGGTATGGGTTCAGCACTTTCCATTTAAAAAGCGTGCAAATGTAAGAAAATAAACATGAATGAAGCCAGAAATAACGCGAATTGTGTGTGTGTGTGTGTGTGTGTGTGTGTGTGTGTGTGTGTGTGTGTCTTCCCTGCCTTTTTCCTGCGGTAGTCATAATAATAAAATGGAAACGTAAACAGTACATAACTGAAATATGCTTGCCTGCCAAGCACGATATATTTTCTCTTATACATCATTTACATTAAAATGAAAAAATTATAATTTTATTGCCTGGCAACAAAATTATTTTATTTTCAACAATTACCATTGTTTGAAAAAGTTTAAATGAATTTTCAAGTACTTTACTCTTGTTAAAACGTAAAATGTTGCAGGTAAACTACCCCTTCCCCTTAACCGATCTTCATCAAAATCAAAAGGCCTTGAGTTCTCTACAATTCACTGATGTATGCAAAAAATTAGTTGATTCTGTTTGAATTTGCGGCAGTTATCATTTGCCATAGAAAATACGCTTGATAAAAAACGTTGCAGGTAAACTACCCCTTCCCCTCAACCGATCTTCACCAAAAACAAAAGGTCTTGAGTACTCTACAAATCAGGGCTGTATGCAAAAAATTATTTGATTCTGTTTGAATTTACGGCTGTTATCGTTTGCCATAGAAAATACCCTTGTTCAAAAAATGTTGCAGGTAAACTACCCCTTCCCCTTAACCGATCTTCACCAAAATATCGGTATGGAGAACCATACATGACTTCCATATTCTAAGATTTATATTTAAAATCATTTTCAGCCAAACAGCCAGGGAAGGAATTTTAACAAAAAAAAACTTCTTTCTTGCCAATAACGTAGTACACATATAAACAATATTATCCCCTCCCCCTTCAACTATAATTTTGATTTATAGAAAATTACCCCCAGCCCGTTCAACTAGCCTCTTCATTTATAGATATTTCATCTACGTTTCTACAGTGGATTATTAAGATCTTATCAGGATACTTTATCAAAATTAAGTACTTTACTCATGTTACAACAAAAAATGTTTCTGGTAAACTGCCCTTTCCCCGTAACCGATCTTCACCAAAATCAACAGACATTGAGTTCTCTATAGCTCAGGCACATATGTAAAAAATTATTTGATTCTGTTTGAATTTACGGCAGTTATGGTTCGTCATATAAAAAATTACCCATGTTAAAACATAAAACATGAGATTTATAAAACATATCTAAGATTTATATTTAAAATCATTTTTGAAATAAAATATTTTCATAGAACCTACTAACGCTGGGGAAATCTGAGGAACCAATCAGAGTTGGGCCTACCTGTCACTCTGCTGAATTTGGTGGAAAGCCCTGTCACTGTCGTCAAAGTATCAGCCTTGACAGGGTCCTCTTTTTCTGCAAAATGGGAGAGGAGGCTTGAGATGGAGTGAGTGACATGGTCCCCACCTCAATGAAGAACCCATTGTTTTATAAAAATATATTTAAATTTTGAAAACTGAAAATTCTTTTCTTGTTGTAAATATTTATATTTTATAATCAAAATGACTTTATCAAAAAACAAACATTATTTTTTTATAATAAGTACTTACATATGTTTCTTAATATGCTTACTTTTTCTTCAATGTTGATGATCATTTCCAAATATTCTGACAAAATTGTATCTACAGAACAGTTAACATTCCCCAGGTTTCCATTTCTGCTAATTTCTCATTACACCTTCCACTGACGTATTATTAACCATTTCATAAACTATCGTATAATCTTTTCAGATTTTGTGGTACAAAAACTGAAATTTTCAGACTGCCTGGCAACAAAATTATTTTATTTTTAACAATTACCATTGTTTGAAAAGGTTTAAATGAATTTTCAAGTACTTTACTCTTGTTAAAACGTAAAAGGTTGCAGGTAAACTACCCCTTCCCCTTAACTGATCTTCACCAAAATCTAAAGGCCTTGAGTCCTCTACAATTCACTGATGTATGCAAAAAATTATTTGATTCTGTTTGAATTTGCGGCAGTTATCGTTTGCCATAGAAAATACGCTTGATAAAAAACGTAGCAGGTAAACTACCCCTTCCCCTCAACCGATCTTCACCAAAAACAATAGGTCTTGAGTACTCTACAAATCAGGGCTGTATGCAGAAAATTATTTGATTCTGTTTGAATTTGCAGCTGTTATCGTTTGCCATAGAAAATACCCTCGTTAAAAAAACTTTGTAGGTAAACTACCCCTTCCCCTTAACCGATCTTCACCAAAAACAATAGGTCTTGAGAACTCTACAATTCAGGGCTGTATGCGAAACATTATTTGATTCTGTTCGAATTTGCGGCTGTTATCGTTTGCCAAAAAAAAAAATTTCCCTTGATAAAAAAAACCGTTGCAGGTAAACTACCCCTTCCCCTCAACCAATCTTCACCAAAAACAAAAGGTCTTGAGTACTCTACAAACCAGGGCTATATGCAGAAAATTATTTGATTCTGTTTGAATTTGCGGCTGTTATCGTTTGCCATAGAAAATACCCTTGTTAAAAAAACGTTGTAGGTAAACTACTCCTTTCCCTTAACCGATCTTCACCGAAAACAATAGGTCTTGAGAACTCTACAATTTAGGGCTGTATGCAAATAATCTTTTGATTCTGTTTGAATTTGCGGCTGTTATCGTTTGCCATAGGAAATACCCTTGTTAAAACATAAAACGTTACAGGTAAACTACTCCTTTCACTTAACCGATCTTCACCAAAAACAAAAGGTCTTGAGAACTCTACAATTCAGGGCTGTATGCGAAACATTATTTGATTCTGTTTGAATTTGCGGCTGTTATCGTTTGCCAAAAAAAAAAAATTTCCCTTGATAAAAAAAAACCGTTGCAGGTAAACTACCCCTTTCCCTCAACCGATCTTCACCAAAAACAATAGGTCGTGAGTCCTCTACAAAAAAGAGCTGTATGCAAAAAATTATTTGATTCTGTTTGAATTTGAGGCAGTTATCGTTTGCCATAGAAAAAAAATCTACAGACAGACACACAGACACACACACAGACACTTTTCGGAAAACGACTTTTTTTCATGTTTTGAGTGTAGTAGAATCAGAATCTGCAATAATCTCGAACACGATTTTTTTTGCCATCACCATACTTCCATTCCTTAAGGAATATGGAAGTAAAACAACTGGTCTTGAGAACTCTACAATTTAGGGCTGTATGCAAATAATCTTTTGATTCTGTTTGAAGTTGTGGCTGTTATCGTTTGCCATAGGAAATACCCTTGTTAAAACATAAAACGTTACTGGTAAACTACCCCTTTCCCTTAACCGATCTTCACCAAAAACAATAGGTCTTGAGACTCTACTATTCAGGGCTGTATGCGAAACATTATTTGATTCCCTTTGAATTTGCGGCTGTTATCGTTTGCCAAAAAAAAACAATTTCCCTTGATAAAAAAACCGTTGCAGGTAAACTACCCCTTTCCCTCAACCGATCTTCACCAAAAACAATAGGTCGTGAGTACTCTACAAATCAGGGCTGTATGCAAACAATTATTTGATTC
>CM068373.1:483318687-483463687 GCA_034769895.1 Magicicada septendecula
GTATGCAAATAAATATTGGATTCTGTTTGAATTTGCGGCTGTTATCGTTTGCCAAATTAATACCCATGTTAAAACATAAAACGTTGCTAGTAAACTACCCCTTTCCCTTAACCGTTCTTCACCAAAACCAACAGATCTTGAGAACTCTCTAATTCAGGGCTGTATCCAAAACATTATTTGATTCTGTTTGAATTTGTGGCTGTTATCGTTTGCCATAGAAAAAAAATTACCCTTGATAAGAAAACGTTACAGGTAAACTACCCCTTACCGCTAACCGATCTTCACCAAAAACAATAGATCTTGAGTACTCTACAAATTAGGACTCTGTGCAAACAATTATTAGATTATCTTTGAATTTGCGGCTCTTATCGTTTGCCATAGGAATTACTCTTTTAAAACATAAAACGTAGCTGGTAAACTACCCCTTTCCCTTAACCGATCTTCACCAAAACAATAAGTCTTGTGTACTCTACAAATCAGGGCTGTATGCAAAAAATTATTTGATTCTGTTTGAATTTGCGGCTCTTATCGTTTGCCATAGTAAATACCCTTTTAAAACATAAAACGTTGCTGGTAAACTACCCCTTTCCCTTAACCGATCTTCACCGAAAACGATAGGATTTGAGAACTCTATAATTCAGGGCTGTATCCGAAACATTATTTGATTCTGTTTGAATTTGCGGCTGTTATCGTTTGCCATAGAAAAAAATTACTCTTTATAAAAAAAACAGTTGACGGTAAACTACCCCTTTCCCTCAACCGATCTTCACCAAAAACAATACGTCGTGAGTACTCTACAAATCAGGCCTGTACGCAAAAAATTATTTGATTCTGTTTGAACTTGCGGTTGTTATCGTTTGCCAATTAAAATCTACAGACAGACACATAGACACACAAACACACAGACAGACAGACACACACAGTCCCTTTTCGAAAAATGACTTTTTTTCATGTTTTGAGTGTCGTACAATCACAATCTGCAATAATCTCGAACACGATTTTTTTTGCCATCACCATACTTCCATTTCCTTAAGGAACATGGAAGTAAAAAGTTGCTGGTAAACTACCCCTTTACTATGTCTTATGTTTATGTATAATATGTCTTAGAATATAAGAGATACGATTTTGCCACGTCATAATTATATGATATTCGTATAAGTGAATATAAGGGTTTCAATAGTAATTAACCCACACAATAATTAATAACTAATTAATAACATGACAATTTGCAATTTTTAATTACTAAACAAAATGAATATAATTCTATTAACAAAGTCGTACTAATTTCACAACCAGTACTAAATCCTCTGTACTCTTTACTTGTATTACGATATTCACGTGCTTATCCACCCTCAATTAACTACCAAAGCCTACGACCTATCTGGGAAACATCAAGATAAATACTGCAGAAGAAGAGTATACCTTCGGGACATGGGTAAGTGCGCACAAATGAGTAATAGCATATGTGCAAAAGTAAGTGTTTAAGAGTATCGTTCTAATATATATTGCAACGTAACAAATTGCAAATTTAATATAATTTAAATTTGTGGAGCCCCACGATCTTGGAGCACCAAATCTATGTGTAATTTCTGTCACATTTGTTTGCTATTTAACAAACTACTTTGTTTGTTATTATTCTTTCTCTGGCCTTTCTTTGTATTGTATTCTGTTTTGCCATGGCATTCAGTTACATTTCTTTTGAAATTTACAAAGGTTTTTATTGTCAGTTCTATGAACAATAATATAACTGTTCTATTTTACATTGTTTGGTGGTCTTGGGGGATTATCTATTTGGATCACAATCTTCATTAAACTAGTCACACTAACTGTCTGTGTATTTTTGACTATTTAATTCTTGATGTTTCCACTATGAAAGTAACACATTTTCTTCCATCATAAACCTTATCACTGGAATTGTTTGTGGGGTTTATTAGGTTAAAATTAGTTAACTGGTCACAGGTTTTCACACTTATATCAGTACTCACTATAATTGTTTGTGATTTCTTAAATGTTAAACACTGTTTCTTCATAGTCGACAATCACTATTCTATTGGTTACTAGTATTGTCTCTAGTACACTTGATGAATGATTATTTCTTGTGTGGTCTATCCATTTTCTTCTCTCTTCATGTTATGTTTCCTTGTCCTTCTTCCTTATGTCCTTCTTTATGCTATGGAGTACCAAATCTATTTATGCAACGTTACATATACATAAAATAGGCGTGACCAGTCTCACGTTCAAGATTGACAAATTCTTTAAACAATATAACATTTAAATTGGGTGTCAGGTGTATCTGCAATAAGAACTCTATGTAACTTGAAACGGTAATTAAAATTTATTTGATACTATAAAAAAATGTGCACATGGCACTGACTTCGATTTTAAAACATTAGTTATTATTTGTTATTATGCCGTAAGGCTTAAGCTATATACATCCTTACTGACTAAATATTCTATTCTACTAATTATTATATAAAAGAAAAATCTCATTTTCAGACTACTCAGTCAATTAATGTGTTTCAAAACATCAATATTGTAATGTTACCAAATATGGTAGTTACATAAAATAAGCTAATATAACGTCAAGTGACAGGAAAGCATGAAAGTATTTCTAGATAAGTAAAACTATGTGAACAAAAAGTGTGTATCTACAGATATATTAGTGTAAAGTTCCAACGATGAAGAAGAAAGTGTAACATAGCAGCATCATACACGAAATGAAGAAAGAAAATAACCATGAGCCAAAATAAAATGTTAGTAACCAGGCCCAACAGATTCCAACAGTGAGGGGAATCATCAAAATGACTACCAATAGATTCCAACAGTGAGGGGGAATCATCAAAATGACTACCAATAGATTCCAACAGTGAGGGGGAATCATCAAAATGACTACCAATAGATTCCAACAGTGAGGGGAATCATCAAAATGACTACCAATAGATTCCAACAGTGAGGGGAATCATCAAAATGACTACCAATAGATTCCAACAGTGAGGGGAATCATCAAAAATAACTATGCCAAATAAAAGGAAGAAACAACTCAAGAGCAACCACAATGATGGCAGACAAACTAATATATATTGACAAATATGAATATTATGAAACAACGACTACTACAATGAAAATATTGAAGAAGACGTTCAAACCTAAAGAAGAAGGGAAGAAGAAGGACAAGGAAACATAACATGAAGAGAGAAGAAAATGGATAGACCACACAAGAAATAATCATTCATCAAGTGTACTAGAGACAATACTTCTCCATAGCTCCATAGAAGAAGTAGTGTAAACATGTGTATTAAAACAATTAAAATATTGTAATAGAATACCATACTGAAGTCATGTTAGTAGCAGCAACATGCTGCATTAAAATATGTTGTACATTGTTACATAACCCCATAGGAAAGGCACCTATGAAACAAAAAAATCATACATGTTAGTTTAACCAAATAACTGTTAACAATGGTGTCAATCAAAGATTCATTATAAGTAATGATACACCCTAATAAACAGTGTATTATGTTGAAATACACTACAAATAAAGTAGACCAAATATGATAGCACAAAGCTAGAAGAAATGGAACCTAGTATGCCAAATTAGTTAAACAAAATACAGTGTTAAAACATGTACCAAGATTAATGAAAGTATTACCAGTAGTTAGAGGAACATCTGGTACTACTATGAGAACAGATTATAAGTATAATGACAATAGTTTTGTAACCAAAATATTGTAAACTAGCTGACTATGAATACATAGCCAGGAGTAAGCAGAGGCAATGTAACCAACTAGTTAAGCAAGATACTTTATTAAAACTTGAACAAAGATTAATGAGAGTGTTACCAGTAGTAAGAGGGACACCTAACACTACTATGAGAACAGACCATAACCATGAGAATAGTCATTTTATATATAAATTATTAAAAACTGAATGACCATGATGGTGGAATCAGAATTTAAACATTTTTCTTGCCTCCAGAAACGATTAAGACTATAAAATAGGTTATTCACCTTCTGTCGACGTTTCTTAAAATCCTTTTAGGATGACTCGAGTTTCGACACCATTTGGTGTCATCATCAGATCAGAATATGAATTAAGTTAAAACATTTTGATGCATGTGCATCTCGTCAGATATTTAAAAAATTAAAAACAACACATAACATTATATAAAACAATAAATAAACTATATCACAATAAAATAACATTACATTTTTTTCCAGTCTCCAGATCGCTATTATGATTAACTTAAGAATTTTTTACCTTGTATAATCCACTATGCGATCTCAGTTTTTTATATACAACATGTTTCAGGGACTAAATCCCCATCTTCAGGTACAGTAAAAAATGTATTATTCCCCTAATACATAGGGGTCGTCGAAATGATTAAAATGTTTATACATAAAAACACACGCACAAAAATCACTGAATAAATTAACATATAACACAAACACATGAACACGTTAAAAGCGACTCAGTGCACCGGTCGACCTCCGATCGTCAACTAGCCCGTGTTCGTGCTTCATTGCTTATCATCAACGCGGTATCATATAATTTATTGGATTTAAATGATAGCTGATCATTGATTAACTGCTCTTTATTTACTTTGGATGCCTTGTATATCTCAAACTCTTCTAAAGCATTCAGGAAATGACCTTTATTACAAACATGTATCGGCTCCATGTTCTCTTTGAATCCGGTGTAATTATGGTTTTCGTTTATTAGGTGGAGTGCGTAATTTGATGAGGTGGTTTGGGATTTCTTTTTTGGTAGGTGTTCTTTAAATCTCTCGATAAATTTCCTCCCCGTTTGTCCGATATAGAACTTATCGCACTCACTGCACTGGATTCTATATACTCCTGAACATTCCTCCAAAGTTATTGGTTTTCGTGGCTTAAGTATATTTTTTAGATTATTTATGGTCTTGAATGAAACATTTATATATAATTTTTTAAATTCATTTTTTATTATGTTGGGGAGTATGTTCGTATATAATGCTGAGACATTAATAATGTTTCAGTATAAATGGTGACAATAATAATGTTAAAAATACAACACAATATGTCTCAGCATTATATACGAACATACTCCCCAACATAATAAAAAATGAATTTAAAAAATTATATATAAATGTTTCATTCAAGACCATAAATAATCTAAAAAATATACTTAAGCCACGAAAACCAATAACTTTGGAGGAATGTTCAGGAGTATATAGAATCCAGTGCAGTGAGTGCGATAAGTTCTATATCGGACAAACGGGGAGGAAATTTATCGAGAGATTTAAAGAACACCTACCAAAAAAGAAATCCCAAACCACCTCATCAAATTACGCACTCCACCTAATAAACGAAAACCATAATTACACCGGATTCAAAGAGAACATGGAGCCGATACATGTTTGTAATAAAGGTCATTTCCTGAATGCTTTAGAAGAGTTTGAGATATACAAGGCATCCAAAGTAAATAAAGAGCAGTTAATCAATGATCAGCTATCATTTAAATCCAATAAATTATATGATACCGCGTTGATGATAAGCAATGAAGCACGAACACGGGCTAGTTGACGATCGGAGGTCGACCGGTGCACTGAGTCGCTTTTAACGTGTTCATGTGTTTGTGTTATATGTTAATTTATTCAGTGATTTTTGTGCGTGTGTTTTTATGTATAAACATTTTAATCATTTCGACGACCCCTATGTATTAGGGGAATAATACATTTTTTACTGTACCTGAAGATGGGGATTTAGTCCCTGAAACATGTTGTATGTAAAAAACTGAGATCGCATAGTGGATTATACAAGGTAAAAAATTCTTAAGTTAAATAACATTAACAAATTGATTAGTCATACCGTGGTGGCGTTCCTGTACAGGTTTGTTTGCGGCCGTGTTGTTTTTACATTCTTTTGTTAATGTTATTTTATTGTGATATAGTTTATTTATTGTTTTATATAATGTTATGTGTTGTTTTTAATTTTTTAAATATCTGACGAGATGCACATGCATCAAAATGTTTTAACTTAATTCATATTCTGATCTGATGATGACACCAAATGGTGTCGAAACTCGAGTCATCCTAAAAGGATTTTAAGAAACGTTGACAGAAGGTAAATAACCTATTTTATAGGAATCAGAATGTAAACAAACGATATGTAGCAAGTTATTTATGCAAAATGCAACATACAAACTTGTTTAAAAGTAGATAAAAATGTAATCAAGGATCAGAAGAATGTCTGATACTACTTTGAGAGTCTATGTCAAGTATGGCAATAACAATTTAGTTATTGTTTTATCAAAAATAACTGACTACCATGCCATGACATAATGTAAACAAACCCATTACTAGAAATTGAAGGGTTCTCAGATAGCTAAAAGCTAACAAATATATGAAATGAATTAGGTACTATAATTGTACACTAGTTGCATTTATAACATAATATACCTTATATAGAAAAACCATAAATAAAGTGACAATTTTAAGAAAAGAGATAGGAGGGTAGTGAAACAATGCTAATAGTATATGAAACACAGCCCTGTACATATACTAATGTACAAATCCATGTAAATAGACGTTTATATTATTGTTAGATTACAATATCAGTGTTATTAGATAAGGAAAAATAGTTTTAAGGACAATTGTGAATAATCAAATATAAACGCTAAAGACGCCATGATCAGACATTGTTTGGGTAATAATTATTCCCAAATTTTGTATTAAACAAGTTGAGATATAGACTCAGATCGTTTAATCAAAAGTGTTTTAGTGTAATTAGTTAAGTTTGGTGTAATAAACTTATTAAATATAAGATGCACCATAAAAATCGATAAAATCGTTATAGTAATTTAAATAATGGACGGAATATAATCTTGTTTGGACTTTATTTAAAGCTCAGGATGTCCGCGATTTATTGACACTAACCGTTTAACGATTAGACAAATGTGAAGAAAGTTATTACAATTTTAAGCTTTTTAATTATTTTTTGCATCAGTGCTGACGTCAAGTTAATCTCAAACCCAAACACAAAATTGGTAAAAAATTAAAAATTTTAATAAGCCAAGGTACTTTGGGTCGGAGAGTTCAAACATTTCAGCCAATCGAATGAATGAAAACCGGCAGACAAGCCGCAGACGTTCCAAAGGAGCGTCACAGTCATCTATCAATCATCAACTAGACAGGACGTGTCACTCGGCGAACCAGATATATGAAGAAGTTTATATTTTTGAATAGTGCGCGACACGAAAACATCAGTAACTAACATACACCTAACCTATATACAACACCAGCATTAACGTGTGTACAGTGCGGAGTGAATAAGATTTAAATACGATCAGTGTACAATATCGATCGTATTTGCGAGTGTTGTGCGAGAAATAAACCAGGGAGTACAATCTTTTTCATTAATTAACAATAAAACAGAAATAAAAATTTCTGTAAATACCTATTGTTTAGATACTACGCTAATCAATAATAGCGAAGTATAATAATGCTGATGAAATTTATCAGAATTGACGAAAGAATTATTTTGCAATTTTTAACATGATAAATAAATATTTTAATTATTTTTCATAATTAAAGGAATCACGATTAATGTACTTATTACAAAATACGAGCATAGTAAATAGTCGCTCAATTGACTAACGTTGTTTTTTATTATTGAAGATAAATATTTTAATTTTTATGCGAAAGAATATTCTATGCTACTGATAGTTATGCATCAGAAATATTATAAATAATATGTATATGCTTAGATTAAGAAGAAATCAATACTCAAGATAATTAACTCTAATAACAATTCACGTTATGAGATAACCTTAAAATCATAACCACAATTTGCCACCTTTTTGTCATAAGTCTGTTCTCATATAATCCAAACCAGATGAAAACTATAACAAGAGTTTTTATTATTTATAACTTTTTCTCTTGTAAATAAATAATTCCCACAGTGAATTATTAAAATATGATAATACATTTTAGCAGTGCAAACCAACGCACTTGTTTATTGTCAAGGCTACTACTGCATACTGTGTACGAATTCCCGCGTACGATAATACCATAATTATCTATTATATGGTACCAATTTTCTATTGTAATATTTGTTTGTTTGTTTTTTATTAATTGTTCATTTAATCTCATTATAAAACGCCACATCTTGTATCTGGCATCATGTTACTTAAAAGAACCACAACGAACTTGGTAATTAACTTATGTAAGAGGACATAACCTCTCAAAATAAAAACTATTGTATAACCAACAGGGTTACCAGCCTTGAGGCTAAGGAGAGTTTTATTTTAAATTTTGTTCATTGTAATTATTCTCAGTAAAATTATTAGTAACTGATTGTCAATTTTTAAAAGATTTTATAGCATTATTAACTGTTAATAAACCTCTACATTTTGTTGCCAGTGGAAAAAGAGTTTAATTTCAAACTTAAAATAGTTCATTTTTTCATAGCCAGTTCTACCAAAAGGTGGCGGAAGAATTCAAATATTTCTGATAACTCAGAACTTTATTTAGCTGTTATATTATTATTATTGTGCATGCTAGTCACGTTGGATATTCAAACAGAATATCTACTTGTATATGTAGCCTGTATGTTACAGCTGAGCAGTCACCTAACAGAACAACAATATCCACATATGGTAAGTGGGGGAGGCTACTAACGGAGTGCGAGAAATACTTTTAAATTAAAAGAGTTAACCATCAATACCCACATATTTATCAATCACAATCAGACTGATAATAATAATTATAATTTGAACATTTTATCATACAACATTATTGTGGATACCGGTGCGTATCTACAAGTAACACAAGCAACATACAATCACACTTCAATACTATATCTACGTATCTATAAATAATCTTGTTACAAGATTGGCGCTCCATCGCGGGGCAGAATTGATTGAAGAAAACACATCTACATATCTATAAATAATCTTGTGTTACAATATTTAAATATTTTTTTCTATATTGTAATGTACTCAAAATATTAATATTTATTGAATTTATCTTTTGTTTCTCAGTACTGTTTTCTCAAATACTAATTGTTTTCATTTAAATGCTTTGTAATCATTTTATATCATATTAATTTGAGCTCTTGTTACGTTAATCGTATTTCTAAAACATCTATGATTTTAATTCTACTATACAAGAAACATTGCTCTTATTTTTAAATAAAATATTAATGTCTTTAACTGTCTTTGAATTCTTTGTATGATTAAGATATAAATAAGTTGTCTATCACCTTATTGTCGTCAATCATATTCGATCATTTTTTGTTCCATCGGTATTCGTCCACGTCTCGCCTACAGCGTCGGCTGTCTCTCTTCTCCTCTTGTCCAGCGTCGTTCCAATCTCTCTCTCTGGAACTTTCCTCTTGTCCAGCGTCGTATCTCTCTCTGGAACTCTCCTCTTGTCCAGCGTCGTGTCTCTCTCTGGAACTCTCCTCTTGTCCAGCGTCGTATCTCTCTCTGGAACTCTCCTCTTGTCCAGCGTCGTATCTCTCTCTGGAACTCTCCTCTTGTCCAGCGTCGTATCTCTCTCTGGAACTCTCCTCTTGTCCAGCGTCGTATCTCTCTCTGGAACTCTCCTCTTGTCTAGTGTCGAATCATTCTCTGGAACTCTCCTCGTGCTGTTTCTAACGTTAATGGATCTTCTTAAGTATTGCTGTTATTAATTAAAATGATTGTCTTTACAGCTGAGTTACATATTTGTACGTAACTGGCAAATTTAAACTGTTTACAAACAAAAAATAAATACGCTGTGCTGACGGGCATAAGCTCCCGCTGCACCGTGGATGATTCAAGAAAGAGAACCACTGTAGCTTCCGTGTCCTATTTATACCCATGTCTTGGTCGACACCCTGCAGTGGTACGAAATCGACATGTTAGAAACTGTCTCTGGCTTCAGTTCCCCCACTCTTTGTCAAATTCGCTATTTTTTATATTTCTGCGAATTGCAGAGTCCTGTAAGTATACTCTTATACTTATCTTATAACTAATTTTACAACACGTGTTCACTGTAATTTTGGACATTGCAACTTAACCCTTTCGATTTGAACACAGTTATTTCACTATTACACTCGTACGGTGTGTCACTTTCGCGTGGTTTTCGTAAACAGTATTTAGTAAATTTTATTATATTTTATGGTGCTTTTGGATTTTAATTCTTAATTATAGTTTATGAATAATTACGGAAAAACAGTAATTGTGCAATTATTCATCTTGGGGTGGCAAACTCGCCTGCAGAGACCTGCGTTCACACACACTATCAAAATACTGGTGTACACACTTTCAGTTACGTTTGTGTGTGTGTGCACGTCGATTCAGGTCGAAACACCTGTTCATATTTTTGTCTGAGTCAAGCTTGCAATCCCTAACATGCTTATTTCTAATATATTATTAATTATTTATAGTTTATTAAGTAAATTTAAATTTTTATATTCCATGCTCAGTACATTACTTATTTGTACTGTCGCATTATTCCTCTGCTTGGTAACAAAAAAAAGTTTAATAAATTTATTTATTACAATTTTTTATTTATTTATTTATTATTATTATTTGCAAAAAAAATTGTAACAAATAATAAAGAATAATGTTCGTCATTTCACCCTTAATTGGAGTGTATACAAATGTCTTACCTTCCCTCTTCGTACGCTCACTGCTCGTGACCTTGTAGTAGGGTGGCTTCAACAAACAGCTGATCTGACTTGTTTCACTGACCTCTGTTTTCATGTGTAGAACTTCCTAAATGACGTTGCGTGGAATTTACCAATTTCTTTCTTCTGTATCTCATCATATACGATGAAAGTGTTCTGTCCTATTCGCTGTCTTAACGTATACGGTCCATTATAAAGTCTGAAGAATTTCTTCGCCGTATTATCACTCCGTTTTCCCACTGGATTTGCTTTGAGTAGTATACTTTCTCCCACATTGAATTATTGTAGCTTGTGAGTTAGATTAAATCTCTCTATTCTCTTGTTACCCCTTTCTATTATCCGTTGCCTTGCGTATCCAATTTTCACACTTATTGGTACAGGTACATTTTGGTTATTAGGTTTGTTTATATATTTATTCCAAAATCTGGTTGGCTTCTTATCTTCTTCTAATTCCATTGGAGTGTATCCTGTTGCTTCACTATAATTTTCGTTAATGGCTTTTTCAAGAAATGGTAAATATTCTGCCCATTTATTGTGTTGATCATGGCAATATATTCGTAAATATTTACCTAATTCTTTGTTAACTCTCTCAGCAAGGTTTCCTTGAGGATGTCTTATGGATGTGAGTACTGGTTGTATTCCATTTTCCTTTAACGTCCTCTCCCATTTTCCTTTAACGTCCTCTCCCATTTTTCACTTTGGAATTGTACACCTCGATCACTGAGTACCTTCTTCATTTTTCCATATAACGGAATATATTTCTGCAGTAGTATCTTTAGAACAACTTTGGTTGTGGGTCGCATAATTGGGTACAGTCGGACTGCCTTGGAAAACACATCGATACATACCAATATGTGCTTCACACCTTGACTTGATCGTGGTAATGGTCCCAGAAAATCCACTGCAATTAGCTCTCCTTTGTTCTCCTTCTGTATAATCTGCATTCCTACATATGTGTGTAAATTCGGCCCTTTCGCCGTTTGACACTCATAACACTTCTTTACTTCCTTCTTTATCTTTCGATACATATTATTAATCATAAAATCTTCTCGTAGACTCAAATAACATTTCAGAGCGGCAGCATGTGCTAAACTCTCATGTGCTGGTCGAATTAATTTTTGTACCATGTCATTCGTTAGTACTATCTTCCAGTCTTGTCTTACTAACCTGAAAAGAATTCCATTTAGTACCTTATAATGATTTGGTAGCTGTTCTTGGTCCTTCATCTCCCTTATCGTCACATCCAAATCTTGTTGATGTGCTAAGTTTTTCAGCATTTGTTTTACTTCATCATTCTCTTTGAATTTAATTGATAACAATCATACTTCTTTCTTTTCGCTCACATAAACTTCTTCACATTCTTCTTTGATGTATCGGCTTAGTGTATCTGCTATAATATTGTCTTTACCTTTACAGTATTTAATGGTGAATGAGTATTCGCTAATGGCTAAAATCCATCTTAATAATCGGGCATTTGTTACTTTGCATTTTAATAAAAATGATAATGCTTGGTGGTCAGTATGTATCTCAAAATGAGTACCATAAACATAATATCTGAATTGCTTAAGAGCGTATACTATAGCAAGTATTTCTTTTTCTGATGTGGAGTAGTGTTTTTCAGCTCCTTTGAAGACTCTACTGGCGTAGGCAATAACTCGGTGCTCTCCCATAGTATCTTGTTGATATAGTACACTTCCTACTGCGTAGTCACTAGCATCGGAGTATATTACGAATTTTCCTTCTCGTTGAGGATGATGTAACATAATATTTTCGATGAACAACTTTTTCACTTGGTTAAAGGCATCTTGATGTTTCTTCTCCCACTTCCATTTTTTTTCTTTCTTCGTCAGCTCTAGAAGCGGTTGCGTATATCTTGCATATAACGGTGAGAATCTTCTGTAGTATCCTGTGAGTCCTAAGAATGCTCTTAACTCTTTGAGATTTCCGGGTATAGGGAAATTAGTTATGCTGGAAATTTTGATAGGATCGGGTTGAATACCAGAGGATGAAATAATGTGACCTAGGAATTGGATAGAGGTTTTGATAAATTCACATTTGTCTAGGTTAAGGGATATGTTCGCTTGCCTAAACTTTTGGAATATCGTGCTTAGATGTGTTATATGTTCATCTAACGTTTTAGATACAACTAAGATATCATCTACAAATATCATGGTGTAGGGATCCACTTCAGGTCCTAGGGCTCTTTCTAGACACTTTACGATGGCTGCCAAAGTCGTGCTTAATCCGAAGGGTACTACCCTGTGTTGGTAGCATTTATTTTTATACAGGAAAGCAGTGTACTTTCTATTCTCTTCACGAATTGGAATCTGCCAGAAACTTGAGCGTAAATCTAGCTTCGTTAGATACCTTGCTCCTTCACACTTAGTAAATAATTCGTCCGCAGTTGGTGCACAGTCATACTCCTTTAATACAATGCTGTTCAGCTCCCTCATGTCAAGGCATAGACGTATCTCTCCATTTTTCTTCTTCACTACCACTAGAGGATTCAGGAAGTTGCTGTTCGATCGCTCTGTGACTCCACTTTCGATCATACGCCGAATTTCGAGTTCAACCTCTTCCTCATATCGCATTGGGATAGGGTATGTCTTCCTAATGACTTTTGTAGGGTCTGACACAACTATAGAGTGCTCGTATACTGTCGTCTGCGTCGGTACTTCACTAAATACATCACTATATTCTTCTGTTAATTCGTAGTTTCTCTTCTTCCTGTGTCGTCATCCCTTCATCTACCGCATTCACGTGTAGAGTTGGACTATATTGTATTTGTGGCTTGTACAAAGTAATAGGTGTTTCACTTACCTTGCACTCTTCTTCCTCGCTGTTCATGTTTATTTCATATTGAACATTTTTATAATTACACACAATTATATTATCATTAATATTAATCTTAGCATTTATTGTATTTAGTATATCGATACCTAAAATTCCATCATAAATCAATTTATGCATAATTATCATAGGGTGTTCTAATTCTAGATTTTTATATGTTAGAGTTACATATGCTTGTTGTTTAACTCTTTCTTTTTTATTGGTAGCCGTTGTAATATTTAAATTATTTACAGGCAAAATTGCAGTATTTTTAAAATATTTCTTGTTGTGTTGAACCCATGCAGCGTTAAGAACAGACAGCTGGCTGCCGGTATCAACTAGCATTCGTATTTTACACCTGTTTATGTTCACAGTCAAAATAGGGCATTGTGTTTGCTGCGCGTCTCGCTTTATATCCTGTTCGGTGCTTAATAAGTCTTCCCTAATATCGCAGGGGTATATGTTGTTCATTTTATAATTTTGCTTCCGTTTATTCAGTCATTGTGACGCCTTTGATGTAGACGGTCGGCTGTGGAATGTTACTGTCTCTGTCTCATTCATTCCTTGGCCTTCTCTCTTCAATTTTTTTTCGTCGTACCCTCGTACTGCGGCAACGCGTTTGTCAGCTGGTTTTGAAAACTGTTTACGATTGGATGACCATATAACGTCTCCTTGTCGTCTAGCTGTATTATTTTGTTCAGTTTCTTTAGCTGTGCGTGTTGTAGTGTTGTACATTGGTGGCGAATAATTTATTTTATAATTATCACGGTGTGGTGTAGTGTTTTGTATTGCTTTCTTGTCATCTCTGTGATAATTATGGTGATGATTTGCGTGTTTTTGTTCCCAGTATTGTGTGTTCTTACCTTTATTGATATTCTCCGACTGTGTTACAAGGATTAAAAATTCTTCTATGGTTTTAATCCCTTGTGTATAAACTGCTAACTGGATATCTCGCTGAAAATGGTAAGATAATTTTGAAACAATTTCATATTCTGAGAATTTAGGTTTGAGATGCTTTACACGTTCTATTTGCGTAATTGTGTATTGTTCAATACTCTGCTGTCCTTGTGCATTGAACTTTCCATATTCGAGTTGATCCCGTACTTGTCGTTGGGTATGTAGATTCCAGTATCGGTTCTCGAATGCCTCACGAAACTGCTGATATGTACTAACGTTATCTCTAATAATAGAGTACCATTGGCTGGCTGAATCTCTAAGATATCGCGTGACGAAGTCTATCTTCTCGTCGTCATTTATTGCACTCCCAATTTTTTCTATTTCCTTCTCTACTCTTGCTAGGAATTCCATACTGTTCTCCCCTTTACCACCTGAGAACTTAAGTCTGCTCCTTTCTTCTGTTGGTGTAGGAAATATGGTCATTTGGTTCTGTTGTCTTCTTAACTCACTTCGTAGCTGGTTCATTTCCTCTTGAATCTCTTCTTTCATATGTGATACGTCTCCCGAATGGTCTTTCGTAGTTTCTTCAATTTTATTCTCAATAACTACAGTACGTGTTTCTATTTCTCTAAGTTTACTGGTATTTACTTGGGATACATTATTAATAGTTTGGATTTTATCATCCTGTTCTCGCGTGATAGTAGTTAAAGTATCATTTATTTGTTTATGTGCTTCTTTTAAATCTTTTCTCCACTCGAGACGTAGTTCTTTTTGTTTATTTTCAATCCGTACAACTTGTTCATGTAAGGCTTGTTTAAAATTATTCTCTAGAGTATCAATACGTATGTTGGTGTCACTAATTTTTCGGTTAACTGCGCATTACTGTCAATTATACTTTGTTTTATTTCAATATTATCAATTTTTAACTCTTCTAGACTCTCTGTAATTTTTATGGTGTCCTGTCTAAAATTTTCGGACTGTAGCTCTAACTTATTTTCTAAACTTTCTGTTTGTTTGGCTAATTTATTTTCTAAACTTTCTGTTTGTTTTGTATTTATTTCATCTATTTTTCTTATTTGTTTGACACTCTCCTCTTTCACCTCCTCTTTAAATTTTTTGGCTTGTTTTATGACTAATTCGTCCATCATGGCGAGTATCGTATTTTTAAATGCTTCTAAATTCAACCCTCCTGGTTCTGCCATGTTGAATAATTATTAAAATATTTATTTAATAGTAATTCTTTAACAATTATTATTGATAACCGTTCCCTACTTATTTATTTATTTCTGTATTTTTATTAATAGTTATTATTAATACTCATTACAGTTACACCTGTTACACAGACAAATAATATTATTCGTGGGCGCCAGCTGTGTGATTACACAACAATTAACATTACATTCAGTTACTGTTTAATATAAATAATAATTACATACTATACATTTTTCATTTAACACACTCTTTATATTTTAGAGCAACCATTTAGCTACATACAAAATTTTAATAGTTAAATGATGGGGAACGGGCCATACGTTCATGGGCTAAAATTTATGTAACAAATTTTTGTACATAAATTTAGGCATGTCGTGCCCCACGTCAAGGGCGCCAAATCTATGCAACGTAACAAATTGCAAATTTAATATAATTTAAATTTGTGGAGCCCCACGATCTTGGAGCACCAAATCTATGCAACGTTACATATACATAAAATAGGCGTGACCAGTCTCACGTTCAAGATTGACAAATTCTTTAAACAATATAACATTTAAATTGGGTGTCAGGTGTATCTGCAATAAGAACTCTATGTAACTTGAAACGGTAATTAAAATTTATTTGATACTATAAAAAAATGTGCACATGGCACTGACTTCGATTTTAAAACATTAGTTATTATTTGTTATTATGCCGTAAGGCTTAAGCTATATACATCCTTACTGACTAAATATTCTATTCTACTAATTATTATATAAAAGAAAAATCTCATTTTCAGACTACTCAGTCAATTAATGTGTTTCAAAACATCAATATTTAAATCTTTTTTTCTATATTGTAATGTACTCAAAATATTAATAGTTATTGAATTTATCTTTTGTTTCTCAGTACTGTTTTCTCAAATACTAATTGTTTTCATTTAAATGCTTTGTAATCATTTTATATCATATTAATTTGAGCTCTTGTTACATTAATCGTATTTCTAAAACATCTATGATTTTAATTCTACTATACAAGAAACATTGCTCTTATTTTAAAATAAAATATTAATGTCTTTAACTGTCTTTGAATTCTTTGTATGATTAAGATATAAATAAGTTGTCTATCACCTTATTGTCGTCAATCATACTCGATCATTTTTTGTTCCATTGGTATTCGTCCTCGTCTCGCCTCCAGTGTCGGCTGTATCTCTTCTCCTCTTGTCCAGCGTCGTATCAATCTCTCTCTCTGGAACTCTCCTCTTGTCCAGCGTCGTGTCTCTCTCTGGAACTCTCCTCTTGTCCAGCGTCGTATCTCTCTCTGGAACTCTCCTCTTGTCCAGCGTCGTATCTCTCTCTAGAACTCTCCTCTTGTCTAGTGTCGAATCATTCTCTGGAACTCTCCTCGTGCTGTTTCTAACGTTAATGGATCTTCTTAAGTATTGCTGTTATTAATTAAAATGATTGTCTTTACAGCTTAGTAACATATTTGTACGTAACTGGCAAATTTAAACTGTTTACAAACAAAAAATAAATACGCCGTGCTGACGGGCATAAGCTCCCGCTGCACCGTGGATGATTCAAGAAAGAGAACCACTGTAGCTTCCGTGTCCTATTTATACCCATGTCTTGGTCGACACCCTGCAGTGGTACGAAATCGACATGTTAGAAACTGTCTCTGGCTTCAGTTCCCCCACTCTTTGTCAAATTCGCTATTTTTTATATTTCTGCGAATTGCAGAGTCCTGTAAGTATACTCTTATACTTATCTTATAACTAATTTTACAACACATGTTCACTGTAATTTTGGACATTGCAACTTAACCCTTTCGATTTGTACACAGTTATTTCACTATTACACTCGTACGGTGTGTCACTTTCGCGTGGTTTTCGTAAACAGTATTTAGTAAATTTTATTATATTTTATGGTGCTTTTGGATTTTAATTCTTAATTATAGTTTATGAATAATTACGGAAAAACAGTAATTGTGCAATTATTCATCTTGGGGTGGCAAACTCGCCTGCAGAGACCTGCGTTCACACACACTATCAAAATACTGGTGTACACACTTTCAGTTACATTTGTGTGTGTGTGCACGTCGATTCAGGTCGAAACACCTGTTCATATTTTTGTCTGAGTCAAGCTTGCAATCCCTAACATGCTTATTTCTAATATATTATTAATTATTTACAGTTTATTAAGTAAATTTAAATTTGTATATTCCATGCTCAGTACATTACTTATTTGTACTGTCGCAATATATATATTCAATCACTTTCTGCTACAGTTCGTTTCTTGATATATATAAAATATTTAAAATTTATATTTATTTTACCTAAAGATATTATAACACAGGAGTTCTCGAAACATGTTCCAAATATGGGAAAAATAATATCTTGAGGTAAAATAAAAATAAATTTTAAATATTTTATATATATATTACAACACTTCAAAATTCAATGTGATTAATAATTGATGTCTGACATATCTTTACATAACATTACATCACATTAAATTTGTGTGTGTGCAAGAATGAAGGGTTTAATCGTAATAATAATAATATTTTATTGGTTTTGTAAATAATTTCAATTTTTATAACCAATTTCTTATTTGGTTTGCTGTTTAAAACTCATTATTATTTGTACATAATTACTACGTGTAATTTGTAATCTCAGATTACAGGTTAATTTCTTATTTATTTTACGATTCCAAATGATTCGTATTTTTTACGTACCAACTACGTATAATTCGTAGTCTTATTTGACACAAAAACAGATTATACAACCTTATTGCTAATACATTGTTATAAATTTTCTATGCTGCTCTCAGCTAGCTCAATTATCTTAGTGATTATGTACTATTTAATTACCTAACTTTTTTTTATATTAATTATTTCTCTTTGTTACTGCATATGCATTGCTTTCTATTAATTTCTCTAACAAGGTCGTCATTTACTACTAACAATTATATTTTAAATTACAGTTACTGCTAACTCTTATCGTTACACCGACTTTGATATTACTGTACTTAATGTACAAACAAAAACATATCTACAACTGTACAGTTACTTGACTCATCTCAGAATCGAATTGTATTTTTTTTCTCTTTAATATTTAAAGTATTTTGATTCGGTCTCGGTTTCTTATAAATGCATGGTTATTTGTCACCTTGTTATTTGCGTGGTACATCTGAAGCGTGTCCTCTTCGGTCCTATAAAGTCCTGGAGTCGGGTATTCTAGGAGTCTTGTAGTCTCTCGTACTCTGGTTCACTGGATTATCTCGTTCCTGGCCATGGTCTCTGGTTCCAGATGCTCACTTGAATGGATGTGCAGTCTTGAAGACTCTGGTTTCTGCTTGTAGTTGATCTACGGTAGTTGTTGTTTCTACGTAGATACTTAGGCTGCCATGGTTGTCAATCAATTCTAGAAGTTCTAGTTGTTGGGCATAGCCTCAAGCTGTTCTGATGATTGAACGAGAATCGAGTTGTAGTTCTTGGACATAGCCACCGGCCGCTATGATGGTTTGACGAGAAAGAGAAAGATGTTTGGGCGTTCCCGTATTTATACCCAAGGCACCAAAATCATGTCTCGACAATATTCTGCATGTTTGAAAGTGTCGAGAGCGTCACTCTTAACCCACGCTTTATTGTTACACTTAATTTGCTCGTCTTCGCTAATTGCGTAGTCTTTGGCACATTATCCGATATTCATTCGATCGGTAATTTCCAGGTGTTTATCATGCACAAACCGTATTTCCTTATCTTACTTATTCTAAATACTATTGATTTTTAACTTCTTATCATTACACTTTTCATTAGTTTTCCACAATTTTTACTTCCGTGTTCCTTAAGGAAATGGAAGTATGGTGATGGCAAAAAAATGGTGTTCGAGATTATTGCAGATTCTGATTGTACTACACTCGAAACATGAAAAAAAGTCATTTTTCGAAAACTGACTGTGTATGTGTCTGTCTGTCTATCTGTCTGTGTGTTTGTGTGTCTATGTGTCTGACTGTAGATTTTAATTGGCAAACGATAACAGCCGCAAATTCAAACAGAATCAAATAATTTTTTGCGTACAGCCCTGATTTGTAGAGTACTCACGACATATTGTTTTTGGTGAAGATCGGTTGAGGGAAAGGGATAGTTTACTGGCAACGGTTTTTTTTATAAAGGGTAATTTTTTTCTATGGCAAACGATAACAGCCGCAAATTCAAACAGAATCTAATAATGTTTCGGATACATCCCTGAATTATAGAGTTCTCAAGTCCTATCGTTTTCGGTGAAGCTCGGTTAAGGGAAAGGGGTAGTTTACCAGCAACATTTTATGTTTTAAAAGGGTATTTACTACGGCAAACGATAAGAGCCGCAAATTCAAACAGAATCAAATAATTTTTTGCATACCGCCCTGATTTGAAGAGTACACAAGACTTATTGTTTTTGGTGAAGATCGGTTAAGGGAAAGGGGTAGTTTACCAGCTACGTTTTATGTTTTAAAAGAGTAATTCTTATGGCAAACGACAATAGCCGCAAATTCAAAGATAATCTAATAATTGTTTGCACAGAGTCCTGATTTGTAGAGTGCTCAAGATCTATTGTTTTTGGTGAAGATCGGTTAACGGTAAGGGGTAGTTTACCTGTAACATTTTTCTTATCAAGGGTAATTTTTTTCTATGGCAAACGATAACAGCCGCAAATTCAAACAGAATCAAATAATGTTTTGGATACAGCCCTGAATTGGAGAGTTCTCAAGATCTGTTGGTTTTGGTGAAGATCGGTTAAGGGAAAGGGGTAGTTTACTAGCAACGTTTTATGTTTTAACATGGGTATTGTTTTGGCAAACGATAACAGCCCCAAATTCAAACAGAATCAAATATTATTTTCTTGCATACAGCCCTGAATTGCAGTGTTCTCAAGATCTGTAGTTTTTGGTGAAGATCGGTTAAGGGAAAGTGGTAGTTTACCAGCAACATTTTATGTTTTAACAATGGTAACTTTTCTATGACGAACGATAACTGCCGCAAATTCAAACAGAATCAACTACGTTTTTGCATACCTTCTTGAGTTATACAGAACTCAATGTACTGTTGGTTTTGTTGAAGATCTGTTATTGTTTACCTGCAACGTTTTATGTTTTAACAAAGGTAATTTTTTAAATGACGAACAATAACTGCCGTAAATTCAAAGAGAATCAAATAATATTTTGCATACCGCCCTGCATTGTAGAGTTCTCAATATGTGTCGTTTTTGGTAAGATCGGGTACGGGAAAGGGGTAGTTTACCAGCAACTTTTTTTTTTTAATCAAGGGTAATTATTTTCTATGGCAAACGATAACAGCCGTAAATTCAAACAGAATCAAATGATTATTTGCATACTTGCCTTAATTGTAGAGTTCTCAAGACCTTTTGATTTGGTGAAGAACGGTTATGGGAAAGGGGTAGTTTACCAGCAACGTTTTATGTTTTAACAAGGGTATTTTCTATGGCAAACGATAACTGCCTCAAATTCAACCATAATAATTTTTTGCGTGGAACTCTGAATTGTAGTTTTCAAGACTTATTGTTTTTGTTGATGATCGGGTTAGGGAAAGGGGTAGTTTTACCTGCAACGTTTTTTGTTTTAACATGGGTAATTTTTTCTATGACGAATGGTAACTGCGGTAAATTCAATTAGAGTCAAATAATGTTTTGCATACCTTCCTGTGCTATAGAGGACTCAATGTCTGTTGATTCTGGTGAAGATCGATTAAGGGAAAGGGGTAGTTTACCTTCAACATTTTATGTTGTAACAAGAGAAATGTTTCCATGACGAACGATAACTGCCGCACGTTTAAACAGAATCAAATATTTGTTTGCATGCATCCCTGCATTGTAGAGGACTGAAGGTCTATTGATTTTGGTGAAGATCGGCTTAGAGAAAGGGGTAGTTTATCTGCAACGTTTTATGTATTAACAAGAGTAAAGTACTTAATTTTGATAAATAAAGTATCCTGATAAGAAGCTCATTATAATCCACTGTAGAAACGTAGATGAAATATCTATAAATGAAGAGGTTAGGTGAACGAGGTGGGGGTAATTTTCTATTATTAAAAATTACAGTTGATTGGGGAGGGGATAATTTTGTATATGTGTACTACGTTATCGGCAACAAAGAAGTAGTTCTTTGTTAAAATTCCTTCCCGGGCTGTTTAGCTGCGGTCCAATGTTTTCTGAAAAACCATACTTTTCGGCAGTGCCATCGACTGCCATCATGAGTGAAAATCGAGTGCGAAAACGTTATGTGGTATACCTTAGTGACCACAGTACTGTGGTTAAGGCTGAAGCAATAAGTAGAAAGAAGCACTTTCTTTGGAAATATTTAATTTCGAATATGATTTTAAATATAAATCTTAGAACATGGAAGACATGTATGGTTCTCCATACCGATATTTACTTCCATGTTCCTTAAGGAAATGGAAGTACGGTGATGGCAAAAAAAGTGTTCGAGATTATTGCAGATTCTGATTGTACTACACTCAAAAAATGAAAATAAGTCATTTTACGAAAAGTGTCTGTGTGTGTGTCTGTCTGTCTGTCTGTGTGTCTGTCTATCTGTAGATTTTTTTTTATGGCAAACGATAACAGCCGCAAATTCAAACAGAATCCAATAATGTTTTGCGTACAGCCCTGATATGTAGAGTACTCACGATCTTTTGTTTTTGGTGAAGATCGGTTGATGGAAAGGGGTAGTTTACCGGCAAGTTTTTTTATCAAGGGTAATTTTTTTTTATTATAAACGATACCAGCCGCAAATTCAAACAGAATAAAATAATGTTTCGCATATAGCCCTGAATTATAGTTCTCAAGACCTATTGTTTTTGGTAAAAATCGGTTAAGGGGAAGAGGTAGTTTACCAGCAACGTTTTATGTTTCAAAAGGGTATTTTCTATGGCAAACGATAAGAGCCGCAAATTCAAAAAGAATCAAATAATTTTTTGTATACAGCCTTGATTTGTAGAGTACACAAGACGTGTTGTTTTCGGTGAAGATCGGTTATGGGGAAGGGGTAGTTTACCAGCATCGTTTTATGTTTTAAAAGAGTATTTTCTATGGCAAACAATAAGAGCCGCAAATTCAAACAAAATCAAATATTTTCTTGCATACAGCCCTGAATTGCAGTGTTCTCAAGATCTGTAGTTTTTGGTGAAGATCGGTTAAGGGTAAGGAGTAGTTTACCAGCAACATTTTATGTTTTAACAAGGGTAACTTTTCTATGACGAACGATAACTGCCGCAAATTCAAACAGAATCAACTACGTTTTTGCATACCTTCTTGAGTTATACAGAACTCAATGTACTGTTGGTTTTGTTGAAGATCTGTTATTGTTTACTTGCAACGTTTTATGTTTTAACAAAGGTAATTTTTTAAATGAAGAACAATAACTGCCGTAAATTCAAAGAGAATCAAATAATATTTTGCATACCGCCCTGCATTGTACAGTTCTCAATACGTGTCGTTTTTGGTAAGATCGGGTACGGGAAAGGGGTAGTTTACCAGCAACGTTTTTTTTTTTAATCAAGCTTAATTATTTTCTATGGCAAACGATAACAGCCGTAAATTCAAACAGAATCAAATGATTAATTGCATACTTGCCTGAATTGTAGAGTTCTCAAGACCTTTTGTTTTGGTGAAGATCGGATATGGGAAAGGGGTAGTTTACCAGCAACGTTTTATGTTTTAACAAGGGTATTTTCTATGGCAAACGATAACTGCCTCAAATTCAACCATAATCAAATAATTTTTTGCGTGCAACTGTAAATTGTAGTTTTCAAGACTTATTGTTTTTGTTGATGATCGGGTTAGGGAAAGGGGTAGTTTTACCTGCAACGTTTTTTGTTTTAACATGGGTAATTTTTTCTATGATGAATGGTAACTGCCGTAAATTCAATTAGAGTCAAATAATGTTTTGCATACCTTCCTGTGCAATAGAGGACTCAATGTCTGTTGATTCTGGTGAAGATCGATTAAGGGAAAGGGGTAGTTTACCTTTAACATTTTATGTTGTAACAAGAGAAATGTTTCCATGACGAACGATAACTGCCGCACGTTTAAACAGAATCAAATATTTGTTTGCATGCATCCCTGCATTGTAGAGGACTGAAGGTCTATTGATTTTGGTGAAGATCGGCTTAGAGAAAGGGGTAGTTTATCTGCAACGTTTTATGTATTAACAAGAGTAAAGTACTTAATTTTGATAAATAAAGTATCCTGATAAGAAGCTCATTATAATCCACTGTAGAAACGTAGATGAAATATCTATAAATGAAGAGGTTAGGTGAACGAGGTGGGGGTAATTTTCTATTATTAAAAATTACAGTTGATTGGGGAGGGGATAATTTTGTATATGTGTACTACGTTATCGGCAACAAAGAAGTAGTTCTTTGTTAAAATTCTTTCCCGGGCTGTTTAGCTGCGGTCCAATGTTTTCTGAAAAACCATACTTTTCGGCAGTGCCATCGACTGCCATCATGAGTGAAAATCGTGAAAATCGAGTGCGAAAACGTTATGTGGTATACGTTAGTGACCACAGTACTGTGGTTAAGGCTGAAGCAATAAGTAGAAAGAAGTAGTTTGTATGGAAATATTTAATTTCGAATATGATTTTAAATATAAATCTTAGAACATGGAAGACATGTATGGTTCTCCATACCGATATTTACTTCCATGTTCCTTAAGGAAATGGAAGTACGGTGATGGCAAAAAAAGTGTTCGAGATTATTGCAGATTCTGATTGTACTACACTCAAAAAATGAAAATAAGTCATTTTACGAAAAGTGTCTGTGTGTGTGTCTGTCTGTCTGTCTGTGTGTCTGTCTATCTGTAGATTTTTTTTTATGGCAAACGATAACAGCCGCAAATTCAAACAGAAACCAATAATGTTTTGCGTACAGCCCTGATTTGTAGAGTACTCACGACCTTTTGTTTTTGGTGAAGATCGGTTGATGGAAAGGGGTAGTGTACTGGCAACGGTTTTTTTATCAAGGGTAATTTTTTTTTATTGTAAACGATAACAGCCGCAAATTCAAACAGAATAAAATAATGTTTCGCATATAGCCCTGAATTATAGTTCTCAAGACCTATTGTTTTTGGTGAAAATCGGATAAGGGGAAGAGGTAGTTTACCAGCAACGTTTTATGTCACAAAAGGGTATTTTCTATGGCAAACGATAAGAGCCGCAAATTCAAAAAGAATCAAATAATTTTTTGTATACAGCCTTGATTTGTATAGTACACAAGACGTGTTGTTTTTGGTGAAGATCGGTTTTGGGGAAGGGGTAGTTTTCCAGCATCGTTTTATGTTTTAAAAGAGTATTTTCTATGGCAAACGATAAGAGCCGCACATTCAAACAAAATCAAATAATTGTTTGCGTACAGCCCTGATTTGTAGAGTACTCACGACCTTTTGTTTTTGGTGAAGATCGGTTGATGGAAAGGGGTAGTTTACCGGCAACGGTTTTTTTTATCAAGGGTAATTTTTTTTTATTGTACACGATAACAGCCGCAAATTCAAACAGAATAAAATAATGTTTCGCATATAGCCCTGAATTATAGTTCTCAAGACCTATTGTTTTTGGTGAAGATCGGTTAACGGGAAGGGGCAGTTTACCAGCAACGTTTTTCTTATTTAGGGTAATTTTTTCCTATGGCAAACGATAACAGCTGCAAATTCAAACAGAATGAAATAATGTTTTGGATACAGCACTGAATTGGAGAGTTCTCAAGAACTGTTGGTTTTGGTGAAGATCGCTTAAGGGGAAGGGATAGTTTACTAGCAACGTTTTATGTTTTACCATGGGTATTGTATTTGGCAAACGATAACAGCCCCAAATTCAAACAGAATCAAATAATTTTTGCAAACAGCCCTGAATTGTAGTGTTCTGAAGACCTATAATTTTGGGTGAAGATCGGTTGAGGAAAGGGGTAGTTTACCAGCAACTTTTTATTTCCATGTTCCTTATGGAAATGGAAGTATGGTGATGGCAAAAAAATCGTGTTCGAGATTATTGCAGATTGTGATTGTAGGACACTCAAAACATGAAATAGTAATTTTTCGAAAAGTGTCTGTGTGTCTGTAGATTTTTTCCTATGGCAAACGATAACAGCCGCAAATTCAAACAGAATCAAATAATTTTTGCATACAGCCCTCATTTGTAGAGTACTCAAGACCTATTGTTTTGGATGAAGATCGGTTAATGGAAAGGGGTAGTTTACCATCAGTGGGTTTTTTTTAATCAAGGATAATTTTTTTTATGGCAAACGATAACAGCCGTAAATTTAAACAGAATCAACTACTATTTTGCATACAGCCCTGAATTATAGAGTTCTCAAGACCTTTCGTTTTTTATGACGATCGGTTAAGGGAAAGGGGTAGTTTACCTGCAACATTTTATATTTTAACGAGGGTATTTTATTGTAACCCCTCTTTCTATTTTTATGCTTATTAAAAAAAACAATTTTTTTTCTTTTTTTTTTGAAAGAGGGGCTACTAGTTATTTAAAGGAATTACTAGGTGTCATAAAGAACATAATCTCACCACAGCTCGCACACACACCACCATTATAAAATTGAGAACACACACTCCAATGCTTAGCAGCAACAGAAACGCATCACCACTTGTTCGTATTAACCATTGATCGGACCACCAGATGTGCCTTATTTCGATTAATAAACTGATTTTGTTTATGTGTTCCATTCATGACATGATTCTTTCTATGTATACTATACTTATTAACAACACTAAAAGCAGCTGAGTGTAAGATATCTGTTACCATTTTACATTACTTTAATCAGTTTAATACGCTACATTCATGTCCCTTATAAGTCAATTTAATAAGTTAATCTTTAATTTAATTTAATACCCGAATTCGGGGGTAACACTCATGCACACACAAGCTATCGTTTACAAGTAAAAGCTGAAACACCAAAAAAAAAAAAATATATATATTTTAGGGTTAAAATATTTTAGTACCACATTAAATACTACATACCTGGAGCTTACTTTACTTTAGCATCTCATAGTGTGGAATAACGAAGTCCGAACAGATTGGTGCCGTCAGTTGAGACCAAACTTCTCTGATGAGGGTAGAAACAGAAATGAGGAAGATTTGTTGGTAATGTCCACCCAAGAAAGTTTGGCAAAAGCAGGCTCTCGCAGATCACAGCTGAGCCGGCCTACTGAATATTCGTTGCTGCCACCACAAACCGTCTACATATACCCGGCGGCGACGCGATGCAGTGGCATTGCGTGACGTCAAGAACCCGCCTGTTTTAAAAGAAAGTAACCCGTCTCTGCAACTGAGCTTCGCCTTTCTCGGGCCGAACAAAGTACGGCAAACCTCACCCCAAAAGGGCAACATGGTTGCCTCAAAACGATACCAGTTCTCGACCGCGACTGCTGTAGGACTCTTGGAAAATCTCAGACTCTTATTCGCTCTTGGTGGGTTCAGTGCCTCAGGAAAACGAAGAAGCAGAAGGAAGGAGTGTTAAGTATGCCAGTGTGTGTCTGAAAGAGGAGGTGTAAGTGTGTGTACAGAAGAAAAGGAGAAAGACAAGAATTTCTACCCCAGCTCTGAGTACTGACCACCAAGGCCTCCTAAACTCAACAACTGAGATCCAGGAACCAAACAACATCTACCACGGAACAAAATTTTGCCACCCAGGACCATTGACTTCTACATCCCCCCTCCTAGGACTGAGAATCTCCACCACACTGCGACCATCCCCACGCGAGTCCTCCCCGCCATGCCAAACTCTCAGGACCGCCCCAACACGTCACCCTCTCCAGTGACCACCGCCTACCTCTACTGGTACTCACATATCCATGCCCGAAGGCCAACAAGGTGCTACTAACCTTGATATGCGAGTACCCTTCGAGAACCGTCCACCTCGTGGACCGACCAGCTATGTGCAGCAAAACAAGGCATCATCAATCCTTGACACATGACATGACTGGCCCACCTCCCCACACTAGGGTGGGCGGACACGATTAACAAGGCAGAGAAGACCGCGCAGAGGGCACGCGAACATCCATCCCAGCGTTTACTCTCTCTTGCTTCATCTTGCTCTTTCAAAAAGACCATAACTATAGGAGGGTTTACTTCTCACCGTCTAACAAACCACTCTCAACCCAAAAATAAAACACCAGGGAATGCGGCATGGACCGACCCTACACTAACCAGCAATCAATCTACAACAACAGAAACAATAGAACAACGAAACAACACCACACAACTTCTCCATGGTAACTTTCCAAAACAGGGGAAACTGACGATCTCCAAGACCACTCTCGGCAAGATCTCTAACTTTCTAACTCTCCTTTTGATTTCTCTTTTTTCCTTTCTCCATTTTTTGTCCTTTCTAATAGGAGGGGTATAAAAATCAGGAAGATGAAAAGGGCAAGGATCATTAAAAGATCAATAGCTAGGACTAAGGGTAAGGACATGGCTCCCTCCGAAAATAAGCATGAATGGAGGAAACCAAGGCTCACGTGGGCAGGGGCGCAACCCTGAAATAGATGAACACCACTGGGACTGTGGGGAACATTTACCCGCTACCCGTTACCCGCTTCTTCTCACCTTTCTGTGACGGACTTTAGGTACTCGTTCCTTTCGGACACCACTCTCTGAGAAATTATCTCGTGTTGAGCTGTACTGACTGGTTTCCTCTGAATCAGAATCAAGGCAACTTACATCACTACTTTCACCCCAATTTGGATTATCCTCATCATCTAACTTCTCTGCTTCTACCTTCTCTTCTACAATTTCCCCTTCTTTGTCCCCATAATCCAAATCAACGTCATGACACTGCACCTCCTCATCATCTTTCAGTTGCTCCTCTGATCCATCTTCAACCGCATCTTCCTTCAACTCTTCTCCAATCTCCTTTTCGTCCTCCTTTTCATCAACACGTTCATCATCAACATCATCGCCATGACGTCCACTACCACCATCCGAACACTGCACATCTTCATCATCCTCTAGTTGCTCATCTGGTCCGCATGAAACTTCTTTCCGTTCGTCAGAATCCTCAACACTACTTACAGAAGGCGTCTCCACATCTTCACACACTACATCATTCTCACTCGCACACTCCACAACGCTGCCACCAAATTTCTCCTCAACTTCTACCTCATCTCCTTCCACCACACTTGCAGCATGGACATCCCCTTGTCCATCCGCAACCTCAGAAACACTTGCAGCCTGGACATCACCGTGTCCATCCGCAAACTCAGACTCTTCAGTCTTCCGAACACTTACAACTATACTCCCCTGCGCAGCATCTGCAGACCGCTCTTCTGACTCTTCCTTCGATTCCTCCCCTTCACCACTCTCAGCAACTACAACGTCCTCAACATTTTCCACCCCGGAATCCAGCTGTCCAGGTCCATGTGCAATGACTAAATTAATTTCTACTGGCGATGGTAAAGCTACACCATCAAGTAACTTCTCATATCCCTGCATAGGCGATGATGATATTACAGGATCTGGGTCCCTCATGAACCGAGATGGAGATACCGGAACAAATTCCACGGCATCTGGATTCAACCATGACGTCCTCTCTGAGTCCTGCAATTCAGTATCAACAGACGTGTTCTTGTCCTCTTGTATTGATCCACAGAAGTGATTCCTCTTTTTTTCTTCCACTTCACCTTCTTCATCCACAACTCTATTAGGCACTTGCGATTCCTCTGGAACCTTTAAAGATTCCTTTTTCTCCGAATAGGAATAATGCCTTGCTACCGGCTCCCTACTTGCCGATGTTGGTTTACTAATATACTTTCTTCTTCCCCTGTTAAATTCATACTTATTGGTTTTCTCTACTGTAACCGTTGTTACCGTCTTCTCACTTGCCACCCCCTTGTAGCCTCCATTACTTCCGGAATATGCAGTTTTTCTGACAGTCTCTTGTGTTCTCGTCCAACCACCATGTTTGTCTTCTTTAGCTTTTCCTAATAAACTACTTGAGTCTTGGACATCTTTAGCAGCTCTTCCCCGGGACTCATCATTCGCCTGGACCCTTCTGCAATGCGCACACCACCGGTCCAGGTCCGCAAAACAACGTGGAGGATCTGCGAAGACCAGCCGGGACCTCTCTTGGGGATTCAGCCCTTCTCGTATTACCTGTATTATTTCCGTCTCGGGCAACCCCAACCTTAATATACGGGCTGCTTTCCTTACATCGTGCACGAAGTCCCCCAATGCCTCTCCGTTGGCCTGTAGGCGATAGAATAAATCAAACTTAAGCTGGTCACGTCGTCGACGGGGTATGAAGAAGTCCAACACTTCCCCATGGAAGGTGTCGACACTGCAGCCCCGACGCAGAGTGTTGGTGACCAACCGGCCAATGAACCCCGGCAATACGGGTATATAAGGCACAAGACCTCCTCATCGGACACACCCGGGAAATCTGCCAACTGCAGGACCAGGTCCAAGAAGACCGACAACCTGTCCTCCTCTACTCCATCCAACACCGAAAGTTTCTGGAAAACGCCGGAAATGGGGTGGGGCAATTCCTGATAGCATGCCGCCGCCAGAATTGCACAATTCACAACACACAACAATAAAACGTAAATCCCAATAAAACACCTAACACAAACCTAACTTACAAAACATAGTGACAAAGAATCCGAAAAAACCCAAGTACTCTACTTCCTTTGAGCAGCCCCAGAGTGCTCTAGCGATGCGACGAGATGGGTGTATACTGAAAGCAGAGAGAGCGAGCTACTCAAAATGCCCAGAAGAAAACACAACAACACAAGACAACAAATCTAACTTACAATCTCAACTCCACACGAAGTACACAGAACATCTAAACAAATAACAACACATTACAACCGCACGACATCTGGTCGGACCATAACCGCATTCATAATCAATGGGACCGCAAATAGAATGCCCTCAATAAGCAAAAATCACTACATAACGGGGGTGCTATAAAGTCACGTTGTCTCTATCACAGAACAAGTCCCAACCAAAATCGACAAGTACCGACGGCTCCCAATCATGTTCAAAAATTTTCTAAGCTCCCAGAATATGACAGTATAATACCAATTAGCTCACTTACATTTTCAAAAACTGTTAACCACACAATTATAACCCCTTTCCAGCACCTACCTTACACTCAACATCACAGAGTAATTACTTAAACACTAACACGTATTCAATCATATTAAATTTAATCAACCCCTGTTCATTTCTTATAAAATATCCCACTATTCAGATTATTTAGTTTATTAAACTGTTAAATTGCGATTAACTTTTCTTTAAACATCTTAGACTCAGATCAAAAAAAATAAATTTAAATACTTTGCAAGTCCCAACACCAGCTGACATGCCTGTAGCCACACCAAGTTTTATTTAACATCAATAAATGCAAGTCCCCAGATTCTAAAACTTCCAAAGTTCCAAAAATTAAGTGCAGAAATAATGTCTACTACATCCATAGAATCATAACCACGCTCTGATCTACCATTTGAAACCCCCCCCCCTTTTATTTTATAAGTTTTTTGTAATTTTTTTTTTATTTTATTTTAATTTAATTTTATTTTATTTTTATTATATTTTTTTGCAAAAGGGGAGAAACACGATATTTAAAACTAGGTAATGAACCTAGAGGAAGCATAAAGAGTGGAAGGCCCAAGCTACAATCATAGACATGTCCACTGGTGAATGACAGGACTTGCAAATGAAAAAAACTCTGTTAACAAAACAAGTGTGAACTTTATTCAGCGTGCAAGCATATACATGATATTGCAAGGCATACTTTAGCAATGAATAAAATGATGAGTAAAGTTGAAATACATCTTCACATACATGTCATAATACTCCACAGTATAAGATTGTGAGTGGGTATTTAATTCAGTGGCAGTAAAAGAGTGGATGCCACACTATCTCAAAACAACATTGTAATTCTCTTAATATGTGATATTTAAGCTTAAATTTAAATTATCTACACCCTGCCACGCTATGTCCAAGATAATTCTTACAATAATTTTGTGTTCACATGTAATATTGAAATCACTGAGTGCTATTTAAAGTATAAGTTAAATAGGCTAGCCTTTTCAGTAATTCTTTAAGCACATTACTATCATATCAAAATTTTTTTTTTCACATTCCCCCCAATTGAAAATTACACACAAACACATACATAACACATATAACACACATCCACAATTTCAGTACCGACCCTCTCACAATAACCATTTGCAATAAATGTACAAATATATATATATAACAAAGCGAGCTTAGTAGTTCCCAGTTAATCACCCGTAATATGAGAATTTAAATAACACCGGAAATGGAAATGCCCCCAACAGAACCAGAGATTCAAAAATATTAATAAACTACCACATCAATAATTATGAAGCAAACTCCAAGTATTTAATCATGTAAATAGTTTAAGCCACCATACGTGAAGAAATCAGACAGCCCTCAGTCCTGAATTATGCCCGCACGGCGGGACTTAAGCATGCAGGATATAACTAACTCTCAGATAAATTAAACTCATTAAAATAAACGGAAAACTTAGAGCAGTTCATGCGGATACATGTGTGTGTGTGTGTGTGTGTGTGTGCAATTTCCTTACATAGTATAAGATTTAATTATATAAAAGGTCCACACATGTAGGCACAAAACTTAACGTGAGAGTTTTTTGCAGAACTTGAGCAAATTAAACGCGGTATCATGAGTCTGCTTCTGGGAGCGTCTGTGGATTTACAGTGTAGTGGTAGATGAGAGAGTGTAAAGTAAAACAGAATGGTCCCACCTGGATCGTCCGGTGTAACTAAGTGACACTGGTTAAGCTGTAGCGTACAGGTAGCACAGATAATTCCTGGGTGCAGAGTTCTTCTACGAGTGTGTCTGTGTGTGTGTCCCAACTGACGGCATTCATGGCTCAAGTGTTATCTCTGCCAGAAGGGTAGACAGTTATTCGTCTAGACCCGACACCCATCTCGCCATTGTTCGAGCACCTGTGACAGGCAATAAGTTGTATAGGGTGTCATAAAGAACATAATCTCACCACAGCTCGCACACACACCACCATTATAAAATTGAGAACACACACTCCAATGCTTAGCAGCAACAGAAACGCATCACCACTTATTCATATTAACCATTGATCGGACCACCAGATGTGCCTTATTTCGATTAATAAACTGATTTTGTTTAAGTGTTCCATTCATGACATGATTCTTTCTATGTATACTATACTTATTAACAACACTAAAAGCAGCTGAGTGTAAGATATCTGTTACCATTTTACATTACTTTAATCAGTTTAATACGCTACATTCATGTCCCTTATAAGTCAATTTAATAAGTTAATCTTTAATTTAATTTAATACCCGAATTCGGGGGTAACACTCATGCACACACAAGCTATCGTTTACAAGTAAAAGCTGAAACACCAAAAAAAAATATATATATTTTAGGGTTAAAATATTTTAGGACCACATTAAATACTACATACCTGGAGCTGACTTTACTTTAGCATCTCATAGTGTGGAATAACGAAGTCCGAACAGATTGGTGCCGTCAGTTGAGACCAAACTTCTCTGATGAGGGTAGAAACAGAAATGAGGATGATTTGTTGGTAATGTCCACCCAAGAAAGTTTGGCAAAAGCAGGCTCACGCAGATCACAGCTGAGCCGGCCTACTGAATATTCGTTGCTGCCACAACAAACCGTCTACATATACCCGGCGGCGATGCAATGCAGTGGCATTGCGTGACGTCAAGAACCCGCCCATTTTAAAAGAAAGTAACCCGTCTCTGCAACCGAGCTTCGCCTTTCTCGGGCCGAACAAAGTACGGCACAATGCAACTGGCCTGGCCTTTTGTTAAAGTCCAATTCTCAACCCTATAAAAAGTGTGGGAAGGGCCAACACCTTGTAGAATTTCGGGCGTGTTTTTTACTTACTGACTTAAGAGTTCGCCTGATGATCCCGCACATAAGGTTGAATTTACGCAACTTATTCACAACGTCGTTGCTTGTATTATAAGTCACACTGTAGCCCAGGTATTTAAAATTGTTAAAATTGTTGGTTTGTTCGAGGACTGTACCGTCTATAACAATGTTTGCCCGTACGGGATATTTACACTTAAAGCCATCACCTTGGTCTTAAGTGTAGATATTTGTAATCCAGAGTCATTGTAGACGAAAATTTTACAAAAATAAAAAAGCACTCAGACAACAGTGACTATCAGTTGTAGTATCGTTTGTTCTGGAAAAAATCCAAAGTGTCTTGGCATAATATAGTGGCACTATGGAAGTTGGAAGAAGCATACATAAAAGAAAGGAATTAGGCATTAGATACACTAAATTAAATTTATTTATGACACGAATTCCACAATTGTTACTATACAATAAAATAATGATTTACAATCGGAGACTAAAACCTACCTGCACTTACGGTATCCAGCTATGGGGGTGTGTGGCAGGGGGTGTGTAGAAAATATTCTGAACAGAGTATTAAGTAATACTGTAAGCACCTGCATTGATCTTTATTAATAGTAATTAATAGTGACATTAATCGTAATGTTTGTATGGATAACATTGCGGTGGTGATCAAAAGGTTTCATGCAAAGGGCGAAGCGAATCTCTACTAACTAGTTAACATTAATCTCCTTAACAGAAGACTGAATAAGAATGGCTCACTTCTAACTTATTCATTGATTTGTTGCCTGGAAAAGTCTGCTGAATGTAATGTTGATCAACCACAACAACTGAAAAACTTTGGATACCATTGGATGAACATTACATTTTAAGAATTTAAGCATTGTGATATAAAATTAATTAACGGTACCCATTAAAATCAAGATATATTAGCAGATTTCTAATGTTATTCTGGATAGTTATCTGCTACTCTCACTACTATATGGAACAGAATATCTCTTATTGCTATGGAAACATACGATCAGATGCAAGCCAATGAAACAAGATTATTGAGGCGAGTAGCTGGAAGAACTAGTAGGGAACAAATTACTAAATGATTATTAGAAATCTGTTCCTGCAGGAAATAGTTTTCAAGGTAGGAGGGAAAAGAGTACTTATAATGAATATTGATTTCATGATGGTGTTGTTACATAATGCAGACAACACAAAGTGGAAGAAAATAAAGACAAAGATAAAATTAGTTTGTGCATAGACAGATCTTTGATAAAAGATAAGGCTGAGATAGTGACGTAGTTCAATCGGTATTATGTTTGTGTAGCTGATAAACTTGTGAAAAGGCGTCTGAGCCTTCTCCCAGTATTTACCGACCTGCTGCTGTTACGAAAAGGTCTATTCCTTTCTCCGGCTACTGCTGATGAAATTGAACACAAGTACTTTAAATTTTAAACATTGAAAAGGTTCTGGTTATGATAATATAAGTTCAGACATACTAAAATCTCTATTGAAATATATTTTAGAAGTATTAGTTTACTTGGTTAATCAAACATTTTCGACATGTATTTTCTTCAGTTGTTTAAAAATATTTGTTGTAACACCTGTACCCAAGAAAACAAAATGTAATCATTTATCAGATTTCAGACCAATTTTATTAGTCTCTCCGTTGTCTAAGCTGTTCAGAAAAATCTTTAAATAATAGGTTTGTTGGATTTCTGTGAATAAAAAAAATATTCTTTCTAACAAAAACAGTTTGATTTTTAAAAGGAGCTTAACACTGAATGAACACTATTACAATTTGTGACAAAAGTTAAAAAAGATTATTTGGCCTTTAATGATAGCCAGTAAGTATGTGAACGTTCCTTAGATCTTAGTAAAACCTTATATATTGTATAACGATAAACTGTATTAAAAAATTTAAATTGCTTTTAACATGTTTTTAAGTTTATTTGTTTTTAAAGTTTAGCATGTGAATGGTTTTCATCCTATCTCTTAAAAGGAAACAATGTTTGAAGATTGAAAATGTTTTCAGGGGTGAACGAAAAGTAAAAGTGTTGTGCCCGAGGCTCAGTTTTTGGACCACTTCTATTTATTAATTAATTAAACAATTTCTTCTATGCTAATTTTAATGAGCGACTCACCGCTTTTGCAGATGGTACGGCTATCCTAAATGTTTCAATAAAGATTAGTGCTATGCATACAGCTATGAAATAAGATCTTAAAAAAAAAATTTTTTTGAGGGAAATTAAAATCTTTCTAAATATTTAAACATGGAAATATGTTTTATTCAATATAAAAGGGCAATCTTTATTCCAGGTCTAATAAATTTCATACTGTTTAGCGTAATATAGTAACAGATTGTAGTTGTACTGAGTTAGAACAGGTGGATACTTACAAATATTTAGGTGTTACAGTAGATAATTAAGTCACACAGAAAACTTCCTTAAAAAGTACACAGCAGAAATAGCTACTTTTTGAGAAAATTTTGTTTCCTAAAAAAAGCCTGTGTCCGCAGAATTTGTTAAAAATGTTTATTTTGCTTTAGTTCCTTCAAAATTAACATAGGGAATTTGTTATTGGGGTGGGACGTATGTGTGGTATAGTTATCCTCTATTCACCTTAGAAAAACTTATGCTAATTCTGCTAGGAAAACTTATAACTTGTTCATAAGGGACTAAGAAGGTATAACTGGTTTTCTTTGTCTCAGAAAATTAATTATTTACCTTTAAGGCATTTTTATGTAGACCTACATAATTACTCAAAACATAATTCTATAGAAGTGGAAATTATGGGAAAATTAACGTTCGATTAAGGTGCGGAAATAAAACTATTTTGATACCCTTAGCTAAAAAGGAAATATATAACAAGTTTATTTATGTTTTTATCATAGATTCTACAACCATTTGCCTACTTACTTAAAAAGTAAAAAAAAAGTTTTTCTTAACATTTTAAAACTTGTTTAATAAATAAAAAGTCAGTTGAATACCTTTAGTATCTTGCATACCGTTATAAATAATTGTAATTACACGAGATGCTATCATTAACAGAAAGAAATTTAATTTGTTTACCTGCAAAGAATAAATCTGAATTTAGTTGTTATGTGAAAGGAGGATTCATAATTTGTTTATTATTAAAAATTGTTATCAATTGTCGTAATACTATCGTTTATTTGCAAAGAGTATATATATATATATATATATATATATATAATCACGTTTATCCATCATTAGCTAAACATGCAAGTTCTGACCAGAGAAGTTCATCTTTTTGAGACCCCATATATAAAAGTTACGAGTAAGCTTAGACATTTTATTCTTACATATTCGTAATCAGCATAAAAAACCGTAAAAATATATATCCGTTTCAAGATAGTTTGTTGAAAAAAGTTGAATAATAATTACCCTGTTAACTTTATCGTTACAAACCACTCACACGTTTAAAAAAATGCATTACTATTTTATCACGGATATCGGTTTAGCTTTTAGTGATGAAAAATATGCACAGTGTTGCCACAAAATGTATATAAAGTCACGAAGGTCACAACGTTGCCAAGTCTACTGAACGTAAGCAATTCCTGCAGCTGCTGTGTCTCGGCTGTTTATTCCAGTCGCCTACGTTTAATTCCTGTATACGATCTTAGTTATTTTTAATTTCAGTACCGTAGTAAAAATAATCTTTGAAAGACGTAATCAACTATTTTTCAACGCTGTTATTAAAAAGTAGGTTAATCATTCAATGACAGAAAACATATAAGGTATAAAATGTTGTGATCACTTTATTCACACGTTCTTTTCTTGACACGTAAATAACTATATACTAAATAAAGATATAATAAGTATATCTTCATTGTACATTAGTATAATATGTAGTTAAAAAGTACAGTACAACCAGTCACATCTTGACCTGTGATATCCGGAACCTCCCATATCCGGACGTATCTCCAAACTAATTTTTGCAATTTTGGTTAGCGAATGGTTAGGGATGTAAAGATACTACTCTTGATGTTTTGGCTGATCACCCCTTTTTCTTCACTACACTTACGTCATTCTGCGATATGGTTCACTATTTTTGAATATTTAAGTTTTTACAATTGAAATACTTTATTTGGGGCAACTGAATCTGGGGCAGCGGCGTTAGGTCGACTCACTTTGGCTTCATGGCTTCCAAAAAACGTGTGCATTGTATGAAGCAGTCGAATCACAAACTTTTTCAAAAACTGATGTAGGCGTACTGTAAGTAAAACTTTTTAACCAATTTTACTTTTTTTATTTTAAAGAGTACAGTGTACAAATGCAAATGCTAAACCAATAGAAACGTCTAAAAAAACACGTTCTTCTTCTGTGTATCTTCTGTAATTGTTAATTATATTAATTGAGATTTTGGCTACTTATAGAGATTTAATTACTGAACACAATGCAGTTTTCAGAATTGCTGTATATTTATTGGTTTTGAAGTTATCGCAGGTTGAACTGCAAAAATGGATTGAATAAAACTTACTCATGCGGCCGCGTGTTTGACGACGAAGTTAGAGCGAGATAGTTGCTTATTATACCCTTTCTGTCTAGCGTACGGCGCAGCGCACAGTGTCCCTTTCAATACAGTATATTTAATGTATCTTTTAAATGTCAATAAATTTCAATGTAGATAATGTAGAATGTAGAAAATGTAGATAAAGAAAATGATTATGATATTGATTATAATTATAATAATTGGAAGCTCGTTTCAAATATATTATACTACATAGAAATGTTTATACACGCACTCATGCGCGCACGCGTGTGCACGTACGCGCACCCACCCACGCAGGCATAATATATATATATATATAAAATTTGTGATGTTTTCAATTTGTTTCTTCTGCAAGTAGTATAATTTCGTATATTCTTTTTAACACCTAACGCACGTTTCACTGAAAAATATCAGTATCATCTAAGGTTTCTAAGTAAATTAATAACAATCGAAATAATTCTATTAATATAAAATTAACGAATAATAAAAAATTCCGACTTAATTTTACATCTTGTGCCATTTTGTCAATGTTATATGTGGACAGACTTGCTTACTTTTCTATTAAATGTAGAAATAGATTTTACCATTATTTTTTGCCGCAAACCATTTAATCTTGTTGTTTAATCCTTTTTCTATATGAATAGCTCATTACAATTATTGTTAATATTTCGTGTAAACAGCAGAGAGATGCTAAGTAGGACATTGTCTCAGGTAAGATTGCATGGTAAATCAAGACTCGCGCGTATTTCTTCCACCAGTCGGACGTCACGTGGCAAAAACAGCTGATCGCTAGGTTAGCGCGGGAAGCCGGAATGGCCCCCCCTGTGTTGTGTCTATTCAGCGCTAACACCACAAGATTTCTCATTCCCGTCAACATGAGTACCTACTCAAGGTCAAATAACATTCTTAATGTTGTAATGACAGACGTGTACGTTTACAAAACACTGTTTTGGCTGACACATATATACACATCTACGTCTGAACTCGCAACCTCTTATTTATCAGCTGGCCGGTTTTACGTTTCCACCAAACGTGTTCCAGAAAATCATATTAAAATAATATGAATATTTTATAGTAAAAACATAATAAAAATAATAATAATATACAATTTAAAAAGTTAATACACTACCTCTTGCTTATCCTAAGTTTTGTGCCGTATCACTTTTCCAAGGATTCATAAAATTGTTATCTCGAATGATACATGGATCTTGTAGAGCTCGTAATCCTAATGTTCCTTGCATGATTGATGGAATATGTACACATAATAACCGAGCAACATTTTACGTTAAACTATTGAAAATAACAATGGTTTTCCAAAGTACCGGAGACGAGATGACGGAATTGTTGAACTAAAAGGAATACCGTATATCATTTGATAATCGTGATTCGTTCAATACAATCGCTTCCTAATTCTACAGTACAATGCTCACATCAATATTGAAAACCGATAAATACATGTATAAATAGGCTTACCATACGTCCCGGTTTGACGACCTGATCCCGGGGTCCCGGCCAGTTTGTCAATTGTCCCGGTTTGAAAATTGACGAGAGTAGTTTCCGTCCGGGCGAAGACGTTGTGCAAGCTAAGCTCCCGATTTTTGGTTAAATCAATAGAAAAGAGAGTTTGAAAGATTAAAAGTAATTTTTCATGAATGGAAAATTCAAAAGCTGCAGTAGTCACTTTGCACGAGTATACACATTCAAATGACTTAGGGAGCACAAAAATCCTAATGTGTGCTACACTTGCTTTCCTTCGAAAAGATGTAGAATGTGGCTGGTAGTATATCCATGGTCAAGTTCCAGAGGAAGAGAAACTCGATTAATTCTTTAATTGTTTCGTAGAACAATAGCTAGACAATGATTAGTGCCACAGGAGTTACGGAACTGCTACTTCCGACGTCATACAATGAATAATACCGTACAAGCACGCATCAGAAACTAAACAGCCACGTTGGAAGACCACATCCAAGAATAAAAAACATTATCAAATGTTTATAATCTGAGGCAGAGAAATGTATTCAGAACACGATGTAACGATGGAGTGAAATTTTTAAGCTATGAAAAGGACGAAAAAGTATACTGAATTGGATAAACTAAAAGATATGAAAAAGATTCTGAAGTTGGGATGTTTCTCAAGATCACGTCGTCCGTTCTACAAGTTGACTAATAAAAATAAATAAAAAATAACCTTCCTTTTTAATTTAGAGAGAGAGAGAGAGAGAGAGAGAGAGAGAGAGAGAGAGAGAGTGAGGGAGCGGCTATGCAAGTGTGTGTGTGTGTGTGTGTGTGTGAGTTTTATAAAAATTGTAACTTGGTAAACGTAGTTGGTAACAAAAAATACATTTAACGAATTATAAAAACATAAACACAATACAGGGTGGATGTACATACATCGTTGTTTGTGTGTTCGCAAGTGGGAGGTACTCTCACGTATCAAAAATTAATTACGTGTCTTATCTACTTGAGTGTTCGCAAGTGAAACGAGTTGCAAGTGCCACTGTTCGTAAGTGGGAGCACACCATCGTCGGCCGGATACGAAAAGCAGATTAATTTACCTGGTTTCTTCGAGACAAAAGCATCAACATGAATCAAAAAATTTAACTTGCAACCATTATTTTAGTAAAACGTAGATGATTGTGGGTATCATAGCTTAGGCTTTTAGAGCATAGGCTTGTACATTTATCTAGGATTTACATTATGTAGCTGATGATAGAAGTTCAAATGCGAGTTCCTGGTCCCTAAAAACATGGGTATCTCAGCTGGGAGAGTGAACTCCAAGACAAAATACTGATCCTTCAAATGTGTGCGTGTCGGGTAGGTATAGGCCTACTCTGGGCTCCTTAAAAAAGCTACTGCTAAAATAACAGTGATTTGTTCTAATTTTGTTTGCTACATAATAAGGTGACGCCGTATAACATTAAAATTTGGGTTTGGCAAAGATTATCAGAATTGGCACATTCAACAATTAAAAGTTTTGTACGAATGAGCAGAAAATAATGGTATTTAAAAGGAACTATAAAGACATATCTTATGGTCATAAACAAACCGTAGAAGAAATTACTATTGTAATCAGTATAGTCATATTTGGACAGGTGTAGAAAAATATGGAGAAGCCTGTACAGGTGTGTCGGTGCTCATGGGAACACACATAAAAACGTTTGTATGAGATTAAACGTATGTATCCAAGATAAATACCGTTTTATCTACAACAGGTGGCTTCGAAATATGAATTTGGGGATTTCCCTTTTATTTAGGGGGAATTGTTATAAGGTAAATACAGTACAACCTGTCACATCCGGACCTGTGATATCCGGAACCTCCCATATCTGGACGTATCTCCAAACTAATTTTTGCAATTTTGGTTAGCGAAATGGTTAGGGATGTAAAGATACTACTCTTGATGTTTTGGCTGATCACGACTTATTCTTCGCTACACTTACGTCATTCTACGATATGGTTCACTATTTTTGAATATTTAAGTTTTTACAATTGAAATACTTTATTTGGGGCAGCGGCGTTAGGTCGACTCATTTTGGCTTCATGGCTTCCAAAAAACGTGTGCATTGAAGAAGCAGCCGAATCACAAACTTTTTTAAAAACGGATGTAGGCGTACTGTAAGTAAAACTTTTTAACCAATTTTACTTTTTTTATTTTAAAGAGTACAGTGTACAAATGCAAATGCTAAACCAATAGAAACGTCTAAAAAAACACGTTCTTCTTCTGTGTATCTTCTGTAATTGTTAATTATATTAATTGAGATTTTGGCTACTTATAGAGATTTAATTACTGAACACAATGCAGTTTTCAGAATTGCTGTATATTTATTGGTTTTGAAGTTATCGCAGGTTGAACTGCAAAAATGAATCGACTAAAATTTACTCATCCGCCGCGTGTTTCACTGACGAAAGTAGAGCGAGATAGTTGCTATTATACCCTCTCTGTCTAGCGTACGGCGCAGTGCACAGTCTCCCTTTATGTACATAAATATGTAGGGAAAATAAGGAAAATATGTAGCTAAATATGTAATATTTAAGAAATATGTAGTATTAAAATACTTTCACATCAACAATATAATTTACATTTTACGAGAACATAACAGTGCCCTCTTTGAAAGGTTTTGAAAATAATAGGTGCTTCATTTTAAACCTTTTAAAATCACTTTCAAAACATGCAAATATATTTTGAGCAAAGTCAATGTAATCCATAAAATACTAATCAAGTTCGGGGCTGACACTAATCACCAGTTAGATTACCACTTCTGTTACAGAAAATAAGTTAACCCTCAGAATACACAGTATCTGAAAGTTTAACTCTTTGTTGAAGAGTTTACAATAAGACAGCATGCATAAGAAATGAATTACTTTTCAATTGTTTATTGTACTTTAGAAAATTTATGAAAACATATTTTAGAAAACAGTATTAAAAAAGAAACCTTGATATTATAAAATTAACAACAACAAAGTATTTTACCTATGGATTTCTGTAGTATAGGACATGAGTATAAGTAAAAAATTGAGAATTATTAACTATTTAACAAAGTATTTTACTAGGAGAGTTGAAATTACTATAAAATTAAAGGTAGATTTTTGACTTGAAAATCTATATTGTATATATATATATATAAAACTCTACTATAACTCTGCATAAGAATAAAGTGTCCATGTAAGTTTTTTTTCCACTGTTTAGTTGCACAATTAATTATTAAATACTTTTCTATATTGTCTGTTGACATGGACTGTCTTCGGTCTGAGAGTATGTTTTTATATATAGAAAAGGATCTCTCGACATCACATGTCGTCACCGGCGCATGTTTATATAGAGGAATCGTACTTGGAAGAATATTCTCAATCGATTCTACAGTTTCGCCGTTACATATGCGATAAATGGTATGTAAAGTTGAGTAACCAGGGTTTCTATTCAGCACAGCATTTAATTTAGTAGAAACTTTGTCACCGACTTCACCCTGCACAGCATTTAACTTGTTAACTGCTTCTTCAACTATTCCTATGGCCTCTTGGAGAGTCAGACCTGCAGTCTCCAGTTTCTTGATACAACTGAAATGCGTTTTGATGTACGAAACTGAACATATCACCTTAGAGTTGTTGAATGCAGACAAGGATTCGCTCGCTGACACTGCAGAATCGGGAGATGTTTCCACCACATACTTCACAGCTTCAAAGTTGTCACTGTAGAAATTTACGGCTTCGATCCAGGTTCCCCATTTTGTAATTACGGGTTCTGGAGGCAGAGGTGTGTCAGGTAGCCTTTGTTTGTAGCACTGGATACGGTAAGGAGCTTTCAAGAACACCTTTTTTGTTGCTGATATTAATGTATTTACTTCGGGGAAAAGGTCTCTGACAGTTTCAGCTACTCGATGCAATCCATGAGCCAGGCATGGCATGTAACATGTAGTAGGTTGGGGTAAAACACATTTAGAGAATTACCTGCTTTTAACATGTATGCTGCTGCATCTGTATACAACAGCAGTACCTTCTCTTCTTTAACACCATTTGGCCATAACAAACTTGGCAAAATACAGCTTTATCGTCAGTTGTAAAAGCACTGTCAATCTGTACCCATGATTTTAACTTAGATGACAAAGATGATGCGGTCGGTGCCATGATAAAACAAGGATATTTGTATTTAAAACTCTTAAGAACTTGCGTTGAACAATACCGCACACTATATTATTTAAGACGTCTTTTGTCCAACAACGAGAATCCGCCAAGGCAAGAAAAAGCAAGCGCAGAAGTGTAGGCGAAAGACAAAACACTGACTTGACAATAACATTAACACACCACACTGCACACCAGATTGTTATTTACGTGTAGGCTTACACTCCGAGAGCGTCGATAATACTGGCGTCAAAAATCACATTGTGCCCTACAATAGCATAGAGTTATATGGATATTTGTTTGTTTAGGTAGATGGGATCCGTTGCGAGAATTGCAAGATCTGCGAAGAGTATTTATTTACCGCGGACAGCACGTTCTTTCCCCATCGAGCCTGGTGAACGTGCGAACGAAACGTAAATAAGGAGTGCGGCCGCGCATACCATTCTCATTAACATCCCGTGCAAAATGCCTTACTTGTCGCTTGAGCTCGTAAAAAATTTTACTTCTTGAAAGTAGAATCTATGTGTGCAATTGCAACAGATGCAATATTTTGCCTTTTCTTGTAATAAATTTAATTGGACCTGATTCTGATTAATTGCACATTTGCGCATCTGAGTAATGTTGTTATAGGCCTAACTATTTTTTGCCATTTCAATTTTCAAATTGAAGTAAAGTATAGTAAAATAGCTAAAATATGTAGAAATATGTAAGATGGAGTGAAATATGTAATATGAACAAAATATGTAAAAATATGTAAAATTAAACTCGCGGATAAGACACCTATTGGTATGATTCGCCGATATCTGGCTTTTCCGTGTAAATGGCACTCAGCATTCAAATATGTAATTACATAAAAATCCGGGCCTTAATCATCACCTACACCTGCATAAATATGAATGTAGGGGCTACTCATTACAGTATTCACTTCCCCTTCCTTTGTATTTTGATTTGACAGCATTACAGGATGTTTACACTACCTTGTAAGCACGTATGTTTCCCCTTCTGTTTTGTCCAATATACAGTAGATTTGATAGAAATTTTAAATGAAGAAGGAAACTGCTACTTGGTAAATTAATATGTATTGTGCTTTTAAAAGGAAAAGAGAGATAGCTACCGTTTTTCTAATTCTATCAGTAGGATAGAAAACAGATATAATATAAAATGTATGAGACCCCATTAATATTAAGTATTTATCTCTAAATCACCAGTCGATTGTCTCAAAATAATGCGAAAAATTGTGAAAGAAACTACCGTGTAGTTATTTTTATCTCGCAAGGGTGTGTACGATTAACTATAGAAAAGAAACTTGTAGATAAATGTTTTTAAACAATGCCGTTTGGTTGCTAATCCCCGACCTTATAACTTTTTTATATACTTGCTTTTGTATAGAAAAGTCTTATGAAGTGAAAAGAAATTAGTAAAAGAGAATGGAAAATTCCAGGGTGAGGAAGAATATTTAACGTTACGAATTATAAAACGAAGGAGATATTACAGCTGCAATAAAGAGCAGGCAACGAATTATATCAAGGGCTCAAGAGAGAAGTAACGCAACGGAAGGCTGATTGGAATTCCTCAACTTAAATGTGAAGGAGGTATTGTATAATATTAATACTACCTGTAACTACCGCAGACCTTCCTTTGTCATAAACCGTCTCCTCACCATTCCCGATGGACCTCCTCCCAGAAACCCCCGCCAAAGGAGAAATAGAAATAATTAAGTCTCTTCGTCATACTTACTACACCTGGCTTCCTTATTGATAACTTAACATCTTAAATTTTCCTATCTACCTATCCGGTCTTTATCCCTCTCCTTTGTGCCTCCCCGCCTTACCTTGACGCCTCTCTGACACCTCCCTCCAGCTTTGGCATCCTGCGTTACTCGACCTCGTCTTGGCTGTCGTTTGACTTATACTTTTATTATGGCTCTACCATCACCCATTTGGCTCTGCACACTACGTAAACACACAAATACACATCCATACACTACACTCTATCCTGAATGCCTCCACCTACTTCGCCACCGGTCCGCGCTGCGCTGGCGTGCGACTCCTCTAAATCTCCAATCGGCGGAAGGGTGCTTGCCCCAGATCAGCCTGAGTCTTATCCTCTGAGACAAGTCTCAGACAACGCAAAAAAAGGTATAATATTATAGCCTACTGTCTACTATGACTGTGAGACGCGAATATGACAGCAGATACGCAAGAATGTAGGAGGCTACAGAAGAATAAAGGAACGGTCCAACTTCGGATATTATGGCTTAAGTAATCATATTAGAAAGGATTATTACAATTTATTTTATACACCACACAATATATGTGATAATTTTAATTTTTTATTTGTCTATAAATTTTGAAACGAATTAAGACCTGTATTAACATCAACCGTTGTGTATATAATTCTTTTCACTCAGACTTTTCACAAAGTTTAGTGATATATTAAAACCATGTGTAAGATAATCAATTTTTGTGAAACCTATAATATACCCATTAAATAGTGTAGACTAGACAAGTATGATAGTAGCTTAATACAGTCTTTTTTCCGGGATGAAAGGGAAATTATAATATTGTGTGCTTAAGAATGAAACTTTTTTTGTTACTAGACCAACGTTTATGAAAATCTATTTGGCTTCATTTCTCAGATTGTAATAAAATTGGAATCAATTATAGCCTATATCAAATTAAAAATTTTTGCCAAAATTATTTGTTACTAACCAAGTTTACTTTATTTTCTTAACCGATGGATTTTTGCATATCAAATTCCGTTTATTAGACATCGATTTTTCAATATAAAATTGGTCTCTAGATTACTGATTTGCGTTAATGCGTCCAAGAAAAATAGTAGTTTGATAAACCTTATTACTAAGTTTTAATGTTTGTTTACATACGGCGTTTTCAAGAAACTGTAACAGTGTTAGAATAAATAGGCCTACTTAAAAATTTGATTACATACCTGCACCTAGTTTCGTATACAGAAGCAGTGTAAAAAGTATTTTGTAAAGCTTTCTTACAAAATTATAACATAACTGAAGCCCAAATGATGTTTAAGATTTTGCACGTTAAGTCATATGAAGTTTACTTAAGAACCTGTTACGTTCAGACTTCCTGAGATACAGTTATTGAGAAGAACAAGAGTAACAGAAAGAAAGAGAGAGAGAGTGAGAGAGAGGTCAAAGTACATGATGTTTACTACAGTTGGCTACTTATAAGGAACTTGAAAATAATTAAACTTATTGTAATGTAGAAAGTTAACAAAACATGAACCAAAAGCGAGGATTATGTGCAGCAGACTCAAGACTTTTATTAACAGGATCCAAACAGCCTTTGGTGAAACGATTATTACGTTAAATAATTTATTCGCAATTAAGAAGTGGTACATTTTGAAGAAAGGAAAAAACCGAGGATGAGGAACTTATAAGTTGCTATTAAAATATGTAATTTACCTTTTGGATACCTAATTATTTTACAAGCAAGTTACGGAAAGTATAAAAAAAAAATTAATTCTTAATATATAAGCCTTCACGTATTATTTCAAAAAAAATAGATTACTGCTCACTGTGATATACGAAAAGCAAAAATATAATTAATGTAACATTACAACTCTTCAACTCTGTAAGATATAAACTCTTCTGCTTCTGCAGGTTGTTATTTATATTATTGGTACTTGTAGAAATTTTTATTAATCAGAATGGTGAATAAATTTCCAACGGATGGGAGTCAACTTGAAACATGTTGCTTCGGTACTACTGTATACAAATAACTGCATAACTATATTCTTACAAATGATATTCGGTATGAATGAGAATAATTAAAAATTCGTAATTCTCTCTCCCCCGTCTCTCTTCTCCCCCTCACTCTTTCTCTGTCAATTTTCCCCATCTACCTCACTAATAGGGACAAACCTCACTACTACCTTTAATTAAACATGACTACCTCACTATTAATTTCCTTTTATTTTCATTAAGTTAGCACGGCAGGTCCTTCTGCGACTGCACCCAAAGCGCGCCTCTTTAAGTGTTTGTTGAAATGTTACACTGCTACAAACAGATTACTCAAGTTTGAATGTGTAGTTTATACGAACACAATGAATGATTAAACAAACACGCACAAACAAACAGTGAAGGATTGTGTGTAACACTGAAATTGTTGACAAGAAAAAGAAGAAACTGTACGAGTTGGCGCGCGTGCGTGTGCGCGCGCGAGAGAGAGAGAGTGAGTGAGTGAGTGAGAGGACTGAAAGAGAGAAACATGGGCAGAGGTAAAAAAAATCTGTCGCATTAAATTCACGCCAACAACATTCTTAATGTCGTAATGACACAACAGTCTTTGTTTACAAAAAATTACTACCGTTGTCACGACACAAATATACAGATCTAATGTGTGTTGGCAGGCTGACGCGTTCGTACTACCAATTCATTCGAAGGCTGTATTCACTCCTGTCTGTATTAAAATAATACAAATGTTGTTTTATAGTAATAATATAATAATAATAATAATAACAACTATCACGATTTGTAGGCTTAAGCATTCATAACATAAACAGTTTTCTAATGTTCCCTCCACTCAAAAGACTTCTACGAACTTTTTTTAACCTATTGATTTTACTCCATTTTTAATAATTCACCAATCCCTTCAGTTTATAACTTACTGCTTACATGTCGGAGTCATGTGATAGTATGAAACTTTTATTGAGCAGAATTCAGTATGACGGATATTCGTGGCATACCTACGGAGATGTGAAAGTAACGTAGTTATACTTCGATTGCAGCTTGGATTCACTAAATTCTGTTGCCTTCTGTACGAGCGGGTAAATTCTATGCAGGAATGGGAAAATTATTATGTAAAAAAAAGCAGTGATCATTAAAGACAGAGGCACTGAGTGTAGGAGATCAGACCGTTGTAGGTCAAGTACTAGTAAAACCTGGAAAAGCTTATCGTTCACTACTACATATTAAGTAGGTTTAATGAAAATTATGTAAATGGAACGGATGTAATTTCGAAACTGTTAATTTCCTTCAAGTGTGTACTAAAGTAAAGAATGTTACAATTTATAAGTTGGTAATTACACCAGGTAATGCTAACAACCAGTAGCCTACTGATTCGAATGTGTGTGTGAAGAGGGCTTTTGAGTCGATAATAACGCTATTACCTACTTGACACAGAAATTCCCGTGTCACCTGCATTTTGTATTATGCAAACGTTCGGAGGATGTAAATTTTTCAACAACATTGTTGGAGTGCCAACCTTTAGAATGAACCGTTGTGGCGGAATGCAAGATTGATTTAAAGAATTCAATAGAGAGACAATATCAGCGCGGGTTCCTCTTGCAGTTACCGGTAATCTCTAGCGAGAATCCTCTGAAATAACAAATGTTACGCTACCCACTAATTTGTTACAATTTCTTAAGTCTTGGAGAGTTTGATTGACCGTTTCTATACAGTCCACAAATCACCTTCGTTTTACCGTTCATGATTAGTTTCCGTTTTGATCGCTCTTTCTTTTGTCATGCCTCCTCTTCAATACGAATTGCTTTTTTAATAGGAGTCAGTGAGAATACTTGACTTTTTCTTCTTGGCGCATTTCTATTTTATTTTTGCAGTCGCTTTCGGATAAGGGCGAATTTATTCTGGTGTCAATTGTGATAAGGTATTAGCAGATGTCTCGTTTATTTCCGACGTGGGAGGTCCGGCTACTGTGGTCTCTTGACAATCTTTTGTTGGTGTTAATCTTCCTTCATAATTACTTTTGTCTCCTATCTCTCTGTCAATTACAGGTGAACACAGAAACTCTTCGATACTGAATATATTTTCATTTAATGGCCAAATTCCAGTTGAACTAAAACCTGCTGTCAGTTAGATGGTGTAGCTGCCTTTGAAAGAGCATCTTTTGCTAGCCCAGGTATGTCATGGTTTTACCTGGGTTTATTGTCATCCAGCTCTCAGCGGCTGCACCGAAACAGGCCATATAAACACTTGTCTAATGGCTGAAGTCAGATTGTAACGGGTATGAGGTATAAACTGTTTCATAAATAGTGAAAAAGAGAGGCTGTAATTTATCTTGATGGATGTGCTACTCCAATACAACCTGCTGGTCCATAAATAATCAAAGTGATATCTACATAACACTCTGTGGATATAACGATAAGTGGTGGTTTCCAACTGCCATCTATGAAAATACCACTGGTTTCACCCTTTTCCAAAGGGGTAACCCTGCTGACTTGTTTATTTCCCTTAAAACTGACAACTTTGTTAGGACAGTGCACTGTCGTTATGCTGCCTGGTTTCCTTCACATTCCAAATATTGTGACAGTAAAAATGAAGGCGACTTATCACAGAATTCCAATATTGAAGAAAGTTTTATGTTATGTTTATTAAAACTAAATGCTATTGCAAAACTTGTTGCTTCAGCCTCTCTAAAAGACAACCTTGAATGTCGCTGCATGAAGCCAGTAAAACAATCTTTTACCGGCCCAGTTCACCAGAAAATCGACATTATTTGCAAACACGTATTCGGAGGCTAACATACGAATATTCTTAGGGTACAAACCATAATAACTAACAGAATAGTGCAGATCATAACACAGAAATCTGATTTTTCTTTTTGTTCTTTCCTAAATACAAGTTGTGGAAAACGCAGAGTCTTTGTAGGGTTTGTGAGCTACATCGCCCCAGAAAGTTTTTCACTTGTACGTTTGAACCAAATATGAAAAAAAGAAAACAGAACAAAATGTTTTACTTACATTGTACCAACATACCACTTTCCTTCTGGTGAAATTGAAGGTACACCTTTAATTTTAAAATTAGTGGCTGAAGTGTAGTGCTGCTGGCCACTCTACCTTTAGTGCGTGTGTCGAACACTCACTTTAGGCAACCTATTCTACCTCCTAAATTTCCTAGGCGGCATAAAAAGGAGCCATTATTACTATTATCATTTTAAAAATTTTAGTTTTTTAGGATTTAATAAACACGTAATCTTCATTATAGGATCACAAGTAACTGACACATAATTAATTCTGAGATCTGTTAGGTTATGAATTAATTTTCTTTTAAAAGTTATAGAGAAACATAACTTGCCCTCATGTTGCCACATTGCTTTTGTATTAGTATGAATCAATTGTACACTTACCATGGATCCAACAAAGTACGTAGCTGTAAACACCCATAGCAAATTAGTGACAAAAAGGTTGCTTTACACGTTCTAAAATACAAAAGGGAACAAAGACTCATTTTACTGTACACTGCTATAATCAGACTGGAGGAGCATGTACTACAAGCTATAACAAAAATGTTATACAGTTGCAGAGGTGCTGCGACTAAGGGACACTTGAAGAAGTACAAAGTATCAACTTATGTCTCTCTGCTCTCCCCTATATGGTAATACTGTCTTATAATGACTGTTAAACAAATCAAATGTATTGTATACCTTTATATGTGTATTTATACACAATATATCATAAACGTTTTTTGTGGCAAAAATACCTTTATATGTGTATTTATACACAATATATCATAAACGTTTTTTGTGACAAAAATATCTGTCAAATTTTTGTATGTTGTAATGGTACATATAACACTACCAACACCAGCGTACCACAAATAAGTTGAAAGCCACTACAATTAAGAATACCTACAAGGTCAAGCATACGATCATGGATAAAAAAGGAAGTATCATAAGCCAAAACCAAGTGAATTAAAATGAAGAAGGAATTACCAGTAAATGTGCAACTAAAGAAGATAAAGCAAGACTAACGACGAGACGACATACATAATTACCCAATAGATCAAACAGTGAGAAGGAAACCCATTAAAGACAAAATCAAGAAGAAACCTATTAACCGTGAGAAGGAAACCAGTGAAAACAACGCCATGAAGAAACTTATTAAGAGGGAGGAAGGAATCGGTGAAGAGAAGAAGAAAATATCCAGATCAAACACAAAAAAGGGAGATAACATGAATTATAATGAACTAACATATGGCAATAAAAGAATTATTATAAAAGAAGAAAGAATAAATGGAATAAACAACATGATTTAAACCCCTAAGCTGCAAAACAAATTGACACTGACCAAAACTTATTAAGTGAATACCTTCCTTGACAATGTAATACAAACAATAATCAATAAGAATGAATTATTGAACATAAAAGTAAGAAAGAGAATGAATAATAATAAGTTCTTAGCTAAATTATGTGTAGACATGAAAAGCGGGCTATGTCCAAAACACCAATGACCAATTGTAAAGTGGAATTGATATTAGAAATAACCACTAATTACCAATAGTAAAGACTGTAAAAGATAAACAAAATGTAATCTAATAATAACCAATAGATATACCAGTACTACATAAAGTCAAATAAATCAAATGTAATACAGAAACACAAAACCGACAATAATCCATTGTTGTATATTATAACTATATGCTTGCCATAGAATGGATGCATGATGAACAAAATTATCTTGTAAACTTATCATAAAAGAGTAGGAACTAAACCAACAACATTGAATGAGGCAGAATACTATTCGAATAAGTAAATTCAAGGATTATAGCCACCCAAATACTAATAATAACAATAATAATAAATAAACCATGTTGACAGCTAGATGCAAGTAATCTTGGTTACTTTAAACCAAAGCAATTTTCAGTATAAATGCAGAATGAACTACTGCACAATAATAACAGTGCTATCAAAACAATGATAAGAGATATTCAAGCAATAACGAGAATAATTTGATAGGATTACAACCCATATAAAAAGGTAACTTCCTAAAGTATAGTAAACTCACTTAACAAACTATAGTTAAGGTAATAAAACCACAAGATGAAGAAAAAGGACACTATCAGAAGTGACAATGACCAATGCAGTATGCATAGGCCATAATAAAATGTTATTAAATATTAATGTTATAATAATATTAAGTATCATGTACATGTTGTGTTTATGTTAGTGTCTATACAGGAAAGTACAGAGCAACTCACCGCAGCTAATAATAGAAGAGTCAACGCAACTTCTTCAGAATTGAACTCATGAAATGGAACAAAAAACATTCTAAACTATTTAAACAAAATTAATAAACGATGTCAAAGAGTAAGTAAACCGATTTATTCATATCGGATTCAATAATAGATTGAATTGGGTAGAATAAATCAATAAACCAAAAATTAATAATAAAAACCAAAACGTTAAGAATAATAATAAAACAGACAATCTCGTCGTGCTAAAATGTTCATACACACTTTTTAAGAGAAAATTACTTAAAACTTCGAATCTAACAAGAAAAATATTGTGTCGAGTATTCATAATGCAAACCCTTAGATATCAAATATGAAATGAAAATATAAGTACCAAGTAAAATGTATATTCTATAGCCGGCAGAATAAGGGAAGGACAAATAAAATAGAGGCAGGATATCAAGAGAATGGAAAACATGGGACTACCTAAACAAGTAATAAGATACAGACCTCAGGGAAGACGAGATATAGGTAGGGCAAGGAAAAGAGATGCCTTCAGTGAAGGCAAAACAGGCTGTAATCCTATACCTTGACATGGAGAAGATTCCTAATACTTAATAGCACACTTAAGAACAAAATATTGGTATGGAGAATCATACACGACTTCCATGTTCTAAGATTTATATTTAAAATCATTTTCGAAATGAAATATTTCCATTGAAACTACTTCTTTCTACTTACTGCTTCAGCCACTTACTGTGGGCACTAACGTATACCACCTCACGTTATCGCACTTGATTTTCACTGGTGATGGAAGTCGATGGCACTGGCGAAACGTCTGGTTTTGCAGAAAACATTGGTCTACGGCCAAACAGGCCGGGAAGGAATTTTAAAAACAAACTGCTTCTTTGTTGTCAATAACGTAGTACATATATACAAAAAATTATCAGGTAAACTATTACATTACAACAACAAAATGTTTTCAGGTAAACTACCCTTTCCCCGTAACCGATCTTCACCAAAATCAATAGGCCTTGAGTCCTCTATTACTCGGGCACATATGTAAAAAAATATCTGATTCTGTTTGAATTTACGGCAGTTATCGTTCGTCATGAAAAAATTTCTCTTGTTACAACATAAAATATTGCAGGTAAACTACCCCTTTATCTTAACCGATCTTCACAAAAAACAATAGGTCTTGAATACTCTACAATTCAGGGCTGTATGCAAAAAATTATTTGATTCTGTTTGAATTTGCGGCTCTTATCGTTTGCCATATAAAATCTAGACAGACACACAGACACTTTTCGATAAATTACTTTTTTTCATGTTTTGAGGGTAGTATAATCAGAATCTGCAAAAATCTCTAACACGATTTTTTTTGCCATCACCATACTTCCATTTCCTTATGGAACATGAAAGTAAAATCAAAGTAAAATTCTGATGGCAACAAAAATCAAATATTCTATCAAAAATTGGGGATATACATTTTTGGTAGGTATTTGGTAGGCCTACTTGCATTGCACAAGGAATGTGTTATTTTCAATAGGTTATTGATAAAAAAAGACTTACAAGTACATTGATTTTTATTACAAAATGTATACAAAACAGTTTCAATTCTAAGGTATCAATAATTAATAATTATTAAGGATAATGAACAAATTATTTCTTCATAGAAGATACATAAAAACATTGCAAAAATAATACATATCAGACAAATATTATTACAACAAAAATACCACACAGACATTTGGGCTTTGTTACTTTATCAGTAACTATAAGATTACATTCATAAAGTACATAGAATATTTATTTACAAGAACATAATTACAAAAAGTGAAAACACCTTTGATGAAATAAACATTTTATTTATTACATCAAACATAACTAAACTCAGATGACAATATAAATGAACTAAATATAGGTTTTTCTGCGAGGGAGTGTAGGATTGATTAGGGGTTCAATTAGTTCAAATTATTAAAAAAAAAAAGCATAAACTATAAATAGAAAAACTAGACTGGTATGTTTACAACAAAATGAAAACTTCAAGTTACATTTAAGAGATATTCCGTGTCAAATCAACAAGTGCTACAACCTGACCCTCTTAGATTTATTTGAAATTAAGTATGCATGTAGTATTCATAAATAGTAACACAAATCAATTTTTTCACATTTTTCTGACGAAAGGTTACTGAGTAATGGGTGCTCAAAAATGAAAAAAAAAATAAAATTTTTGACTTGCGCAACAATATTGTTTTGTTCACAACTTGTGTTCTAATTAAGCTAGAACAATGACATCGAGTTCATTTGAAAGCTCTTTTAAAGGGCTTTCATATGATATAAAACATAATTAGTTGAAAATATATATATTTTTTATAAACACATCATTATTGCATTTACTGAATTTTGAAAAACTGTATTTTTAAAATTCTCAAAAAAATATATGTGATAGATATTGTTTTCCTCTACATATTCTGAAAGTTTCAACTTGGGATGAGCATGGGATCACTATCAAAAGTAATTTTATGTTTATCACGATTCTGTAAAACGTCATTCAGATCGGTGAATTATTATTATTTTTATTTTCCTACCCATGACAATTTTTCAGAATCATAGTTGGATTTATTACTTGGCCTACAAAATTGTACTTTTCTTTCATACAAATAACTGTGTTTTAAAGCTTAGCACTAGCTAAATTAATAGCTCAAAATTAATAAATTGACCTACATATCTAAAATATATATCTTAATACAGTGATCCAGGTTTTCCGTGTACAAGCAAAAAAATCTCATTTTAAAGACTATATACAAAATGGTTGGTTGGTGTGACTATCTCCCATCTGTTTAGTATTTTGTCATCGGATAATATTCAGTCAGCTGTTGTCAACTGTTGTTGAAAGTGACCTGTACATTTTCTTTTGGTGTGACATAGCCTATAAAGTGAAAAAAATGTGATTAATTCTGAAATGTTGTGTTTTGAAATTAGCTTAAAGGTACTTTTGTACAATTCTCACAACAGTGTATAAGTTTATATGCCTACAACCAGTTAATATTGTAACGAGACATATGAGCCCAAATATTTCAGTAACCCAAAATATTAACACATGTCAATAATTGAGTGAAAGAGACAAACCAAGTGTTTCTTCTAAAAGGCCAAGCATGAAACTACATGAGCTACTCATCACCAAGGATAAACTCACAACAATAAGAGTTAATAAAACTAATGGTAACTAACAAGTGAAATAACATTATAAGAAAAAGAAGATGCACCGAACAATGGTTGTACCACAGGAACCAACAACCCAATAGTTTTCGGTCAGTAAGGAACCAATGAAGACAAGGAAGAAACATACTACGGGAAAGACACCTAACAACCATGGCATAAAATATAGATTCCAAGAGCCAGTCAACTATAGAACATCTTACCCGTATATGCAATGACTGAACAACTTACAGATTGAAGAGATGGACAAGAACTGACTAACTGAGATGACCAATATTGTAACGCAACAGAAATGCTAGCACTCAAGTTACATAAAAACAAGGTTCACAGAATAATAAACAAGTGTCAATATTTAACCCCATGATAGAACAAAGATCTAGTAATTATATTTATAATCATAGATAAAGGTAAATAAGGATGCAAGGTAATATTAACAAGAATAACCGAACCTGTAAGTTAGACAATAGTTGATGATATATGTTTAATGAAAAACAAACAAAAAATGAAACAATAATTTACTAATAGCAAATAAGAATTTTGAGTTAAGAGGTATTATTTTGTGACAACAAATGTTATGATAAAGTTTATGTTATGTTATACCAAATATGTGTTGAGTTAATGAAAGATAATGAAACAAGATGTATTATTCAATGACTGTTGTAGAATGAAGTGTGAAGCAGCTAATTAACGTTAATAGATTTGAATTTTCTTATATGTGATCCATAGGTCAAGATAAAATTGTTATTAGATATGGAAAAAATAATTGTTTATGTAAATGTTAATAGTTAAGATTTAATTATATGTATGAATTTATGTAAAAGGGGCTATAGATGTGTACCAGTTATAAACACAGGTAGATCTGTTTACAATAAAAGGCCTAACAGCCAAAACCACTATATAACCACTCATAACATAAAGGTTAGGTACATCAATTAATAATAATTAATGAATACGATTTGAAGAGCTAGAAAAAACATTAAATTAATAATGATATATAATAAAATTTATACAAATTATGATAATACCATAATGCCATGATATCGATTAATAACATTTAATATCGAAAGTGGATTAAATATAAAAAAAGGAAAAAAACTGGCTTATATCAAAAAACCAGCAGAATATGTGTAGAAAATAATAAACCAACTATCGGTAAAGTTACATTCCGATAGGATAGCAAATTGATAAGGAATAGACAAAAAATATATGAAATAAACACTATATTCAAAACATGTGGAAGGAAGAAGTCGTGTGTTGCTAGGGACGACAGAAGAAGAGGAAGTTGTTAATTTGACAATAATTGCTTTGATGATCTGAATGTGATGAGATTAAAAAACCCAAGAATTATCTATTTAATCGGAATATTTTAAATCATCAGACACGATTATAAAACACAAAATCCTAATGACAATGTTTATGACTATCACCAGTACAGTTTAATCCAAATAACACTACAGTATGAAATCACAATAGAGAATAAATAACTGGATTATACAAGGAAGAACTTGAACTGTCCCATATCCGAAGGGAATTGATAATATATTAAACCAAATAGAAAGAATTAACAGTATCACAATTAATAATATTCACTACACCAGAAGTTATAACCTTTCAAAAACACGGAACAACACTAATTGCTTCAACCAAGAGAAGAACGTATTTGGATCCTGGCGTTGCAGAAGAAGCATCAATCGGGCTGTAAACCAATCCACAAAGCTGTAATTCCGAAGTGGACAGGAGAAGAATTCCATTCTATTAAATCGAAGAAAGAAAATCGTACGGCATAATTGTCCAGAACAGTAAATTTATCAATCAACCGCCTACACGATTGGCTTCGTTCTAGTCTGGTAAATTATTATTATATTAATCATACTAACTACACAACACTTTAAATTTGTAAATCTTGCATTCTTATCTATGTATTTTTAATCTTCCCCACAGTTACAAGAACCTTCACACCCTGAATTAAATTAATTACAAATTAAAACACACTATATAACTAAATTTAAATAAAGTATCAGAATAATCAACAATCGATTCATACAATCTATAGCTCAAGCATATGTTAATTAGAACATATATTATTCAATGTTAAAGAAGTAAACAAATAAAGAACCTTTATATATTGGCAAAATCTTGTTATTTGGAGTATGGTTTAATGAGCTAGGAATAAAAAAGTAACTGAATAAGTATAGAATAATTGGTTAACATAAACATTGAAATAACCTATAAGTTTCGTTGAGCCGATACTACAGCGCTTATAGCGGAATTATCTGACACCAAAGAGAGAGAGTAAAAATACAAAATTAGACAGAATTCTCTTCAAGGTATAATAGGGTTGAACGGAATTATAAAATAACTCATTAATTATTTAAGTTACAGGTACACAAACACTGATAGTTTTTAGAGAGCTAAGTTAATAATTAATTACTTACATCAATACATCCCACAACTCCAAATATCTCCGAGATTTACATAATTAAAATAATTCAAAACACATTGGCATAGGTGTATGTACAAATTGACAAACACAACAGTGGGGTTTTAAGGAGAGGAAACCCATTCCTGTACAATATACAACAGATAATATTATAAATGTATAGGACAAGATATGTTATAAAAGAATGAAAGTAACTAGACTGTTAACTGAATAGAAGCTGTGAATAAAAGCATAGTAACATGTTATGCATAGCACCCATGTAACATAAAGAAGTATTAAAATTGTCTCATAATAATAACAAATATTACTCAAATAGTCAAACAATCATGTAAGATAAGAAAAGGCAATAACTAAAGAGTTATTAGTTATCATTAATAAAACCAAACTTGAGAAAATAAGGTTAAAAGAATGTAAATTTGTATCAACCTAACATACACATTGTTGGTACAAATTTCACCTAAATTCACATCTATCAGTAGGAAAAGCCTACCTAAACCAAAATGTTTTGTGCCTTAAACCAAGAAGAACTGATAAGCTTTCTACAGGTACCAATATAAGATACCCAAAATGGATTTTAAATAAGAATTTAAGTAAATAAAGTGAACCAAAACCGACCAAAAGGGGATTCACTAAGTAAAACGTGAACAAAACCACTTTATAATACCAAATAGAAGTAAAAGGTTAATGTCTATACCACAAGTAAGGTGTAATGCCACTATTGTAATAGTATAAGAATATTATAAGAAAGGACATAATGTATTATAATCGTAATTAAGAACACCTGTCATGTGACACTAGGTGTAAGTAATGTTAGTCAATGATATACAATAAGGGACAGACCAGTGTACAAAAAACACTAAACCAATTATAAAGAGACTACTATGATTAAACTATTGTAACTAAATAATAGTAGAAAGAGATAAAAGAATACCAAATAATAATGGAAATAAGTGTACACCTCATAGTGCAAAATAGAGGTCAGAGAGAGATAACTATATAAGAATACAGCAGTTCTATAAGGAGAAATTTACCTCCAAACTTATAAATTTTGCACAATCATCTGGCGATATAAGAGCTTCTACAACAATGGACTCTGTAACAAAGAAAGAATTTTAGCTAACAGAGAAAAATAATTATCATTGCCAGTATCAACAAAAGTGCAAATTACTAAATGAAATAATTGCAATTTTATGGGAAATAATGTTATTAAACTAATTATGTACTTTATTAAGAACTTTTGTTTTCCGGCAGCTTCCAAAACTCTTTATATAAAAAATAATATAAACAAACTTATTTAGAGCTTCTAACAATACTTATCTTAAAATTATCATATGATTATACTTTCCAAAGGAAGCCCCTGATTTGAAAGCATTGACACATAATACTACTAATTAAAAATGATTCCAACTACTATGTTACTAAATTTTCTCATTTAAAATGTAAATGGGACTGTTAATAACTTTATATTGTTGTCATTAACAAGACAAAACAATCATTAATGGCTATTTTATCACAAACTTCAAAATCTCCTATAAAGCTTGCTCAATGAAATAGGACATTCCTGATGCAGAAAATTAACTTTGCCATAACACAAATTAAATAGGCTAACACCCAAACAAAAAAATGCTTTGAAAACAAAACATTAATGAAATATGGTATGAATTAATTGTGCTACATTCAAAGCTGATTTTCTTAATTGATTTAAAGTACCTATACAAGTCTAGTTTGTCAAGTAAAGATAATTTAGGTAAACCTAACACTACATATGAAACAAACATTAAATCAAATATGCTAATGTTACAAAATTCACAAACAGAAAAAAAAAATTTTAAATTATCTATAGGCTAAATTGCTTTGATTATATTACCTTCTCCACTTCATATGTTTTCCACATCAATATCATCTGATGTCGATACTACTGATGGTGCAATAATAGTCATTTTTTCCCAGTCAATTCTGGAAAGTTCAGGAGGAACCTGAAAGATCATTACAAAACTCATACATAATTTTTCACTAAGTTAATAATTATAATAATATTAAGCTAATAATTAAGAGAATAATTTATTTTCTTAACCTAGCACAATATTTGTAGGTTAGCACTATGAATTTACAAAAAGTTAATGGATTTTGTGTAAATTTCTAAAAAAAATTAAATTTACAGCATAATCTAGTAGTTATTTTATAGTAATCTATTTTAATTTAAATGAACTCAAGTCACTATTGCTTGGTTACATCCCTGCACTGAAGATTCCTGAAAAAGATTTCTAATATAATCACACAAACTCGAAAAACAAAAACTGTTCAAATGATTAACATTGAATAATATAATCCTGATTATAACGGTATTATAACTAGCAAATACATTACGGATAATTCATCCATACTCCGTATCATTTAAATCTACTATTAAGTATAACACACCCCATAAAATTTAGAATATTAAGATACTAATTTTTTAAAATTTCATGTGATATTAGTTGAGTATCATTTAGGAGGTTAAACAATATAAATACAATTCTACACATTAAGTTACAGATTATAAATACAGATAATAAGAAATTAAATAAAAATAACACTATAGGCCTACATCAATTATCGGGTTTAAGAACCTGCTGCTGTAAGCAGTGATAATTTTAGTTTAGTGAGCTTTAATCAGACTTGCATGCAATAATAAATTTTACATAAGATAAAAGAACGATGCTTTCTTTAGTCACCAGCAAAACCTTTTCTGTCTGCAAGTTAATATTATAAAATTTAAAAACAGCACAATTTTATTAAAAAATTTAATCGAGATTAAAAAGCTTTTTAACTCAAAAATTAAAGAAGTCACAGTTCAAATTCTCTTTTCACTTTTTCTTTTACCTGACAAATGTTAGTCCTTAATTTTTAAAGCAGAGCTGTGTTAAAATAAAATTTTTATGTCAAATAAATTACAATTTAATGGACTCGATGTTATGAAAGTAACTATGTGTACAAAATATTACAACAGTTTGCTTCCGTATTACAGTAGCCATAGGCCTATATTATAAATTTTGTTATATTAGGTGTTAAAATTAACCTTAACTTATTAAGTCATATCTTATTTAATTAATTACGTTTCTCTGAAAAATCCTGAATTTGAAAGTATATTTAGAGTAATATAGTGGGACTGAAGAATAAAATAAAATATGTTAACTAGTTAAATACGAGCAGAGTACAAATTAAATATATTATGGTAAGGCCTACCATCTTGTGTTAGGTAGGACCTCATTTTACGAATAAAATGACTTACAAATTGGATACATTACACAAATATAGGTAGGCCTATTTCATTTTTACAATTGAAAACGTACGCAGTCTAGCTAATATTTCTATAGGCTAATGGGTGTACTCAGTAGGAACTCAAGGCTTAGTACTTGTCTTCAGACATTTTATACTTCATATCAAAGCCATAGATTAAATTACTGGCAAAAAATTTAGGCAGAATTTATGAACAAAATTTAGCATAAATTTCAGGCCTAATCTACCACTCAAACTTACTTGATCAGACACTTGTGTGTGTCCTAAATCTTGTGAAATTCGATCGCATACATTTTCCGGAAACAGTCTTACATCTGTAAGAAAATTAAAATTATGTAATGTTCATACATGAATCACCATAAAAGTAATAAATGGAATTTTTTTAGAGTAGACAAAATAATTGTCAGACTTACAGGAGTATCTATAATAAAAAAAAATACTTAATTATATTGCAGTCAGTGCCCTCACATGGACTTTTTTTAAAACTCAGTTAATTAATCTTAGTTTTAAGTTAACTAGAGTTTAAGGGGTGATTTTATACACCAAATACAAGGTAACATGAATAAATTAACACTGAACTTACTACGTTCCCAGTCAAATATGAAAGTAAAGTATGAAAATATATGTAGACATGCACTATTGGTGTAAGTTCTGGAGCTAAAGATAATTCAACTGTGATACAGAACTTAGTCTATTATACTTAACACCCAGGCCTATAAACTTTTGATCTTTTTCTAAAAGTAATTAATTTTATTTCAGAGTTAGGTTAGGCTTACAGGCTAATCCGCAGTAAGTTTAGCTAAATCAGTTATATTATCATAGGCCAGACTTAATCTAAATAAAATTATTCTGTGTAAAGGTATCAGTAACTTGATATTTATACAGAATAAGCATTTAATACAGAATACATATTTCATTTAACTGGAGTCAGTTCCCTCACAGGGTCTTTTTTAAAAATGGGTTAATTAATTTTATATTTTTAGTTGATTAGAGTTAAGGGGTGCTTTTATACACTGAATATAAATAACAATTAAAACTATATGTACCTTTTTTTGCTGTACATCTCCTAGGCCTACTTTCACAGTCATCTGAAAAGTAAAATATGACAATTGATGTAGACATGCAAGTATCTGGAGCTAGAGACAATTTACTGTGATAAAGAACTTAGCCTATTATACTTAACACCCAAGCCTACATAACACAAACAAATTTTGATTTTTTCCTAAAAGTAATTCATTTTATTTCAGAGTTAGGTTAGGCTTACAGGCTATTCCGCTGTAAGTTAATCGGCTAATGCCCTGCTAGTTTGCTAGTTTTGTTAACATAATTAATCTTTCAGCGAAATCAGTTCTATTATCACAGGAACTTTGCTGTTGTTAATAATACATCAGCACAAAACTAACTGGAAGTTTATTCTAGTCCTAGGGTTATAGAATCAAAGTCTTATCTAAACACTGAACTATCCTTAACTGATAATTTCATGTTATGACATCCAACTTGCATACAATACAATAAATACTCATTTTCTTGTATACCACAAAGAATCTATGATTTCTATTCAAATATTATTATTCTGATATTTTCATTTTTCTGTTTTACCCTGCACTTTTCAAAGCAGGAATTACAATATTAAAGTTTTACAACAATGCATCTAATAAAATTATTCTGTGTAAAGGTTTAGTAACCTGATATTTATGTCACTATTGTATTAACAACTCGGAACACTAAGTGTGTTTGATATTTATGTAGCATAAGGTGACGCGTATATGACAGGTTTTATTAATGCAGTAAAGGAACAAATCTAATTTAAATAGTCTTTGTATTATTTTGAATTCAATTTTTTAAAGCAAATGATAATACCTTATGCACCTTTGTAAAGGTTTTTACTTATTGGGGATAAGTGAACTGAATTAAAACATCAAACAAATGATTTTTGTTTCACAATCAAAACAATACGCCTACTGTATTAAATTTATTATGGCAATTCTATTTACCCTAAAACACTACAATACAAAACTCCAGAATTTTTGTTTTTGTATAAATTGGCCCGCTAATAATGAAAAAATAAAATTGTATTAATTAAATTAGAATGCTAACTTGCTCAATTATTAAATTTTGGGCAGAACACAGTGCTATTAGGCATAGTTGGTTCTATAACAGATACGTGTTCGACAAAGTAATCTAGACATGAAACATAACCTAACGTATTTCTTTTATGAATTTTATGAAAAATGCTGAATTTGAAAGTATATTTAGAGTAATATAGCTGGACTGAAGAATTAAATAAAATTTGTAACTAGTTAAATACGAGCAGAGTTCAAATTAAATATATTATAGTAAGGCGTACCATCTTGTGTTAGGTAGGACCACATTTTACGAATAAAATGATTTACAAATTGGATACATTACACATATATAGGTAGGCTAGAGTAGACAAAATAATTGTCAGACTTACAGGAGTATCTATAATAAAGAAACTTTATTTAATTAAATTGCTTCAGTGCCTTACAGGGACTTTTTTTAAAAATTAGTTAATTACCCCTTGGGTAATTATGAAGATTCTCATCAATGCTGATATTGCGCTGATATATTTTTATTATATTCTTCTATGTTATATAAACATGAGAAAAATAATTTTAAACGGCGGTCGAACCTATTTACGGAGACAAAAAATTAAATTTTTACTCCCATAAGAACGCATGGCGTTAGCCTAGGTATATTGTATTAATTAAATTAGAATGCTAATTTGCTCCATTATTAAATTTTGGACAGAACACAGTGATATTATGTATAGTTGGGTCTATAACAACCGGTAGGCCTAGTGTACAACCCAAAGTAATCGAGACATTCATACATAACCTAACAGCTAATTTCCTACAAACAACGGACAACATACACTAAATAAATGATCATCTTACCTTTCATTATTATTCCTAGCGCCTCCAACATATTTTTACTTTGACTTGCAATCACAAACACTTCATACGAATTACAAAATTCTGTCCCACACACGTTAGCAAACTCAACGAATTACCGCACGAGACGACTAAACAGAATAAATTATGGCAGGTCCCAATATTTCGTTATACCAACTAAACAGAATAAAAACACACTTTCCTCTGTAGTGTCTGTCTTTTTTACACATGTTACAAATTTTATAGAATAATTATTACGAATGCCAATATGGCCGACTAACTACCCATATTTCATTATATACATTTGTATATATCGAACAGGTTGTCTGGCTTCAGCGTACAGCAAAAATACGATGTATAAAAATTTGTATAAGTTTTTCGTACGCTGACACACCATAACTTGGGCAAAATAACTTCTTCACCTAAAGATGTACTTATACAAGTTCCTCAAATTTGTTTTAGATACCCTGGGTAAAAATTGGCGTGTGATGAAGAAATTATGCGGCGCTAAGTCTATATATATATATATATATATATATTTATCTTTTTGGGATCATTGTTGATCACGCAGAAAATTTCCATGAATGTTGATTTTTGTATACAGCTTATTTCTCATTAGGTTTTAGTGCTACAACTTTCATTATTACATTAATGAATTCAGTGGCAAAAACCGTAAAAGAAAAGCATAACATTTTTTAATAATATTAAAAATAGTTAAATATTTTTAACGATTGATTGTTGATCACATATAAAACGATATTGTTGATCAGATATGTTGATCTGGGTGAGGGAACATAACCTCAAACCTTAAAAACGCGGGAACCATTTTGTGGCTCTGTACAAAATTCCTCTTGGATCAACCAAGTATGCTTTTTGGCTGAACATTCCCAAAGCGACAGCCAGATATACAAGACTGCAAGGTCACGCCTTCAAACCAAAACAAATGTGATGTAGACAAACGGAACTGACAGCGTTGCCAAGACTTGACAGCGTTGCCAGGAAAACTTTTTTCCTTGCGTGAGTAGTTGACGATTCATATTGTTCGCTCTCTACAGTTTTCGCACAGTTGTATAAATTCAGGTCGGGCCGCAACAGTCAGTTATTGTTGATCATGCGGTAAAGTGCAAAAACATTAACCGATAGTTGATTATTATTAATTTTTGTTTAGGTTATTAATAAAACTTAGAATAACCTCACAATAATAATTAATGTACTACATTAATAAAAAAAGGCAGTTCATTCCTATCACGTAGCAGAGTGGTTAGCGTCTGCCTTTCATATGGTGCTATGGTCCAGCGTTTGAAACTCGGTCAGGCTCGGCGTTTTTCACACGCTAACAAATTTCATCTGTCATTGTTATTAAATAAAACGTTTAGAGAAAACAGTAGTGTTCCAAATGATGTTCCATATCAACCGTGCACGCTAATAACCTCGTAGATGATTTCATAAATGGGGTGACATATGCATACTGATTTCTGACAGAAGTGAGGCGGAGATATTTTTGTAATATGTAAATGTTTACTTAATTTTTTCTATTTAGTGGATTTTTCTGTCTTCAGCTAAACGTCAGTCGTTTTATTGTCGTAAACACTAGAAATGATAAAACTTTGTTAGTGTAATTTCGTTAGGGTCAGAAATGTAAAACTAAGCTACCCGTAAAGAATAACGCTGGACGGGTTAGAAAAACTGCATACACTTATATAGCTGCTTACTTAATCTTAACATGAAAACTCTTTAATAACACTTTTGTTTTATTGTCAGAAAATAGTATTGTTCAAACAGATTGCATTAGGACAACTTTCGGTAATTTGATATTTTTTGGCAAAACACTAGTATGCGTCAGAGGACAGATCGTCTTGATATTTCAACCGATGGCATTTAATAAAAAATATTATAATCTGGAGAAAAGTCATAAATTCGTTATCAGGCTGATATCACATCAGGTGTTATATCAGCACAGAAAAGATTATTTATTTTCAAAATTTATGAGTAACAATAAACCCTTATTGCCGTGAACAACACGACCTAACATGAAATCACGATACCTATTGACATCACACAATTTCTTAACGTAGCTGGTGTAGCTGGTGGTTAACAAATGACAATCTCGCCTATACCTTGGCCAATATTACAGTTATTACCTTTATAAGCATGCTGACATGAAGACCCTGTCATTCATTCTGTACACATGCATTATTGGTTGAATTTTCATAGTTACAATCTGTTTTATAGATGTCAGTCCTTAAAGCTCAAATGGTACACCCTTGCGTGTATTTTGTTTGCCGCCGTATTTTTGTTGTTGTTTTTTTTTTTGCTAAATTTCATTGTAGGAATAGACTTCACCAAAATGTTTTCCATAAATCTAGATCAATTACTGCATTAAAAAATTTGAGGGATCTGTAATTCATTTTCAAATTGTATTTATGCGCGTTTCAGTGCCAACTTATTATCATTTATTATAGTCAACGCTGTTTTCACCATTTTCAATATGAAGATGTGATCGCATTTTAACGTTGTAATGATGTCTGACGACCTATTTGTGCTGCTCTTCCTTTTTATGGCGTTTTTTCTATAAACGTATTTGTAATAAAAACTGAAATACATGTGAATATCAAAACAACATATAATGAACTGTCTCATAGTTGTGGACTGTGTAATTAACTAGCACAAATTGAAAACGATATTCTACCGTCGGTTGTACAATTTTGTTTAATTCACTACAGAAGGAAAATTATATTTTTCCCACCAAATACCAAATAGTCGCCAATGAAAATCACATATGCACGGTACATCGCTCAATTGTGTACTTACAACAAACGTTGTAAAATATTTTTTGAATCAATTAAATTATTCTCCATGACAACGGAATAACAAGCCGAACAAAAAGCATGTTGTAGATACGATCATCTACATAGATGTAGGCCTGTAGGCCTACACATTTGGTAATATATTTCGAGAAGATAGTTTAAAACTCCGGCTGTGGACCCTTTAACGTATTTCAAACATATATTATTTTGAATGTCACAAAATTCTAGACGATAGCCAAATTTTAAAGGAGTTCGATTGCATGTAGCTGCCCTAGGGGGCTTTGCCCGTTTAGTTTTGCTCAAAAAGAACTCTGCCCCCCCCCCCAAATCAGCAAGTACTTTAATTCTTTTTCACCAATCCCCGGTTCAGAAAATTTCATTTGGTGCGTTTTCGGTTTAGTACGGATATTATTTTATGAACTATCCCTCATTATAACGCGGGGCCAGATTCGATTCAGTGCGGTACAACCTTTTGTACTTGTTATTAATAAAGTTTCCCATTTTAATGAAATATTTCAAATACGTTCTTCATCTGTCTCTACGTCTCCCGAAGTGAAAGTGATGATAATGGGGGTATGGGGTAGGAGTAATTTGACCAGTTGTGAAAGCGCAGCTATACTGTAAAGGGGATGGATGAGGTTCTTCACTTCAAAAGCTCTTGTGCTTGTATTAAAGAACAACTCAGATAATGAAAGGAGTTCGTGACTGGTTTGCTTGTTAGGAAATAGTGTTCACTACTTTAAAATCATCAAAACGTACTGACAGAATGCAGAGTTCAAACTAAGATTGAATTATTTTTCAAAAAATGTCAGTAGAATGAATGTCATTAATATTAGCCCGTTTCGTGTTGCATTGTAAGGTAATCGTTTATTTATATCACTTAAAAAGCTAAACAATTAGGCCTATGAAATAAAAACTTTTAACAAACTTTAGTATGTATGTCACGTCTTCTTCAGTGAACCTTTTTGTCTTGTGTCTACAAACTTTATCGTGTTTAACACAGACAGCATAATTACAGAACGTACTAGAACCGTGTCAACTCGTTTTAAATGTAAACAGGGCCAACAGTCATATTTTCCAAAATTCCGACCCTTACGTGCGTAACACAGGAAAATTTTTCATTGTTATATTTTCGTCTTAGAGTTACATATATTTTCTGTGTTTTCTATAATACCCTATTATGATAATTCTGTACTTGCTCTAGAACCAAACATGAGACACATTATCGAGTTCGTATTGTATATTAATACACAAATATTTTACGCCACCACTACGGTAATAGGTTTACACGATTGTGAATGCTATGTAAACTAACATAAGGTTTCAGGTTGTTGAATAAATAATATAAGACTTTCAGAACCGAATAACCATGAAACGCATATTTGTTTATGAAAAATACGTTCTCGTTCAGTGCAGTTTCATTTCGTGCGCAAATGTTTGGGAACGAATTAACCGCACGAAACAAGGGATTGGTATCTATTATTATTATTAATTTTTTTTTTAGAATATGTATGTAAAGTTGCATCAGCTACAATGGTCATTACAGTCTGGAGCCCATTTGGAACTGTTACAATAGCTTTGCTAGTTAAAAAAATTTCCAGCCTAAACAGGTAATCGCAACCCGAGACCTTCAACGTATTAATGAATGGCGATCAACCGACTGAGCCATCAATCAAGGCGTCCGTTGATCTAAGACTTTTTACTACGCTATATTATTTGTTTATTTTTATTTCAGCCATCTGAAATAACCAATACACAAGAGCACAACCACCGGGCTGTGGACATTTAATTTTTACGTAGATTCAGAACCTTGGAAGTAACGTAAACACTTAACAGTGAATACGAGCCGGTTTTGTTTAATTCTGCTATACCGGGGGTCTAACACACAATGACAGGCGATGTTAACCAATACATCAACTGACAGAGGGTTAGTTGGTTTTGCCACCGCGGTTCTTTAACACACAAAAAATCCATTCGTACAAAAACAGCATACCTTATGAACACAGTACAGTACTACAAAAAAAAAAGACTAATCATATAGCTTCGAATATTTTCCTGGTAACTGAAGTTTTTTTCTGTTAAGTCTACAATGAAATCCGTTTCCCGATATTCCTCGTAATTCCTAAATAGTTTGCACTCAATTAGCACAAAATTTACTTATTCGTAATACCGTTACAACCAAATATATAGAAATATTGTCAAACAAAGTTGCATGATTGGGCCAAATTTCTTCTTCTTCTTCACTTCAAGGATTAGGCTTTCAGCCTGTTCCGTCTTCACAACCACCGTTTTCTTGGTCTGCCTCTATCTCGTTCTCCAAGAGGCTTATACTGGATTATCTTTTTTGGTATTATCGAGTCACCCATTCTATTTATGTGTTTTATCCAGTTTTCTTTCTTTTTTTTTAATTTTGTCGTTTATTAAGTAGATATCCAGCTCTTGCCTTATGTCTGCATTTCTTATGTGATATCTCAGGCTGGACATGTTGACTCCCTTAAAAATTTTATTTCGGCAGCTTCAATTCGTTTTTTTCTGATTTTGGGTGAGTGTCCACGTATGTACTCCCGTACATCAATACTGGTGCAGCCATAAAATTTCATTTCTGTATCTTTTCGTACTTTCTTTCCCAGAGTCTTACACATTGTGGTATCTGTTTATTTTATTATCGATATTGTCTTCATATTCATAGCTTACGTTGCACCCTAGATAGCTGAAGTGAGATATTTTTCCAATAATTTTATTGTCTATTACTATTTAAATGCCATTATTTTAGTCTTTGTCGTGGAAGTTTTTAAATTACATTCATGGCAAATTTTACTGAGTTGGTACACTGATTTTTGTAATCCACTTTCCTTTTCTTGTAGGATGACTTGATCGTCAGCAAACAAAATAATATTAATGGAGAAATTATCGGGAAGTAAGTAGATTCCAGGACCAGTTCGTTGTTTCCGTTGCCTTACATCGTCAATACGAGTATATAGCCGTATGTTAAATAAAGTGAGTGACAAAGAAACTGCACCCTTTTCTAATGCCTTTGTTAAGAGTAATAGATTCTCTTTTCTCCTTCTCAGTGTTTATAGTAATGTCCGTTCTTTCACATAGGCTTCCTATTACTTCTATTATATGATGTGGGTATCCTCTTTGCTCTAATATTTTCCACAATATATCTCTATTCTCATGATCATATGCTTTTTCACAGTCTATGTAGGCAATATGTGGCTCTAGATTGAATCTCTTCTTTTTTCGATCAATTGGCGTATAATTGTGACATTGTTACCACAGGATCTTCCTTTTCTAAATCCAGATTGTTCAAGAAGGAGAGCGTTTGCAGTATTCTTCAGTCTGTTATTAATTATCCATGTATATAATTTGTAGGCCGTATTCAAAAGGCTTATTTCTTGATAATTTCCACAGTCATTTCTATCCCTTTTTAAACAGCCTCTGCTATTCTCCAAAAATCTGGAATAGTGTTTGTTTTCCAGCATGCATTAATCAAATGCCAAAGTTGTAGTTTTAATAGCAGTCCACCACTTTTTAAGAGTTCTGTGTTAATTCCATCGGGTCTTATTCTTCATTTGGTCTAGAACATTTGTTAATTCTTCTAAACCTACACTATTAAGAGAGCAATATAATTGTATGTAGCTATGTTTTTCTTTCTCGAAAACGGCTCTAACGATTTTCTCGGAAGTTGGTACTTAAGGGTGTTTTGACACCAGGAATTGATTGGACTCGGTCTCATTCTCCGCAAAATTCGTCAGGGCCACATCTGAGGGCCTTTATTTTAAAATATCGCGGGACCGATAACGCGTAACAATTAATTATTGCTAAGCAACTGTAATTTCTAACCAGCTTTCTTAACCTACAGATAAATAAATTACAGAAACCGTCGATAAATGCAAACGGCGCAGTATCGATATGTATATATATGAAAAAGAATAATTAGCTGTTCCAATCAATGTAAATAAACAAAATAAGAGTTGAGACGAGCAATAATTGTTTACCCTATCTAATTATATTAAGCGAGCAATAACGTATTTAATTTATAACGTGTTCCCTGTACGCTGTTGTGTTTTCTGTATTCTCTGAGGTAAGCATTAGTACACGGACACGTCATGAACAAAAAAATTAAAGGATTGTATTGAAACATTCGAAAAAGGTTGTTAGTAAGCTAAAGTTAATAATAATTTATGAGATTTTTGAAACTGTTGCTTTTGCTTCTTTGTGACTTAAAACAGAAAGGTACGTTTTATTATAGAGTAAAACGCTCGGGTTGGTGCATGGGGTATGTTACCTAAATATGGATTACACAATATGGATCAAATACGTCGTTCTATAGGAAATCCTAATATAGCCTTTGGTGGAAAGATTGTTTCTTTGGAGGAGATTTCCGGCAATGTTTGCCCGTTCAACCTCGTGCTAACCGCAGTGAGTTGGTAGACCTTTCGATTAAGGAAAATAGACTTTGGCGTCATTTTAACTTCTTTTCACTGACAGAAAATATGCGTGTGAATCCAGAGCAAAGAGACTTTGCTGAATATTTATTAAAAGTTGGCAATGGAGACTTGCCAGCAAATGCTATGCATGAGATTTTACTACCAGAGGATATTCTTTCCAACGGCAATCTTACTGAAGAAGTATTCAGAGACTGTCTGGCTAAAAACAGATATGAAAATAAGAAGGACAGGGCTATACTAGAACCAATAATAAAGATGTTAATAAAATTAATGCAGAAATTATTGAAAAGCTTCCTGGAGAGTGCAAAGTTTACAACAGTTATGATTCTGTCAAAGATCAACCAGAAGGAGGTCTCTAATTTACTTCTGAATTCCGTTGAAATGGCTGATCTACCACCACATGAACTGAAACTTGTAAAAAATACAATAATAATGCTCTTGCAAAACTTGGATGTCTCCGAAGGACTATGCAATGAAACAAGGTTAATAGTTACTGAGTTGTGTAACAATATTATTAAATCAAAGATTATCACTGGAGAGAATGCACGCCGAGAAGTCCATATCCCAAGAATCACATTAGATTCTAGCAAAAATCAAGTTGGATGTACTATGCAACGACATCAGTTCCTCATAAGACCTGCTTTTGCTTGACCATCCACACAGCTCAAGGATAAACATTTGAATCGGTTGGTATCTACTTACTTATATCAGTTTTTATGCATGGAACGTTGTATGTAGCATTTTCTAGAGTAAAAAGACAAATCAGCTTAAAAGTTTGTAACTTAATAAAACGTAACAAGTTCTTTTGCCACCAGAAAATCCTCACCATACACGAAATGTTGTATGGAAAGAAATACTAAATACTAGAAGACTTTACTCTAACTTTCCAATAATTTTGTATTATACTGTATTTTGTATTATTCTGTTTACTTTATTTTTTGTGTATAATGCAATTGCTATTATTTTAAATGTTTATACAATACACGTATAGTTTCTGTTTACGCTTACAAATTTCTGCTTATGTTTACAAATCCTAGACAATTTAATGTAAAAATAATCTGTATATACATAAATAAATACCAAAACCGAGCAAAGCACGGTTCCCCGATATTGTTATGTTATCCCCAAGATATATATTGCTATTAACAACCGGAAGAGTGATGGTTATATCTTGCCTTCCTGTATTATTTACCTCCTCATTTGTCATGTGAAATTGTGCATTATCTTTCTCAGTTTTGTTAGGCTGTTTCAGAAGTTAATATGTTACTTCTTGTCTTCCATGAACGTCTGCTTCTATGTTAGATGTCAGTACATCCCCGGAGTCTTGGTGTGTTTTCCTAATTACTAAAAATTGGTCAGAACCTGTCACTACCTCTGAAAAGTCTAACGTCTTGTACACTTGTGTTCAGTTTCTTATTGACCCTAATATAATCTATTATTCATCTTTGCCCTCTCGCACACCACGAATACTTATGTATGTCCTTTTTTCTAAAAAGCTGTTTGTTATTTTTAATTCATTATAGGAATCAAAAGCACCTCAGCTCATGTCCATTAGAGTTTAAAGTCTGCTCTCCAAACTTGCCTACAACTCCTTGAATTTAATTGGCGAATCTCCTATTCTGGGGTTTAAATCTTAATTTATTACCAAGTAATTGTTGGGATTGACTTTAATTTTCTTCTGCAATTCCTCATAAAATATTGCTGTATTTTAGTACATTCCTTTCTTCCTTCTTCTTGTGTATATACACCTACCACAACAAGATACCTTCTGTCTATCTTAAATCTCACTATTATTATTCTACAATTGAAATAAATATAGTTTTGTATTTTATTTCTCCATCTCTTATCAGTCGTAACTGCCACTCCACTCTGAGCTCTTGTTGCTGAGTCTATGGCGCTGTGCAACATCAAACAATCTTTTGTACTTTAAAGTTTCTTCTTTGTCTCTGTTATTACAACAATGTTTATTACAGCTGAAACTTCTATTGTATTTTTTAACCATTTCATTGTTAAAGAAAAATTAAGAGACATTCCATAAAGAATATCTCATTTTATAGTTTAATATTAATGGTTCCTGCAAACAGAATTTGAATAGAACGGAATAAAATAATGGTTACTTCATTCAAGTGGAAAAAGTATGGAAGAGTAAAATGTTAATTTTACGATCACTGTCCCTTTCATTACAGTAACTAATATAACAAAACGGTTGATTCCCCATTGTGTGATATTTTCTCTTTTCCTGTCAAAGCTGAAATTCGGATCTTTTTACAGAAACTTTCAACTTAAGAGGGTCTTTAATAAAAAGAAAAAAGCTAATTAGATTATTGACAAAAAGCTAGGTGGTGGTGTATCCTATTTGTGAGTTAAATAAAATTTTGCATACGATTGATCAAATTAGAAATCATGTACCTAAATTTCGTGGAAACACAATATATTCTCACCAATCTAATCTTTAGCCAACCCTCGTTTGTCACATTTCGGTTGATTCAATAAGCTTATCAGTTTCTATCACAAGTTAAACCCTGTGAATAAAATAAAACGCTTCAATTTAGTTACTAAACTTTGGTTTCCCTATTTTTTCTTAGCTTGTTTCGAACAGACTCTATGTGTTATATAGTCTATTTTGCATGATTGAATGATAAAGTAATATAAATTTTACGCGGGAACTTATGGGACAAAGAGAACCACTGATAACAAAAGTCACACTATCCTGGAATCAAATCCAATAGCCAATAAGCCTACACCAAGGAAAAGTTAACACTAAATATAAATCACAGACTTTGGCACACTGTACAGGTTTTTATTACAAGAATCTACAAGGATGCATTAAAAATAACAATTACCTATTTTTTTTAATGTAGGAGTCTTTTGCACTTTTTAGATATTATTATTGAATTTGGAACACTTGTAATCACCATTCCAATTAAGGTTATACAAAAACGAGAAAAAAATAAAAATACATTTTGAAACATAAAAATTGTATTCTAACAAAAATAAATTATTATTATTTTAACAAATAACAGTAATTAAATTAAGCATAGCAAAAACTCTAAAATGAAATCTCACAAAAAAGAGAAAACTCCATTACCAATTAGAAAGTAAATATTATTATCAATAATACAAAAAAATAACTTCTTGTCTTTTAAGACATTAAAAATTAATAAAAAATACAATGAATAATAGATAGCAAGCAAAATTAATTTCAAAAACATGAGGAAACAAAAAAATTATTTAAAGTTACTTCACGTAAAACACAAATTGAGATAATTAGCTGCACTGTCATTTTTTAAGTGTGGTACTAGACAAAGTTTAGAAGAAAAGATTTGTTTGTCTTACAATAAAGTACAATAATAATAAAAATAATATACAATTACGTCCAAGTAAAAAAGTTTGCACTAAATATAAATCACACAGACTTTGGCACACTGTACAGATTCTTATTACAAGAATATACTACAAGGATTCATTAAAAATAACAATTACCTATTTTTTAAATACAGGAGTCTTTTGAACTTTTTAGATATTTTTATTGAATTTTAAACACTTGTAATCCTCATTTCAATTAAGGTTATATTAACAAGATAAAAAAATAAAATACATTTTTAGACATGGAAAATTGTATTCTAACAAAAAAAAATTATAATTATTATTTTAACAAATAACAGTAATTAAATTAACCATCTCAATAACTGTAAAAAGAAATGTCACAACAAGAGGAAACTAATTACACTAACGACTAATTAGAAAGTAAATAATTAAAAATATTATTAACAATAATACAAAAAATTAACTTCTTGTCTTTTAAGACATTAAAACACTAATAAAAAATATAATAAGTAGTAGATTACACACAAAATTAATTTAAAAACACAATTTTTTCCAGAAACAATTAATTAAAGTTACTTCAAGTAAAACACATAAATTGAGACAATTAGCTGACAATTAGTAATATTTTATATGCTGATTACTTCTGTGGTTTTTAAAAAACTTTGTAGCAAATCGTACAATTAACGGATCAGTTTGAGCAATGAAACTAAATTTATCTTTCAACATTGTTGGAAATATGACTTTTTTCAGTGACTCAGAAACTTCAGGAACATCTGGGATTAACATTAATGAACACGTTTTTGCAACTCTGTTTGTTCTTTCGCAGTTATTATCATCAAATCCTTTATTATTGCAGTGCCTGTAGTGTAGATACATATTTTCTTTTTCGAAAAATCCAAGACATTTTGTGGAAACAACGTGAGTCAATGAATTTACTGTGTATTTTGAATTAGCTGGTCTCTTCATTGGTATGAGCTTTTCAGTTTCCCTTGTTGGTTACCTTCAAGTTATAATCACAATTACCTTTCTTTCTCAGTTTGTCAGTAATAGCCATTCTTTTCCTTTTTATTTCCTTTAAATTTTCATCTAAAATCATAGTATATTCTTTTAATTTTTCTTCAAATGGATGATGTTTTACAATGTTTCTAGCACAATTTGTCACTAAAATGTGACAAAACCGGCAACAGTTTTTTCTATCCCATTTTCTTTTTTTCTTATTATCATTAATAGTTTCTTCTCTACAATCAGCATTTTCTTGGTCAATAATAATTGATTTTTCTTTTTTTTTTACGGATATCTGCCAATATCAAACACCCTGCACAGTTTGGTGCCTCTACAATAGGAGTACAATAATCACTTCGAAAATTTAGAATATCGAATGCATCACTTTCTACAAATTTAACATCGTTATGTTCATCTACACCTTCAACATTGATATGTTCATCTACAACTTCCACTGCCACTTCTGCTTTATTTTCCTGAAACAGACACAAAAACGGTAGTTACATTTAATCATTTAATAACAATACAATATAATCTGCAGAACAATGAAAAATAAAATCTCCCTTCCCACCCTAAATCAGGTTAAACTTAATTTAACAGTGGTGCTGAACCGCTAAGACAAACAATATTTTCCAATAATGGACTGAAAAATATTTAAATTTATAAAAAACTTAATTTGAATTCATGAAACGTAATGATATTATATGTATGCATATACATATATTACGTTATATATATTACATATACATTTCGTTTTAATTCAAACAAAAAACAGGGAAATATCATCCACTTTAGTATTTCTTACTATGACCGGCCTGTAAGTCAAGATAATTCAATTTAGAAATGTATATTTTCTGTTAAATTTGTACAGTACTGTTAAGTTTTATGAAGTGACACTGTTCCATCTTTCCAGATGATGTAAATTGGGGTTGAAGAAACCTTTAAGTCAAGACATAAAAATGATAGCCCTTATACAGTTCATGTTAAGGGTGCAGTTCACGTTGGTAGATAAAAACCATTTCAAAATATGCTGTTTCAAATTTATGTAGGGATAGGTAGGGTAATTGTAAACACTAGGGAAATTTAGTTTACAGACAATCACTATTGGCTACAATGTCATTACATCATCTGTTGAAGTTCTCTCCAAAACTGCAGAGAAGTTTTAACAACTGCAGAGTCCTGACAAAAGTTAAAGAAGCTGAAGACAGCATCAAGAAAGAAAGCTAGAACAAATCAAGAAGAAATGTCTAGGAACATTAAAGAAACAAATCTAAGAAGGGACTTAAAAATTAAAAATTAAACATGAAAAACAAAACAAAGATTCATTTGCAATAAGTTTTTTGAAATACAATACAACAGAAGTAACATATGAAATATTAAAATGGCAAAAAATTCAACTAGGAAAATTTATCTTGTTGATTTCATTGGGGGACCAAGAAATAAAACTCACTACAAGTATGTTTGGAATGATGACGATAGATGATGAATGTAGATTTATGTCACAGGATGTCAACGTAAAGATTAAACATTGACACCAACGTTGTCACCACTTATTCCAAAACTGCTATTCGCTTTGCTCTCGACGAGGCCTTTCGGTGTTTGCACAGTCTTTGGGTCTTAGGTCGTTTAAGAGGCCTTTCAGTGTTTCCCACCATCTTTGGTCATTTAAGACCCGAAGATGGTAAAAACACCGAAAGGCCTCGTCGAGAGCGAAGCAACTATCAATTTTGCAATAAGTGGTGACAAAGTTGGCGTTAAGATGCCTGCTAATAAAACTAACTTGACTGAAAAATTAAATTTTTACAAAAAGTTATATTAAACGAAAATGATGAAAGTAGTATTAGATTTGAACAAATATTGACAGTTTTACCCAATCCATAAATGAAGGAAATTAATAGACACATTTTCTACGAGTACCCTGGATGTGTTCCTGTTTTTGAAAATGATACATTTTAATTTATTATTTACTAGTGTCATTTCTTTATAATGTTTTTGTGTTTTAAAAATGATAAACTTTTATGCTGTTACTTACATGTTGTATTATGTAACCATAGCAACATATCTTTATGATTTTTAATAACCATAATATCTGAAGTATCTTGTTTCCATTAACTTTTCATACAAGCCAAGATTGGATAATTGTAAACATGCAGTTGGGATTAAAAACGCAACACAAAATAGTACAGTTGAAATGTTATTAGCTTTAATTAATTAATTAAATTGTTGACATACTGAAGAAACTGTCACTTACCAGTTGCAAATATATACAAGGGTTTACCAGGATGTCGTCTGATGTACTCAGGCAGAGAAACACGACAGGCATTGCAATGACAAACATCTATTTTGTAGGCACAAATAAATGTTGCTTTATTTTTTATAGCATGACAAATTGTTTACTTTTCAGTTTATTCTTAGAATATCATTCTGAACAACAGTTTTATTAATTTGTATTTAGATATAAGCTTACGACTAATTAATATAAGTTAAACGGAAACCAGCGCTTTCACACACCCACACATACTATTACTTAAACTTTTAGAGATCTCATTTTATAATTTATAGTATTTTAGTAATTTGTATTGGATTTCAAATATATGGTGGTATTCAGCAGAATGCTTAGCTGTTCGAAGATTTGATCCGAAATCGTCCCCTCCGCATTGTTGTCTCGCACTTTTTGTTTTACACAGTTATTATTGCCGAACAGTTATTACATTTTGGTTGGTCACCACACAGTCTGTTTATATTATGAATCATTTTTTATCTATTTTAAATCATTTGAAGTTTTGTTTAAAACACATGTTGCACTGCGGTATTTATATTTTAGGTTGCGGGCGCCCGCGATTTATGTTTCGAAACTTTTATGTATATATTGCTCGCGCGAGCGTTGAAATGAGACTGTCTAAATTCTGAAATGTACACAAATTCACATTTTGGTTTTTCTGCGGGCCAAAACGGTACGCAGTCGGCGGCGACCGGAACTGCCCACGTCTGTCTGGTGTTGAAATTAATTGCCGACTGGCTTTGTTCACTGGGTGCCACAACGCTGTTGGCGTCGACACACCTACATTCTTGTTATGCAATGCTCTGACGTCAGATGTTATGATGACTCGTTACACAACTTGTTAATTGGTTTTGTATGCGTTACTGTCTGACCTTGGTACAAATTGCTGGTTGTTGACAATGTCTTTTAAAATATTACTGGCTATTCGTCACGTATGCAGTTACAGCAGTGTTGCCACGGTTAATTCTGTTGCTAAAAATAAATATACCTTTGTTCATAAATTCCGTCCCTACCATTTGAAAAACATTATCGGTTTTATAAAAAAAATACAACTTTCCTTGTTACCCCAAGTAGGCCAAAATGCCACGTTACAATACCCCCCTCAATGAGATATTTTATGCCGAAACATAAAAAGTCTCATTGATACATTCGTACTTGCTAGAGGGATCAGCTAGGATATGTCGCCACAACCCCCCGTATAGTTTACAAAAATATAATCAACTCACCCTTGGTCCGGTGACTGTGACCGCATCTGCATGACAATACTGGACTTCTCTCTCGAGATCCCAACACCGTAGAGTCAGACAGATACTTAACGCCCCTGCTCTGACGCGCAGGCCAGCTCAGGTCCGCCGCCACAGCATCACCCAACACTGAAACAACAAATCAAAGTATCAAATAGTGGCCTTATACAAACACCATATCCCCAACTGATCTGTTTCCCCTAGCGGTGCTGGTTTGCGCTAAGAAGCACTGGTTCTGTCTATTACTTATTTCTAACATATCAGATACCTACTAACAACATGAAAACCCCTTTTAAAATTCCATCTCCTTCCTCTTATTAACTTTATACCAAAATTCAAATCATTGCCCTGATTCCCATCAGAATTTAATTAAACATTTCCCATTACCATATTACATTTCTCTCATCCCCAATTTAGAATGCATTTAAAATATAGCTAAATTCATAAAATTCTCTAGTACTAATAAACACAATATAACATAAGAAACATAGTACATTAATAATTCACATTGTTATTATCATCTTAAAATAAACAATTTATATTTAAAACTCACACACTTTACATCATTGAATTTGCGTATAAAATCATAAAATTATCTTTTAAACTCACTTTCTTGTTGTTACTTCGTTTCTCCAATTTTTTTTTTTTTTTTTTTTTCTTTTTACTCATCGAAAAATTTATTTTATTTTTAGCAAAAATCTTTAAACACAGAAAACTTATTATTATATTTTTATAATCCTTATTCCTAACATACTACATACAATCAACACAATAAAACATAATCAACACAATATATAGAATATCTAGTGCATCTATTTTTTCAAATTTTAATAAAAGTATTCAATAGCGAGTCATCATTACTAAAATGCAACAAAAAATTTTTAAATCGTTACCCAACTTGGGTAACCTCCCAGCCACACACACTATGACCCCCCCTGGACTATGGCGTCCAGTTGCGTCCACAAGGACTGAGGTTTTGGAGGAATGTTACATCTCCGTGTCCTTGCTTCTGCGTTACATTTGAAATACTAGATATCATCATACCTTTGTTTATAATTATACGCCCCTAATACGGTTCTACCACCTGTCTCTGCTACCCCTACGCGGGCAGAGTGGCAGCCGCTGTTCCATAGTTTGGTGATTCCCCTTAATTTCACCCCCCATCAATTTCAAAATACACCTTTACAATGATAACAGCTATGGCCAGTTATGGTCAGCGCGTAATCGTAATGTGCCCCAACCATAGCTGTTAAAGCTAAACCAATTCCACGGTCAGGGTTCGGTGAGGCCGTGACCGCCCGAAAAGTTGGGGAATCACAAGTATAATATGTTTTTTTTTTTTTTTAAATAAAAATTTAAATTACATGACATTTCTAGTCTTGGTGGTATTATATAAAATATTATATAAAATACATAATGTGTGTATAAACAATAGTAACAATTTATAATAATAGAATATAAAAATGTCTGTTTATGTATGATAATTTTAATATGTACAAATACATCCATCATCACTCAGCTAGATAATACTTTTTTAATTGGGTCACATTATAAGTTCCTTTTATTTCTCGAGTTTGCAAATCTATTAAAATATAAGCATTCTCCATTTTCACTTGGCTAACCTCATATGGACCGTCATACAATAGGAAGAATTTCTTAATTTCAAAATTATTATTAACATTAAAAAATTCAATCATACAACATTAAATCACAACATTTAACCATCTCAAATTATTCATTTCAATTGATTATTAAACGCAACATATTTCAATTATTATCAAAATTTACAAGGCATCAATTATTGTCTTCATAATAATTTATTTAAACTGCAAAATATTAATAATATATATACACAAATGAATTCACAAATTATTTACAAATCATTCGTCAAGAACTGTTCAATTGTTTCACACTGCATACGTCCAAATCTGCAAGGTCGTTACCAAAATTTACAATATTTACCAATGTCTATACACCGATATTTTAGTTCAACCTCCATCGTTATATATATATCTAATGTATTTGTAACATGCATCATTGTTATACACACTCAATTTATTATTACTATCATTATAGTAATCATCCATTACCTTTATTCCATTCATTATGTCATTATAATTGATAGGGTTATTCCCTATTAATATTTCATACAACTTGTCAACATAAGTTATTATTGTCCAGTCTCCATCGGTAAATACATTCATGATTGGGTTAATTACTTTTGTCAGATAATTATTTACATTATTCTTCAAGTATACTGTTAAACTTTCTCTCCATTCGTCATACTTTCGATTCACATTATATAATTCTGTTACTTGATTAACATACCATTTTCCACTTATATCTCTCTCACCACAATACCAAATCATACTTTCAACATCATTATTACAGACAGAGGGTACAACATTATACGACATCAATACGGGACTCTTTCCCTTCTTAAACAACACTTGTGAACACCTTGGTTCAGAAAAATTAATAGGAAAATTTACCGCCTGCCCCGCATACTCTACTCTCTCTTTCCACTTTCTCTCTAACTCATAATAATTTCTCTTTAACTTGTATAATTCTATTTCTCTATTTGCATACAACTCTCTATATAAATCTCTCTCACTCACATTAGTTAATATCTGATTAATGGTTACATTTAAGTCTTTTCTGACTTTAATTATTTCACGCTCATGTTCTGCTTGTTTATTCTTTAAACTAGTAACATTAATGTTAATTGCATCAACTTGTTCACAATTACTTCTGAATGCATCATTTATATTTTCTTGTATTTCACTTTGCTCACACTCATTAATTAAACATTGAACATTACAGTCCATTTTGTCATTTGGCTTTTTGATTTTATCATTACATTTACTTGTCAATGTGTCAAATTCTTGATTTGTCTCTAACATTATTTTTCTATCGTTTCTCATTTCGTCTTGTACATTATTTATAACGCTAGTCAGTTCATCTCTCACTCCAACAATAACCTCATTCATACTTTCCAAACGGTTGTTCATATTTATTGCACTCGCTCTCAATTCGCTCCTCACATTTATAAACTCGTTATTTAAATCAGTTAGTTTAACATTTATAGAATTTACTCCTGATTTAATCTCAGTTTTCATTCCTGACATTTCATTTTTCACTCCTGACATCATCTCCATCATCAATGCTAATTGGTTAAATATATTTATATTATCGCTTACTTTTGCGTCTACTGTCTCAATCGTTAATTCGTGTGTTGTATTGTCTATACTTTCGTCAATATTTGTCGATATTAAATCGTCTTGCGTAACATTGAGAATTGACCCCTCCCCAACATCTTCACATAAATTTACACTCTCGCTTTTCTCTGCCATTTTTCGATCAGTTTGTAAATTTGTATTATACTAATTTACAAAGTCACTGTCAAAGGGCGCCATTGAAATGTTATTAGCTTTAATTAATTAATTAAATTGTTGACATACTGAAGAAACTGTCACTTACCAGTTGCAAATATATACAAGGGTTTACCAGGATGTCGTCTGATGTACTCAGGCAGAGAAACACGACAGGCATTGCAATGACAAACATCTATTTTGTAGGCACAAATAAATGTTGCTTTATTTTTTATAGCATGACAAATTGTTTACTTTTCAGTTTATTCTTAGAATATCATTCTGAACAACAGTTTTATTAATTTGTATTTAGATATAAGCTTACGACTAATTAATATAAGTTAAACGGAAACCAGCGCTTTCACACACCCACACATACTATTACTTAAACTTTTAGAGATCTCATTTTATAATTTATAGTATTTTAGTAATTTGTATTGGATTTCAAATATATGGTGGTATTCAGCAGAATACTTAGCTGTTCGAAGAGTTGATCCGAAATCGTCCCCTCCGCATTGTTGTCTCGCACTTTTTGTTTTACACAGTTATTATTGCCGAACAGTTATTACATTTTGGTTGGTCACCACACAGTCTGTTTATATTATGAATCATTTTTTATCTATTTTAAATCATTTGAAGTTTTGTTTAAAACACATGTTGCACTGCGGTATTTATATTTTAGGTTGCGGGCGCCCGCGATTTATGTTTCGAAACTTTTATGTATATATTGCTCGCGCGAGCGTTGAAATGAGACTGTCTAAATTCTGAAATGTACACAAATTCACATTTTGGTTTTTCTGCGGGCCAAAACGGTACGCAGTCGGCGGCGACCGGAACTGCCCACGTCTGTCTGGTGTTGAAATTAATTGCCGACTGGCTTTGTTCACTGGGTGCCACAACGCTGTTGGCGTCGACACACCTACATTCTTGTTATGCAATGCTCTGACGTCAGATGTTATGATGACTCGTTACACAACTTGTTAATTGGTTTTGTATGCGTTATTGTCTGACCTTGGTACAAATTGCTGGTTGTTGACAATGTCTTTCAAAATATTACTGGCTATTCGTCACGTATGCAGTTACAGCAGTGTTGCCACGGTTAATTCTGTTGCTAAAAATAAATATACCTTTGTTCATAAATTCCGTCCCTACCATTTGAAAAACATTATCGGTTTTATAAAAAAAATACAACTTTCCTTGTTACCCCAAGTAGGCCAAAATGCCACGTTACACAGTGTCAATTAGTTTACAGTTGTTCCAATTTTTGTTTTATAATTACCCCTAAGATGTTGGGGTAATTGTAAATTGAATTTTAGAAGGTTTCATTTAAACAATTTTTTGTATGCAACATAAGAAGAAAAGACTGAAATAACTATTAATTACAATTAATTTAATTTTGGAGACCTATACATGATTTTTAATAAATAAAAATATGTTAATCCTTCATATTTCGTTTACAATTACCCACCTAATCTTAATGGAATGATACAATATTTTAATAGCAATATTAAAATAACTTAAAAATACAGCTAGGAGCAAGTTGTGCCAATGCATCACATGTTATTTATCTGTTTATTTATTTAATAGGAACATGTAAAAACAATTTTATGCCATTCTAGTAAATCAGTAAAATTTTATCACTTTGTTTCACAACAGTTGATAGTCCCTGTCACAAAACAACCTGCTTTTGCCATGATAATGAGCTTTCATTTAGCACAATCCACTCGAGAAACAAATCTACATTTTTATCCAAACAGTTGGTTCAAAATTTCAGAAATGAAATTTACCACAGAATCTATTAATTTTACCCTGAACTGAATATTTACATTAGCTAAACTACACAACACCTAGAAACTTAACGAGAACAAAATTAACTCTGTAGAATATAATTTAAATGACTCGTTCTACCTGACTTGAATAATGCAACTGACTACTTTGCGAATTCTTAGAGCATTTTGGAACTACTGTGTTAAATGTAGGAAACATTCATAAAATATTATGCTCTTAGATTTCAGCACTAATGTATCGACAGACTTAATAACATCAAGTTGATTTCACTTCATGCAGTAAACATAAATGATAAATACACAGACGTTAATTATAACTTCTATTAGAACAATAACAACTAAAATGAAACAACATAACAATATATGATACTACCTCACTTTATGGCACTCTAATTAACATATTTAAAACTGATACTTTTTTATAAGTTTAATATACAACTGTTTTTATTGAAATTTTGTAATTTACTGCTTTAACTTATTAGTTCTGTTCAGTAATGGGTATGAAATCAAAGAAGTTGTGGGCAACAACTAATTGTAAAACGTTTTATAAATATAAAATATGAACTTTGTACAGTATGATTATAAAATCTACGATCTCCAGGTATGGGTATGAGATAGGAAGGAATAAGCATACCAACCTTACAGTGTCAGTTTTTGTTATTCTCCACTATCAACTCTTGAAAGAGAATTTACTTATAACTGATAACTAGCAAAATTGATGTATTGTTAACATATGATCACTAAAATAAATATATCTGTAAATATAATAATAATAAAATTTATAATTATTTAAAAGCAATTCACTGTAGCGCAATGCTAAACCCAGGAACCCAGTGGTCCTGGGTTCGCATCCTGGTCAAGACATGGCATCTTTCCGTAGGCTGTTAAAATTCCATCTATCATTTTTATTAAAAAAACATACAGTTCAAGAACTCAATGCACAAAATCTAATGTCGCTGCTAATGACCTATTAGTTGATGCGATGTAAAATAAAGTAAATAAAAAAAAATCAAATCAATTTACTTACGAAAAATAGTTATTTAAGTCCTATAACAAATTTTTCAGTAACATACTGTTTGTCACAATTTACAAAAGAACTTCCAGTTTCATTGGCTGATGATTAGGTAGTTTCATTTGCTGATGTTTGAAACAACTTTTTACGGCAAGAATCTGAAAAAACATCAATTTATTCACAAACTTAAAAAAAGTTAACTTAATAAAGACAAAGGTGTATAGTAAAAGCTCCTTTATTACAGCACATGCTAAAAGTGCTAAAACTTCACACTTAACTTAATTTAATTCACAACTTATCATTTTAATTATTTATAATATTAAGAATTAACATGAACTGGGAAGCGTTTATGGGTCTAATTATTACGTTTCAAATTTAACCGCCTGTAATAATATTTTAATAAAATTATTAATGGTGTTTGTAGACCTTCTCTACGACCGTTAATAAGTGAAATCTCTTTAATAACACTGGCAACTGCTAATATGTTTACAATGAACATATTAGGAGAAATGAAAATTAATTACAAAATTTCATTATTTTCTGTTTTAATATAAAATTATATTTAGAAATTTGAGTGGATGATTGGTTGGTCCTTGAACTGAGCCCATACAGTAGCCAATCTATATCTAAAGGGTTTTACTGTAGTGTTTAATAATTTACCCCACTGGAAGTAATGAAATGTCTTAGTTGGAGTAAAGAATTTTCACTTACAAAGAAGTAATAAATACCTAATATCAAAATTTAATAATGCTTCTTTTTATAATTTTAGTGATTATAAAAATATAAACATTCTGCTCATCTACTATGTATCAAGACTTCAAGACTGAAAATATAAATTCATGAGATTCCTACAATATAATTTTGATGTGCATTATACAATTATATGTTTTTCAAAAACACATTTTATGAAAATGTACAGAAAAAAATGTTATGGAGGTATCTTTACAAAACTTTTAGTTCTGTTGTTATTATTTCTTTACCAATTAAAACGTGGGTTTAAATCCATTATAAGCCCAGCACCTTGGAAAAACATTATTATGTACTATGACACGAAAAACAGTGATCTATACATATAATGAGATATGTTTTAATTAAGCTGGTTATGACAAGAGGGATTCATTAGTTTATTTTGCCGAAGAGAGCGATGGGCCTATTGACCCGATAATTTGCGTAGACCAAAGAAACAGATTAAAGAGGACCTTATTCTTTGATTAGGTTTTAGTGATTCTACTGTTTATCTGGATCAATTACCACATAGTCCCTTGCTCTTTCCAGCAATAATAAACTAAAGAAACACTCTTGATATGGCCAACTAAAGTAAAGCATAACTCATGTCGTTACATGCGTAGATCACAGGTATGCATTTCATTCCTTGCCAGATTTACTAAGAGATGTTAACCAAAGTGTGGAGTCATTCCTTTCCATATAAAACCATAAAAATGACAGTTAAAATCAGAAAAATAACTGTCATATGTTATAAAATCAAGTAAAGGAAAACTCTAAAAAACAATGTGCGAAATCAGTTTTTCATTATAAAAATAATTATTCTAAATTGGAAAAGTTTAAATTAAACCAATCAGTAAGCTTATTTAGGTCTGTAAACATATTATCCTAACAATATAATGAAATAGGTTATGGTATGTAAAATAAAATTTTTGTCAAAAAATTAAAATTTTAATTGATTCGATTATTCATTTAACACTAAAAGATGAACAGTGTACCAATCGTAATTCACACAGATATTTAAACTGCAGTGAATTTTAATTCATCAGAAATTGATGGAAATGAAAAAATTGTTTATTCATAGAACACTAGGTTAAATTACCGTAAATAAATTTCAAAAATAAACTTGGATTAAGTTACCACGACAAATGCTTAATTAAACAGTTAGAAAATTCATTATTTTATCATTAAGCATAAATGTGAAATATTAGGTTATGTAATCAAGGCAAAAGTGAATTGACAGTATTAACATTGACCGTAAAAAACCTAAAACGTTTTAACCTAACAAAGTCCAAGAGATATTCATTACGATTTTAACAAACTAAGTAAGCAATTCAATTTACAAAATTAAAAAATTTTCAACACTGCTATTAATAAAAGCTATATAGACATTTGACAGTTCTGAAACCTTTCATTCATTGTTACATAATTATAGCACTCTTAAGATTATAGATTCCATAGAAATAAGGTATAAATATGTTACAAAAGGTGTTTTACTTACCAGATAATGTAAAATTTGAAGAACACCACTCCAAACAAAGCGCGCAGTACATCGTAATAAGAGGTAGCCAAGCAAGCTTAGTAGACAGATTTCTCGCTTCACATAACACGTCTAACCTCAAATTCGAAGAGATTTATTCAGTAATAATAATTTTTGTGCATTCGACGATGGAAAAAAACCAAAAGCAAAATAATTTTCAGAAAAATAAAACAAAAACTTTATTAAAGACGTTTTACTTTTGTATTAAAATAAGGTTTGTATAAAATGTGATCAACGTTAATTGCTTTCAGATGAATATTTTTTATATATATATACAAATATCCGGAACCACAATCGATTTACTGAGATACAGCCACTGAAATGTATATATAAGAATTTATCCATCCTTCGTTGATCTCACCCCCAACAGAGCCACAATAGAAGTGGCTCTTTTTGTGCCACATTGTAAGGTAGAAAATAACCGCAAAATCAACAAATGATTGAGGGAGAAAACTATATATATATATATATATATATATATATATATATTTACTTGTGATGGGAAAGTGTACTTGACTTGTTGATTATTTAAAATTGTTATAACCGCCAAATATTAGGTTAATTATTTTGTATTATTAATACTAATTGTTAATAATATATTTTAATTGAAATCATTGATGTGAATTAAGGTCAAAAAAATATTTCAGTTGAAATGTTTATGATTCACAAAGAGCTATGTTTCAATTACAAGAAATAGCAAGAGAGTACTCACTGACAATTTCAGTGAGAAAGACTAAAACCATGTACTTTAAAGATAAATATCCAGTGAGGACTAAGATAGTTATAAACAACAGCACTTTGGAACAAGTGAGGCGTTTTAAATATCTCGGATATGCTGTAAGCTATGAATCTGAATATGATATAAAAGAGAAGATAAATAAATTTAGGTATATTTATGGTCCGATTCATAGAAATCTTAAAAATAAAACAAAACACAGTTCAAGGATTAATTTTTATTAGACAATTGCAATACCCACGTTGACATATGCGAGTGAGGCGTGGGTCATGAGAAAATAAGGAATGCGGCAAGATTCAGACTGCTTATAAATGCAGTTTCTTCGAAGTACTTGAAATTGTACATTCCAAAATAGAATAAGTAATGAGGACATCAGAGCAGAACTCGAAGTAGAGAACATAAATGAAAATATTTCAACTTACAGAAGACAATGGTGTCATAATCTGCAAAGGATGATAGAGGATCGATTGCAAAAGCGGTACTGAACTATAAAGCCATTGGTAGAGGAGACGTGGGTCGCCCAAGGATGAGATGGGTGCCGGTACAGGTTTGTTAACCTAATCCTTGAAGAGAAGAAGAAGATGTTTAAGATTTTTTTTTTTTTACTTTAAGCATTGTTGTCTGTATAAGGTCTCAGTGACTGCACAATGAATATGTGACCAAACGTTTTGGCAAATAGGAACTGATCGGACTTATGAATGGTTGCTACATGTCGAATTAACGAGGACTTTAACAAACCTTACTTGTCCCTGCTCACAGCTAGTGGTGAGCAGGTAATTTCCAGAGCTATGAGTATTGTAAACTTCAATAAAAGGGATAAAGAGTTCATTATTATTATTATTATTAAATGTAAACGAGGCTTATGATGGAAACGCGAAAAGGTGAAGGAACTGGACAAGAACACCATGGTTACTTGAGAAGCTGAATAAGGAAAGGGGAAGATCAAGTTAAAAGTCCAGCTCGTTACGATAGGTAGAAGCGATTAAAGGAAGTGGTTGAAGGACCTAGACGCTAGACGGCTAAAGAAAGGAAAGGAAAGGAAGAAGAAAATAAAAAGGTAATACTTTCTTGGAAGTGTCAGAAATATATGCATCAACCGTTCGTCTGGTATAATTCCAGTTTTGTTAACGGTGCTACTCGTATATGAGTTTAAGAGATATTCTCTCAAAACAGTTTTAATATTAAATAAGTAAAAAAGTCACAGGTTATTTTAAGGAAGTTATTTATAGGTTATCTTCTTTTAAGGAAGATAAATAATATAGTTTAATTCTAAGCATTGTAAAGCTGTTTCATACTTCGACTAACAAATCGTTCTTATCATTTTAATAAATTGTTTGATGATTTGACCATAAGTACCTTTTATTTCAAGGTTTTACTAAATCGCTTTAACTTCAAAAAAAACTTAAATATGCGTTTGATATTTATATATTAGAATATATTTGTGATTATAAGCTGAGGTAGTAATTTTTAATTAGGACTAAATAAACCAAAACTAAATAAAATTGGTTTAAACAATACAATTTAAGTAATAATTTCTTTAATTTTGAAATATATTTATTCGTGTAAACCTAAAACTACTGGTAAAATCTAAAAAGATTGAGTTCACTGTTTTGTTACAGGCGACAATGAAAAGAAAATGCCATGTACTGACAACGGAATTTAAAAATGCCTTAGCATCTGAATGTTTTGTTGACAAGTCGCTATTCATAAAGGATTTCATGCATCTGGAACCGAGTAATGTTCTTGTAACTACACCGTGGGGCTTCGGTAAAACAGTGAATTTGGAAATGCTGAATATTACGCATTAAATATTACGCACTGACAGAGAAAGAGGTTAGAGAAAAATTGTATTACTTCAATATGATACATAGGTACAAAAAGGTGGAGGAATATTACAGTGGTTACAAGGTACGCGATTTAGGAGGTTACAAGGTACGCGATTTAGGAGATAACATCTACAACACCTGGTCAGTCTTGAATTACCTGCAGACTGAAGACCTAAAAAGTTACTTGATCGACAGGCCCGGCTTACAAAATATAAGCGTTTTATTGTTACAGAAAGAAGTGCGGAGATTAGTTTTACTCCTTCTAACTGCGGACTTCATTCCGATACAAATGGAGATGTGGCTACACTTTCGTTGTTTAATGGATTTAAGAGATTTGATGACAAACGATTAGAGTTGGAATTTTATAGAAGCTGAAATTTCCTTCTTTTACTGACAGAGAACGGTTATTTCAACCCAAAGTATAATAGAACTACAGTTTCTATAAATATTCCAAATAAAGAAATTTTACGGCATTTTTTAAAGTAGTATGGATCACTTTTTAGTTACAAAGAACTTAACTATTTTATTGAACATATTTTTGTAAGATTTAAGAAAAACATGTAGCGTTGAAAGTAAAACAGAAACATGGGAACACAAATTGTATTAACTGATTTGTAGAGCATGGCACTGCCGACTAATGAGACTACACCAAAAGTTCATATTTATCCTTACGAAAACTTAGATATTTAGTTTTAGCAACAAAACCAATGGTACGATAATCCAAGACCAACTACAATATCTCAAACCATAACACAGAAAACAAGATGGCGGCAGTCTTAGGCCAAATATTTCAGTAGTGGGGCTAGCGATATGACGATAATTTTATACGCTTCGCTAAAGGGGTTGTCATAAAATATGTAAGAAATGTTACGTTAAAGCTTAGTTTTACATTTTCACGGCGAAGTATAAATAATATGTTAAATTTCTCATCATGCAAAGTAAGCCCTATAATTATAGCCTTGCATACTTCCAGCTTAAAATCAAGGTTAATTGAATGCACTTATTCTTGCTCCATTTTAAATGTTATGAAATAATAATAATAATAAGTTTCTTCCTAATTGCTTCCTAAAAAATAGCGATCACCAAAGGAGCAAAAATTCTATGAAGCAAAAATTGGAGATGCAACTCAAATTACAGTTTAAATTATGTACTACTAATAATAGCATGCAAATGCTAAACTTTGGCCAACAAAGGCAAACACAACATATTCATCTACAAGATAAATAGAAGTAAAAAGTCAAGATGCAACTGAGAATCAAATGTATAGTACCAATCAAAACATGCAGTTGGTAAATTCTGGTTACTATTGTTTTGTAATGAACATAAAGTAATTGATATGAAGTACCTTTCGGGCAGAAGAAATTTATTTGGGGATCAGCTTAAACTCGATGCATTTGTAACCTTCGCCTCAGTTTCTTCATGCTGTTTTCTTCTTTGTTTTCTCAAGTGTTTAAGCAATTTCCTTTAAAACACACTTTTCATTTAGGAATGTAAATAGTTAATAATATAAACACTGGAAAGCACTTTAACACTCTTTTCAATCACTTTTTAGCAGAATGTCACATTTGCACACATCATCCAAGTTGCTAACAACATTTTCACATAATTCAGTCCTTGCATCACTTTCTGCACTTCACTTTTAAAATACTGAAAGTCAGGTATATTGTCATGTTCACACCAATCACTAAAACTAGCTTCATCTCTTTGCAAGAGCGTCTGAACACGTTCTTGAGGATTCTTTCTTTCTTTAGGAATAGCTAATGTGTGATAGGAAGGCTGATTAGGAAAGATAGTGGGATATGCATCGTTCGTTAGCTTTGGAATTTTTCGTGGCACACGTATAGGATCACCATTTTCAACAGGAAAAATGTCTTCCCTAACCAAAAACTTTGGTTCAAAATGTTTAATGCACACCACAGCTTTGTCATTCGCTTCAAAATTATCCCTGTGAATAAGCTTCAACCATTTTTCCCTTAATGCCCTTTCTTTTGGAAACTTAAATGTTGATGTATCGTATATTTTACCATAATTGGATTTGCAACCGGGTACACAGCAGCTGCGACCCATTGTACAAATAGTTTACATAACCCTATAATTCACTTAAAATAATTAGTATTGGAGAAATGGTATAAAATATATTAACGAAGCACTACGGACTGATTTGGTATACTTTTACACTATGTATCACAACACTAACAAACTCTTCCGCAAAACAACCTCAACATAACCAAACAGCACTACGGAACACGCCGGCACAGAACAACAAACTCACACCGCCGGTTTGTTTCCCCAACGATTGCCGCCATGTTGTCAACTATCGATACAAGCATTAAGGTCTGAGATATTGTAGTTGGTCTTGGATAATCTAACCTTTTGTAATAATTATTATGAACCACGATGGTATTTATATTACTATAGAATCTAAATACAGCTGGCAAGAAAACAAACTGTCTCTCATTTTGATTACCTTATTACTCTCCTTTATTTAACATACACTAGTAGCGTACAATGCCAACTCGTTTACATTGAGGACAGAAAGGATGCAGGAAACGTGGTTGAAAACGACCTTTGGTCACTCTTATTGGTAAATAATAAAATTTTAAAAATTTGGCTGCTTAAACACATACTTTTACGTGTCCTTAGTGTACCACAAATAATATCAATTAAATAATCCAATACACTGGGCCTCCGTTTCAGACAAGATTTGTTAGACGCTACCTGTCAGCCGTCATCCTATACGCATGTAACGTGTGGATACTAAATAGTATAGATAATATTAATGCTTTTCAAATGTGGCTGTATATTGAGAATTTCTTGGGCAACCCACACCGTACTTAACAGAATAGTACGTAACTTGCGACTATCAAAAGAAGAGAATTTACATACTTGGGCGTATACAAAGAAGGCCCTAATAAGACATATTCTAATAGATTTAGAGATAGGAAACAAATGGGTTGGTCGGAAAAATTTCTTTGCTCCGTAACCCCCGACAGTGCACAAGACAGAGAAAAATATAAATGCAGTGTTTAAATGGAAGTTGTTGACGCCAGATTAAGCAGAATTAGGGTTGCCACCTCTCCCGATTTGATCGGGAGACTCCCGAAATCGTATCGTTTCTCCCGACTCCCGATTTTAATTTTAAGCTCCCGACTTTTGTAAAAAAATATTTTTTGTATTAAAATTAATTTTATTTTCTCAGTCATGAACTCTACAGTTATGTAAAGTACCTTTAAATTGTTCAGAGTACATTGGGTTTATTTTTTTTGTAAATCGACGCATGCGCACATTCATCTACGAGTAAATGGCAGTGCAAGCTGTACATAACCAAATTACCAAACGTTTGTTTACAATGTAGTCCTCGTTGCAGTGATTTTAAAAGTTACTTAAAGTTAAAATGTGATCATTAAATAAATTAGTAAATCTAATTAGTATAAGTTAGTTCGTAACTGTAAGTATTATGAAAATATTAAATATGCATGTCATGTCAATGATAATAACTAAGTTATTTTTTAAAAACACGTTTGGAACAATAAAAATGTTTAATTTATGTTAATTTATTTATAATTTTGGCCTAAAATAAAATAATTATTTAAATTTTGAGTATTTATTTAATTATTAAACATTTATAACTATAAGTTGTTTATTAACACACACGCACACACTTACAAATTCATATGCACGAACGAGTATATCTCCCGACTTCGTGATACTTTGAGGTGGCAAATCTCCCGACTTCGTGATACTTTGAGGTGGCAACCCTAAGCAGAATGAAAGACGAGTGAAGTACAAACTATTAATCTAAAAAAAAAATAATAATAATAATAATAACCAATACATTTCCATAAAGAGTATGCATATGTAGTGGGATCTCTATCTTTGTGTGCCAATTCGCCACCTAAAAATGGCCAAACAACAAAGACTTTACTGCAGATTCATGGGTAAATAGACTCAGGAAAAGACCAATAATTAGATTACTGTCTCAGGTCACTGTCCCCGTAGGCACTGCATGGCCTTCGCGGTTATATTCACATTTCAAGCTGAAACAAATTCACGCAGACTCTTAACGATCTCAGTCAGTACTCCAAGATTACCCGGGTTAATTTTCTGCAGTGGCACAGTTCTCATGGTAGGTCTCGAAATTTAAAAATAGTACTCATCATATATCTCAAAGATACGTTATTTTGAGAGCAACGCTACTAAATTATCAAAACTCTCGCCGACCGTCAAATTGATTTTATAGCTTAAAACGTAAAAATGTAGGCTTTACACATTGTACAAAACTATATCCTTACCACATTTTCCATATTTCACACTGGCATATGTAATTTATTCTTTCAGCAGAAAGATATAAAACTAAACCAAATGGTAACCAACTAAATTTAGGAATTTTCAGATTTTTACAGCTGTCTATATGAGTGTTTTAATAACTTGCCATCGGTGACACAGTAGTAATAATATAAACACATACAAGTTATGAAGTGTTAGACGTCGTGTAAACTACAGTCCACTATATTGCTATTTTGCTACCATTAGTCTCTGTCAATTAAGTATTAAGATAAAATGGCTTTAATAATAATGTTTATTGTCTACTTTAAATGAAATTTAGTTCTCAATGTACGTATGTGTTTAATGGCAATTGAAATACCGGATATATTTATTGATATGGGAGATGCAACTTTGCAGTAAAAGTAAATAATTTTTGTATATTATTATTAATATCTGTGCTGTCGCAGATCATCAGCTTTACTCTTTTTGAAGTGCTATTCTGTTGAAAAGTTTCAAAAAAAAAAGTTTTTAATTTTACCAACTATGAAAACGTTTGCCTTAATATTTCTGTATTATTCAATAACATTAATTGGTTACGTTTTGACACCAGTACTTGCTAATGCAGCGGAGGAACCACACGTAAGATCACAATAATTATTCTCTGTTCTCTGCACATGCTCTAATTTCTCTTCACTAAAATAACTTCTTTTTAATCTCATTCACCATCAAAAATTTTACAGTTGAATAAATTCATCGTTAATTCTAAATTAATAATATTACTATTTTCATATAACCATATAGATCTTATCATTTAATAAATACCATATTACTATACACATAATTATCTTCACCATCATTATCATATAGCGATCTTCTGAAGACTGTCCCCGCTTCTCACAAAACCTAACCTCCATGTGTGCTTTCCGAACAGTTCTCTTGTTTGAATCCTCATCTACTCCTGGCGTCTTCAACATCTTTTCTCCAGAAATGTCTAGACCTTCCTTTTTTCCATATATTGGGTGGTGTCAATTATTATACTTGCGTTGATCATCTATCCCTTAACACTGGCTTTAGGTGTACAAATCAATTTATCATTTTCACCTCTAAAGTTTCTATTATGTCTGCGCCAATTCCCATTCACTCTTCAATATCAACACTCATAGTTCTATGCGATCGAGTTGGTCTACAGCACCATCTCCAGTAATCAGTCTCCATACCTCTGATTCTGGATATACTTCTCTTATTTACGATATCCAAGGCGATCCTCAGGTACTAGGCGGGACACAAATCGTGGACAGTGAATGGCCTAAATTAACTGTGAAAAGGGATGACCCGAATAAGCAGCCCGGACCGAGGAGGCAGCTTCAACAGAGTTTGGAGCAATGATCAGTGGCGTGATCATATCAGGTAAAAACTGCGTGTACCCAATGAGGAAGCTGTGACGTGGCGAGTAAATACCGGCATTAAATAAGGCATTAAACGCTCCCTTACACCATATGGGAGGATATCTCAAAGGCAAGGAGACGGGGACTCCGATGACAAACCATGTGCAGATCAGGCTCTCGAAGATGTGGTGGAATCAACCACTCTAGAAAACACCAAAATAAAATGACCCGGTCCTCCTGGTTGGGGGATGAGGTCATATGCATACAGGACACCCCTGTACACTTAGAAAAATTGTTCAGTTGCTACAAATTGTAATAAAGTACTATTTTCATATTTTTAAGCCAAAAACATTAAAGCCTGGTTGCAGACAATATTATCAGTTCTATACGTACTTTGTCTTTGGTATACGTATCTCTTCCTTCATATGCGATCTTTGTCACTAACGTTGGAAATCATCAAGAATAAATATTTTAAATCTGCACATAACTAAAGATAAATGCTGGTGTATTTATATGATAGTAACTTACTCTTGCAAGTCACTCGGACACGAATGTCTCGTTCTTCCTACATGTTTTTCGATAAGTTTTCGTTCCAGGATTAGTTGGAGAGTTGGAGCGTATTTCTAGCTCTTTTACCTAGAGACTAATGTTTCTGCATTCGTAATATAATTGGCTTCTAATGTTTCACTTTTTGTTAACACTTCCTTGTTAAAAATTATCTCTATGAATCATGTTCACCCTATTCTTTCATAAACCCAAAACTAAAAATGCCTCTATTTTTATGATATTTACCCTTTTTAATCTGCCATAAAGATAAAACAAGTTAATATTGCTTCTCATTTTTCTCGAGCTATTGTTGTTTTAACCAGTCACTGTTCATATATAATTATGTGCCCTTACTGGATCCACAATTGTTTGTATAAACACAAGTGTTTTTTGCAAAAATTCCTAACATTCACGATTGATTTTGACAGTAGCAAATATTTTGACAATTGACAAATATGTACATTGATAGACAAGAGTATTTTTAGTTACTTCAAAATAATGGAAAGTACAGAGGTGATCAATTTTCTACTATTTTATTAACTTCTGCAAATTTTTTAGATTTTCTGATATGAGAAACGCATTATCGGCTACGCTTAAGTTATTCGCTGGTATGCCGTTTACCCATCTCTAGATCAGTTAGTGCCGTATCCATTATATGTACTGAATAATTAGTAAAGAGGATGAGCGAAAAAACACTTTCTCCGCTTACGCCTCACTTTATACCAGTTTCTCAAATGTATTCTATTCCATATGTTATGTAGCTTTTTTTGTTATAGCATCCTGAGATATTTTTGATATCACTGTAGTCTAGCTTTTACCTTTAAGTTACTCTTTTTGTTGGAGTTTTAAATAAGAAAAAAGAAAAACTGAAGCCTATTTCCCAAATCAAGTTGACCAAGTGCAAAATTATAATTTTGATAAAATATTTTCGTCACTGCTACCACAACCAGATAAAAAAGAATTAAGATACTTTCAATATTTGTAATAATTTTATAGAATACCTTCATCACGACTTGCATGGTTTCGTTAATTCCAATATTTTAAAGTAAATATTTCATTCGTTAATAATTAACAAATAATTCTTGTAAACTAATAAAATTTGTTGATGATTTCATCACAACTTTGTTTAAGTAAAAGTTTAAAAAAATTTCACAACTTACAAGGAAACATGTTCAAAACCATACTGTTGCGTTTGATATTCATGCGAGGAAATATTTTTTTGGTTATAATCTGATTTAATAATTTTTATATAACAGTTGAAGTAAACAGATAGTTGTATTAAAACAAGTGTGTTTAAGCAATATTTTATTAACTTCACGTAATATTTTTTATTGTTAATCTAATAAAAAAGAAATCAACAAATTAATTTCACTTATTTGTTACAGGCGACAATAAAAAGAACATGTGTTGTACTTGGATCAGAGTTAAAAGATATCTTACAATCAGACTGTTTTGTTGATAAATCGCTTATCATAAAAGATTTCTTGAACATCAAATCACGTTTCTTTCGAGTAACTGCACCCAGGGGCTTTGGCAAGACAGTGAATTTGCAAATGCTGAAGGCTTTCTTGCAGGCAGATAACGGGCTGATAACTTTAAATCAAACTGAGGGTTGCATCCTATTTGTAAAACATAATCTAAATATTTTTAAATTATATAACACTCTTTTTAACTTAAATTGTGGGAAATATCCCGTGCTTTTTATAACTTTTAAGAAACTAAGAGGTAACAGTTATAAAAATATTTTACGTGCCTTCAGAGAAATAATATATGAATCTTTTCTACAACACAAGTATCTGAAAACTAGTACTCGGCTGAACGATACAGATAAATACCGTTTATCATTGGTTAATAAAAATATCATGGAAAACTTAACAGCAGTAACATTAAAAAAAGGTCTGGTATATTTATGGAAAATGTTGTACGTTCATTTCAAAAAAAAAGTAATAATTTTAATTGACGACATGAATATTCCTGTTTGTTCACTCCTGTCAAAGCGTTTTATAAAAGATGATGTAGTCAAAAGTATCAGTCTTATCAAAGGTTTTATGCGCCAATTACTAGAAAATAACGTATACGTTGGAAGAGTTTTCATTAATGATTGCTACAAGCTGTCAAGTTCGTTATTACACCAAACAAATAGTATTAGTAATTTCCCTTTTCTGGAAAACCATCCACTTGTTAAGTATTATGGACTGACAGACGATGAGGTAAGAGAAAAGTTAAATAAATTCAATATTTTGCACAGACATAAAAGTGTCAAGGATTATTACAACGGTTACAAAATACAGGGTTCAGGAGACAATATCTACAACACCTGGTCGGTTATGAACTACCTGCAGACTGAACATCTGAAAGATTACTGGATCACCACTTTTGGTTTAAATAGCTTACGTGACTTTTTTTTTAAGAGCGAAGTACGGAGATTAGTTTCACAACTTTTGGATTGGAAAAATGTTACAATACGCATTAGTAAAGATGTCACGTTTTGGGATATACGAGTATTACGAGATACGATTACAAGTAATTTGGACTGTACTAGGATGGATGCTGAAGTCTTTCTTTTGTTTTTATCTGACAACTATTATTTTAACCAATTGCATACAAATAGCAGTCTAGTTTCATTACATATTCCAAACAAAGAAATTTTCCTCCTTTTTTATAAGCAGTATTCAGGAAATTGCACTTTATAAAGAACTGTGATCTTATGTACAATTAAATTAAAAAATTAAATATTGAAATGTTTAAAAAATTGAAGTATTTTTTAAGCCTTAAATGTATCATGTAGTGGCGAAAATAAAAGATAATCATTGAAAACACCAAAAATTTTATAACTGATTTTTAGAACTACACAATGTCAAGTAATGAAAGTAGGTTACAGTTACAATTTAACATCTATTTTCTCCTTAGACTACGTAAAACTTTCAGTTTTGGCAACTAAATTCAATAAACTGATAGTCAATGAAAGTGTTATTATTATTATTATTATTGTCGTCGTCGTTATTGTCATCGTTAGGAACAATGAACTTAATGTTATAGTAGCTAAATACAGTTATAAGTCAGCTGAAGAAGTTCTATAGCACACAATCATTATTAAGGTCTTTTTCATTTGGTGGTCAGGTACAAACGTGAAACATTAAGATGGGTAGAATTTACAATGGCAAAGATATAGGCCTAATAAATATTCCCAAATCTGTGTACAATTATCTCCGTGTAGCATATACCGTAATTCACATTATTGGGCATTGATTTGAGTATGCGCGAAGTTTCCATTAGTAATTAATATTATTATTTTGTTTAGCACTCTATTCTTAATTATTTAGCATAAACTAATGTACAATAAAACGTGGTTTGGACTAAACGCATACAGAATGGAAGACAAGGTTAAATATGATCTATAATCACTGTTGTTGATATAAAATAAAATTTAGAAAATTCTACTCCTTAAACGCATTATTATTCTACTTCTATTTATATAGGTTAAATAATCGTGTATAAAATGTTGAATTGAAAAGAAATCAAAATAATATAAATAAGTGGTAAATACATGCACCCATGTATAAAACAATCATACGTTGCCACAAGATGATGGGTAAATAGATCCAGGGGAAGATCAAGAATTAGATTAAAGGGTCAAGTGGGGTAGGACCACTATTTCACATTGGAAAGCAAGAGCTAGGAATGGGGGCAAATTAAATCCAGCTCAAGACTCTGAAGGTTTGTTGAGCCACAGATGATGATGATGAAGGTAGTGATTATTCGCGGTAATGTCTTCACTATTGCAATAGTAATTTATAGTACTGACAATACTTTCAAAATACACAGAGGATAAATTTTTTCTGCTTGTATAGTAAAAGGTTTTACTCAGAAATCAAGGTGTAAGACAAGGCTGTATTCTACCTCCAATTCTGTTTAATATATTTTTGAACGATGTCACTCGTAGGTAGCAGAGCATTTACCTGTCAAAAGGTATTTCTCTAGGACAAAGGAAATTTGTTAATACGCTGCTGTTTGCTGACAACCTGCTGCTTACAGATACCACCAAAAATAGTTTGCAAAGAGCGCTACATAATTTACAATGGTGTTCGATTCAATATAACTTAAGAATTTCTACAAGCAAAAGGAAGGTGATGGCGTTCCTGAGAAGCAATCCTGTAAGCACCAAAATACTGGATAACAACAAACTAATTGAACAAGTCTCTCACTGTAGCTTTCTAGGGTATGATATATCATACGAGAACAATAGAGACATAGACAATAAACTATACATTAATTTTCAAATAATGTGCGGGACCATAAGAAGAACACTAAAAAACAAGACACGGAAAGTTACTCAGCTAAAATTTTACAAGGTAATGGCTATCCCTATGCTTTTTTATAAATATCGGTATGGAGAATCATACAGGACTTCCATGTTCTAAGATTTATATTTAAAATCATATTCGAAATGAAATATTTCCATAGAAACTACATCTTTCTACTTATTGCTTCAGCCTTAAACCACAGTACTGTGGTCACTAACGTATACCACCTCACGTTTTCGCACTCGATTTTCACCGACGATGGCAGTCGATGGCACTGCCGAAAAGTCTGGTTTTGCAGAAAACATTGGACTACGGCTAAAGAGCCCGGGAAGCAATTTTAACAAAAAACTACTTCTTTGTTGCCAATAACGTAGTACACATATAAAAAATTCTCCCCTCCACCATCAACTATAATTTTTAATAATAGAAAATTACCCCCACACCGTTCACCTAACCTCTTCATTTATAGATATTTCATCTACGTTTCTACAGTGGATTACTATGAGCTTCTTATCAGGATACTTTGTTTATAAAAATTAAGTACTTTACTCTTGATAATCATGAAATGTTTCTGGTAAACTACCCCTTTCTCTTAACCGATCTTCTCCAAAATCAATAGACTTTCCGTCCTCTACAATTCAGGGATGCATGCAAAAAAATATTTGTTTCTGTTTGAATGTGCGGCAGTTACGTTCGTCATTTCTCTTGTTACAACATAAAATGTTGCAGGTAAACTACCCCTTTTCCCTTACCGATCTTCAGCAAAATCCATAGACTTTGAGCTCTCTGCAACTCAGGAAAGGGTGCACAAAATTATTTGATTCTCTTTGAATTTTCGGCAGTTATTGTTCGTCATAAAAAAATTACCCTTTTTAAAACATAAAACATTGCTGATAAACTACCACTTCCCTTAACCGATCTTCAACAAAATCAGAAGACCTTGAGTTCTCTTTAGTTCAAAAAGGTATGCAAATACCTAGTTGATTCTGTTTGAATTTACGGCAGTTATCGTTCGTCCTATAAACAATTACTGTTGTTAAAACATAAAATGTTGCTGGTAAACTACCTCTTTCCCTTAACCGATCTTCACCAACACCAATAGGTATTGAGAACTCTACAATACAGGGCTGTATGCAAAACATCATTTGATTCTGTTTGAATGTGCGGCAGTTATCGTTCGTCATGGAAACATTTCTCTTGTTACAACATAAAATGTTGCAGGTAAACTACCCCTTTCCCCTTACCGATCTTCAGCAAAATCCATAGACCTTGAGCTCTCTGCAACTCAGGAAAGTGTGCAAAAAATTATTTGATTCTGTTCCAATTTGCGGCAGTTATCGTTCGTCATGGAAACATTTCTCTTGTTACAACATAACATGTTTCTGGTAAACTACCCCTTTCCCCTTACCGATCTTCAGCAAAATCAACAGACCTTGAGCTCTCTACAATTTAGGAAGGTATGCAAAAAAAGATTTGATTTTCTTTGAATTTACGTCTGTTATCCTTCGTCATAGAAAAAATTACCCTTGTTAAAACATAAAACGTTGCCGGTAAACTACCCCTTTCTCTAAACCGATCTTCACCAAAATCAGCAGATCTTCAGTCCTCTACAATTCAGGGCTGTATGCAAAACATTATTTGATTCTGTTTGAATTCTCTTTCCCTTAACCGATCTTCACCAACACCAATAGGTATTGAGAACTCTACAATACAGGGCTGTATGCAAAACATCATTTGATTCTGTTTGAATTTGCGGCTGTTAACGTTTACCATAGAAAAAAATTACCCTTGATAAAAAACCGTTGCTGGTAAACTACCCCTTTTTCCTTAACCGATCTTCACCAACAACGACAGGTCTAGAGTACTCTACAATTCAGGGCGCTATGCAAACAATTATTTGATTCTGTTTGAATTTGCGGCTCTTATCGTTTGCCATAGAAAACAGCCTTGATAAAACATAAAACGTTGCTGGTAAACTACCCTATTCCATTAACCGATCTTCACCAAAAACAATACGTATTGAGAACTCTACAATTCAGGGCTGTATGCAAAACGTTATTTGCTTCTCTTTGAATTTACGGCAGTTATCGTTCGTCATAGAAAAAATACCCTTGTTAAAACATAAAACGTTGCAGGTAAACTACCTCTTTCCCTTAACCGATCTTCAACAAAATCAACAGACCTTGAGTTCTGTATAATTCAAAAAGGTAAGCAGGTTGATTCTGTTTTAAAGTACGGCAGTTTTCGTTCGTCATAAAAAAAATTACCCTTGATAAAACATAAAATGTTGCTGGTAAACTACCCTATTCCCTTAATCGATCGATCTTTACCAAAACCAACAGGTCTTGAGAACTCTAAATTTCAGGGCTGTATGCAAAATATTATATGATTCTGTTTGAATTTGCGGCTGTTATCGTTTGCCATATAAAATACCCTTGATAAAACAAAAAACGTGGTTGGTAAACTACCCCTTTCCCTTAACCGATCTTCACCAAAAACAATAGGTCTTTAGTACTCAACAAAACAGGGCTGTATGCAAAAACGTATTTGATTCTGTTTGAATTTGCAGCTCTTATCGTTTGCCATAGAAAATACGCTTTTAAAACATAAAACGTTGCTGGTAAACTACCCCTTTCCCTTAACCGATCTTCACCAACACCAATAGGCATTGAGAACTCTACAATACAGGGCTGTATGCAAAACATCATTTGATTCTGTTTGAATTTGCGGCTGTTATCGTTTACCATAGAAAAATGTCGGTATGGAGAACCATACATGACTTCCATGTTCTAAGATTTATATTTAAAATTATATTCGAAATGAAATATTTCCATAGAAACTACGTCTTTCTACTTATTGCTTCAGCATTAACCACAGTACTGTGGTCACTAACGTATACCACCTCACGTTTTCGCACTCGATTTTCACCGATGATGGCAGTCGATGGCACTGCCGAAAAGTCTGGTTTTGCAGAAAACATTGGACTACGGCTAAAGAGCCTGGGAAGCAATTTTAACAAAAAACTACTTCTTTGTTGCCGATAACGTAATACACATATAAAAAATTCTCCCCTCCACCTTCAACTACAATTTTTAATAATAGAAAATTACCCCCACCCCGTTCACCTAACCTCTTCATTTATAGATATTTCATCTACGTTTCTACAGTGGATTTCTATGAGTTTCTTATCAGGATACTTTATTTATAAAAATTAAGTACTTTACTCTTGTTAAATCATAAAATGTTTCTGGTAAACTACCCCTTTCTCTTAACCTATCATCTCCAAAATTAACAGACCTTCCGTACTCTACAATTCAGGGAAGCATGCAAAAAAATATTTGATTCTGTTTGAATGTGCGGCAGTTATCGTTCGTCACGGAAACATTTCTCTAGTTACAACATAAAATGTTGCTGGTAAACTACCCCTTTCCCTATGCCATCACCATACTTCCATTTCCTTACGGAACACGGAAGTAATAAAAGTGAGTCATGGATAATGAGAAAGAGAGATAAAAGCCAAACACAAGCAGCGGAGATGAAATTTCTGAGATCTGTCAAAGGTTATTCTAAACAAGGAGCTTTAGAAATAAAGAGATTAAAGAAGAGTTGGAAATATACAATTTAAATGAGAAAATCCAGTTGAATATAAGAAATTGGAAGGGCCATTTGTAGCTTATGGATGATCGAAGACTAGCAAAAGCTGCAAGTAGGTACAAACCAGCTGGAGAAAGCAGCGTAGGGAGACCAAAGAAAAAGACGGGAATAAATCCTATGACCCGGAACAGGTCACCAAGGCCTAATCCTTGTTGGGGAAGAAGAAATTTTTTAATGTATTCCGGTTCTATTTGTATTTCCTTTCGATATGTTTGTTTATTAACTTTTGAATGATGTCTTTGAGACATAAATCATATGTTTAGTCTCAAATTACGTACTTTTCTTGCCATGTCACCGTAGATATTGTTACTATAGTTATTTTAGTAAATGAAATAGGTTTGTAAATGTAATATGTAATTATTACTATAAATGAAGGGTCAGGGGGAAAAACGATGAGAGTCAAGAAATTGACAATTTTGAGATAGTGATATCATCTTGTAGAATATTTAAAATACTTTCTTGCCATTAAACGGGTTTTGGGGAAAACGATGAGGGTCAGGAGATATTTAAGCAAAAAGATATGTTGTAAGGGGGAAAAGTGATGAGAGTCAGTTGCCAAAGTGGGAACAACGATGATAGTCAACAATCAGCTGTTTCCTGGCTCTGTTTAGTCTTTGAGGTTGTGTTTGATGTTTGTTACTGTGCGGAAAGTTATGTTGTGATGTGGTACATGTTTGTGGTGGTGTTATTGTGTTTTAATTAATAATTTAACCAATTCAAAATGGAATCTGTTGGTGATTCGACTCAGGTAGTACGGAAAAAGAAACCAAAACTTGGTAGACTGTCTGAAGTGAAAAAGAAACTGTTAACACAAAGATGTTGTTAATGACACTGCAAGGAAAGACATAATTAGTAAGTTTAAGGCCATGACTGTTTATAATGAGCAGAACCTTTATCTAGGTGGCTTGATAGCAAGCGCTTTTGTAAAACAACACCGGCCTAGACCTGGTAATAATGAACCTGTCAGCCACTCTTATTCATACTCATATAAAGTTAGGTTCATGAAAGATGGCACTTTGATTGAAGTGCCTATTTGTCATAAAGGGTTCATTTCAATCCATGGCATTACCCCTAGACGTGTCCAAACATTACAGACGATGTTAACAACCAAGGGGAAAATTGTGAAAGACTGTCACAATAATAGGCCTAATAAAATCCCAGAGGAAAGTGTGGATAAAATACACGAACATATCCAGTCACTAAAGGGCCGCAAGTCACATTATAGTAGGCATGATTCAAAAAAGATTTACCTAGATGACACTCTGGATATTTAGAAACTACACAGCCAATACTTGGAAGCTTATCCAAATAACCCTACTTCACATGACTCTTACAGAAATATATTCAATACCAAGTACAACATTGGGTTCGGTTATCCACGCACCGATACTTGTAGCTCCTGTGATGAATACAAAGCACGAGAAAAAGATTTGAAATTACAAATTTCTAATTCTAGTGGCGACTTAATAAGAAAACTTCAAGAAGATTTAAAAGTCGAGCATGAGTTACATCTTAGAAAGGCTGATAAATTTTATGAAAGAAAAAGATCTGCCAAGAAGGCCTCACAAAAGTCACCAGAAGTGGAAGCAATCTGCATGGATTACCAAAAGAACTTGTGTGCACCAAGTATCTCAACCAATGAAGTTTATTATAAAAGACAACTCTCTTACTACTTATTTAATATACACACTCTTTCCACTCAAGAAAGTTTCTTTTATGCCTATGATCAAACCATAGGCAAAAAGGATCAGATGAAGTCACTTCAATCCTAAATGATTTTATCCACAACTTTCTAAAACCAGAAGTTCGACACTTAACAATTTTTTGTGATTCCTGTGCGGGCCATTATAAGAACTTTACACTTTTTAGGTTTGCCTACTATATTGTTCACGTGTGTGGTAGACTTGATAACTTGAAAATGGTGTTCCCCATCCGTGGCCATTCGTACATGGAGTGTGATCGCAACATGGGACTTATTAATCAAAAGTCCTATGTTGAAGTCCCAGATGATTGGATCACTGTGATTGTAAATTCAAGGCAGAAACCATCGCCATTCTTAGTTAAGAAGTGTGATCAATCACGTTTTCTTGGGTGGACCACTTTCTTTGAAACCTTAAACTTTATGGAAAAATGCCCCTTTAAATCGAGACCTATAAGAGAAGTAGAGGTTAATATTAAAAACCCAAGAATGATATTACTTCGTGACTCATACAGTGGAGCCTTTTTCGAGTATCTCTTTTGTTCAAAGTGTACATGAAGTTGTAACTATAAATAAGAAAAAAGAAGTAGGCCTAACAAAAGAGTGTCTAAGCCTACAGTTGAAATGGAATTGGGTTTACAAATAACTCCCTCACCTCTCTATATCCAAAAACTTCCGATTGCAAAAGCGAAGTTAAAGGATTTGATGGACCTAAAAAAATTTGTGCCACAGAAGGCACAGGAGTTTTATAATAATCTGCTACCAGCTGGCGTTGAAGAAGAATAAGATGATGACAAACGTTTTGGGTAAGTTTAAAAAAAAAAAAAATTTCTGAAAAATTTAGAATAATTTAAAACAATTATGGAAATAATTTTGTGATATTTATGAATGTAACATATTTACAGGCAAAGAAAGAAATATTCAATAAATAACTCTAAAAATAGTTGGATAAAGTAAGCTCAGTTGTTTTTTCACATTTTATTATAGGAATTGATTTTTTCAGGATAACTACTGCCACCTAAAAATAAGCAAGAGGAATGAAGTGCTTAGTCAAGAAAGATAGCCTATAAATAATCATCAGGATAATGTCAATATTGTGAAAATTTTAAAGTTCATATAAATGTTCATAAAAGTTAATTAAACTAAGTTAATTAATATATATTTTATCAAAATATGCAGACTATTTTATTTAATAAAAATACATTTTCCATTACAATATTGTTTTTATTAGCATACTTTACCTTTCATCATTATTTCATCCCATTTTGTATTGACTCTCATCATTTTTCTACTTTTATAGTGACTCTCATCATTTTTCCCCTAAAAGTCAGGTAGTTTACTCACATAAAACTATATACAGTATGGTATAAAAAGAAATCTCATGTAAAAAGTTAATTTTCTACAAACTTAATATGTGAAAAGTAGGAAAACTCAAAAACATAATAAATTTAATGGACTACTTAAAAGAGAAACAGTGTTGAATCTTTAAATGCAGTTTTCTCAGTTTCAAGTCAAACTGACTCTTATCGTTTTTCCCCCTGAACCTTCAAATGGTAACTTTTTACTTCCATATTCCTTAAGGAATGGAAGTATGGTGATGGCAAAAAAAATCGTGTTCGAGATTATTGCAGATTCTGATTCTACTACACTCAAAACATGAAAAAAAGTCGTTTTCCGAAAAGTGTCTGTGTGTGTGTCTGTGTGTCTGTGTGTCTGTCTGTCTGTAGATTTTTTTTCTATGGCAAACGATAACTGCCGCAAATTCAAACAGAATCAAATAATTTTTTCCATACAGCTCTGATTTGCAGAGTACTCGCGACCTATTGTTTTTGGTGAAGATCGGTTGAGGGAAAGGGGTAGTTTACCTGCAACGGTTTTTTTTTAGCAAGGGTAATTTTGTTTGTTTGGCAAACGATAACAGCCGCAAATTCAAACAGAATCAAATAATGTTTCGCATACAGCCCTGAATTGTAGAGTTCTCAAGATCTGCTGATTTTGGTGAAGATCGGTTAAGGGAAAGGGGTAGTTTACCTGTAACGTTTTATGTTTTAACAAGGGTATTTCCTATGGCAAACGATAACAGCCGCAAATTCAAACAGAATCAAAAGATTATTTGCATACAGCCCTAAATTGTAGAGTTCTCAAGACCTGTTGTTTTTGGTGAAGTTCGGTTGAGGGAAAGGGGTAGTTTACCTGCCACGTTTTTTGTTTTATCAAGGGTATTTTCTATGGCAAACGATAACAGCCGCAAATTCAAACAGAATCAAATAATGTTTTGTATACAGCCCTGATTTGTAGAGTACTCAAGACCTATTGTTTTTGGTGAAGATCGGTTAAGGGAAAGGGGTAGTTTACCTGTAACGTTTTATGTTTTAACAAGGGTATTTCCTATGGCAAACGATAACAGCCGCAAATTCAAACAGAATCAAAAGATTATTTGCATACAGCCCTAAATTGTATAGTTCTCAAGACTTGTGGTTTTTGGTGAAGATCGGTTGAGGGAAAGGGGTAGTTTACCTGCAACGTTTTTTTAACAAGGGTATTTTCTATGGCAAACGATAACAGCCGCAAATTCAAACAGAATCAAATAATGTTTTGCATACAGGCCTGATTTGTAGAGTACTCAAGACCTGTTGTTTTTGGTGAAGATCGGTTAAGGGGAAGGGGTAGTTTACCTGCAACGTTTTTTTATCAAGCGTATTTTCTATGGCAAACGATAACTGCCGCAAATTCAAACAGAATCAAATAACTTTTTGCATACAGCCCTGATTTGTAGAGTACTCACGACCTATTGTTTTTGGTGAAGATCGGTTGAGGGAAAGGGGTAGTTTACCTGCAACGGTTTTTTTTTTATCAAGGGAAATTTTGTTTGTTTGGCAAACGATAACAGCCGCAAATTCAAACAGAATCAAATAATGTTTCGCATACAGCCCTGAATTGTAGAGTTCTCAAGATCTGCTGATTTTGGTGAAGATCGGTTAAGGGAAAGAGGTAGTTTACCTGTAACGTTTTCTGTTTTAACAAGGTTATTTTTTATGGCAAACGATAACAGCCGCAAATTCAAACAGAATCAAAAGATTTTTTGCATACAGCCCTAAATTGTAGAGTTCTCAAGACCTATTGTTTTTGGTGAAGATCGGTTAAGGGAAAGGGGTAGTTTACCTACAACGTTTTTTTAACAAGGTTATTTTCTATGGCAAACGATAACAGCCGCAAATTCAAACATAATCAAATAATTTTCTGCATACAGCCCTGGTTTGTAGAATACTCAAGACCTTTTGTTTTTGGTGAAGATCGGTTGAGGGAAAGGGGTAGTTTACCTGCAACGTTTGTTATAAAGCGTATTTTCTATGGCAAACGATAACTGCCGCAAATTCAAACAGAATCAAATAATTTTTTGCATACGTAAGTGAATTGTAGAGGACTCAAGGCCATTAGATTTTGGTGAAGATCGGTTAAGGGGAAGGGGTAGTTTACCTGCAACCTTTTACGTTTTAACAAGAGTAAAGTACTTGAAAATTCATTTAAACTTTTTCAAACAATGGTAATTGTTAAAAATAAAATAATTTTGTTGCCAGGCAATAAAATTATAATTTTTTCATTTTAATGTAAATTATGTATATATTAGAAAATATATAGTGCTTGGCAGGCAAGCATATTTCAGATTATAATTCTTAGAATATGGAAGTCATGTATGGTTCTCCATACCGATATTTATTTCTAGCTACACAGTATTGGTGACTAAACTATGCGTGAAGTAGATTCGTTTTGTTAAGTCGTAGTTGTCTGAATGACGTTTCAATTGAATCGAAATTTTAGTTTTCATTTTTTTACTTAAGGAAATGTATAAAAACGCTACAACGAATCACATCAAATTTTCAGCTTGTAAATTTTCTCAATACATGTCACTAATCATTATGTATCTTAATAATCGTCACCTTCAGTGAATGAACTAAAATAAAATTAGTTACTTTGGTCAGCTGATAGGATTATAATTTGAAACGAAGAAAAAAATACATAACATAAAACAGTGGCAGTTACGATCTGATGATGAACGGGTACGTTCGAAAGCGCTAATCGGTGTCACAGTGACTAGTGGTGTGTGCAACAAGTGAGTGTAGCATAACATAAAACAATTTTATTTTTTTATGTTTTACAGTCATCGCCAATATTTAAGGGCAGTTAAATAAAACAAAATTTTATTATATATTAAAATTATCTTTTTCGTTAGTGACCAAAAACAACATGAGTTTAGAAGTTAAATATAATTTTTATTAACAAATACATAACATACACTGTACAAAACGGACATGAAGCTCTGTGAATTATTAATAATGATAATATTAACAACAAAAAAGATGAAATTACTTTTTTTGTCAGCTCCGTGGACGGTTGTGGTCATCGGAAAGAACACGTCCACAGAGATGAATAAATCCATGATTATTTATTTTCTCACATCTTAAAACTCTGTTGTTATATATTCTTGCTCTCAAATATGAAGGCCTACAACAAATTAAAATGTTTTTATTTTGGTCCATGGGAAATTAAAATTTTATTATATTATAAAGCTTCTTTAAAAGACGTCAGTGATGGGTTATTGACATTAGGTCTACTACTAGAGGGACGGACTTCTGTCATCACTGCTTTTTTTATATAAAGCGGCGTTTCGGCTACACAACTAATTTGTAGCCATCTTCAGTCATAAAACAGACACTAATACATCACAAATGAAAGTAAAGAAGACTAACAAGCAAATAACAAAGCAAAAATTAAATAAAAAGTAAAACTTAGCAATTATGGACTCTATGCACACACACACACACACACACACACACACACACACACACTGAATTCACGCATAAAACTCAATAAACCCGCAGTCCTCAAGATCAACTTTGTTATGTTTTGAGCCTCTGCCGGTTGTGAGACAGAGTATTGTTTATTTTTATTTGTAATGTTTTAACGTTTGTTTTTTCCTGAAGACATCTAGAGATTTGTCGCGTAGCCGAAACGTCTCTTTATATATAATAATAAGAGACAGTGGTGGAAGATGTCCGTCCCTCTAGTAGCCTAATATACTGGAAAATGTTTTTTTTTTTGTGGGCTGAACTTTTTATAATTACATATTTGATAGTCCTTAAAGTAGACATGAATACAGACTAAAATTTAAGAGCCAAGTTTCTTCACTTTATTGTTTGTTAATAACTGTTTGAAGATAAACGTTGTAACAAATTAATATGTTAGGAGATGAGTTATATCAATTATTAGTATAAATAAATTGTTCGATCTTAAGCCCCACTGTTGGGTTCGTCAATTTGTAACAATATTTTTATCGATCCGTATATTATATTAAATTCCCGCCGTTCGCTCTCACTATGCATCCAGTCCCAATGACGTCACTCGGAGTTGCCAACAGTTGCTCCGTCCTCTGTGCTATGTTATCGTAATTCTTAAATGAAACAGTAATAATAATGCAAAGATAACACCAAACAGATACATTCCTTTTAACAATCTTTATTCAAATGAAGTATTGGTTAATTACTTCTCGTTTTTCTTTACTGCAATTACAAATTATGACAAAATCATGCGTCTTTATTCATAAGTTGGTAGTAGCTAAAATATTGTGCTCTATGCTGGATTCGACAAGCAAAAGAATGATGCAGTTTGTTTTTATTTCAATGAAATAAATAATCCCAGGGCGTATTTGGTTAGGAAATTATGGTTAAACAAATAATACAACTCTTAAAATCAAAATACAAACTTCACAATATAAGGATATTACAAGGTTTTGAAGTATATAGTGCAAACTGGTAGTCGTGTATGTGTTACTCACTATTATAGGTTATGAACAGTTTAGATGCTTATTAGTTATCGTTAAAGTTTTTATGGTTTTCAAAAAAGGTGTAATACTCAATTGGTGTTATTTTCAAGTGTTCTTTAGTGTTGGTGTAGGATAGTGTCTGTAGTTTTATTTATTTTTTAATTCCTAAATAGTTGTGTACACAAGTGTAGGTGTTGTCACATAAGATGACAAATTGTTCAAATTCACCAGATCCTCTTCTTTATTCTTCCAGGACGAAGATAGGGTCCAAGTCTTCTTTGCTTCTTCTCCCCGGATCGAAATTCTTCTGAATTAAATTCTTGATGTCCTTTTGTTATTATAACATTTTGTATTGACTATACAAATTCGTTTTACAAAGTCTGGTATGTGTTTTCACTATTAAAAATATAATTATCTGAGACATTTTATTAACGCGTCTGTCTTCAGTGACGGTTGTTAAAGAAGTTTTTATTTTATTTATCTGAATTTTCGGTTGCTAAGGTAAAATTTGAAATCTGGTTGGTTGATTCAGATATACATTGTCATACAAATTCATTATTTCAATGTCTGAATTTGGTCAAAAACTTTTAAATTTGTATAACATTTTTGTACTGATTGGGAATTTAAAACTAATAGCATCATTATTTTGGTCTTAACATTTGTGACATATAGACACCCAACATGCCTATTTTTGCTTAAGAAATACTGATGTTACAATTTTTTGCTATCTGAATTTTTCTTAAATAACTTAAAACTGATTATTTCGATTCCATATTTGTTGTGTATACTATTAATTATAAACCTATCCATATTACAACATTTGTTTTATAAAATTCTAGCAGTATTTCCCAAAATTTACAAAATTCCAAAGTTTTTATAGGCCTATGTCTTGACGTGTTAAATTTCTATTTTCTCTTATTGTAACACCTATTAACAATGCAACTACAATCAAAACTACTCCCTATAACTCTATTAGTATTATTATTTAAAATATAACCATAATTATTACTGTAACATTATAAAAAACGTAATTCACATTTTGTGATTAAACAATTTGTATATGTCTGGTTGCATACATCCTGCATAAGGCATATCATACACTCATTACTTAATAAAACTATAAATAACATCAACACAGCTTAATCTTATTTTTAAAACATAAAAAAGGAAAGTTTAATCATTTAATAATTATTTTCTATTTTTTTTCCATTTTTCTTAGGTAGTTCAGCCATTGCTGTACTAGGTAATTTTTCTGTTTCTTTTTATAGATTTGAGAATTATTATTAGATTATACATTATTTTCTTGATAACATTATGTCCACTATTATTTACAGTTAGTTGCATGTTTCCATGTATCTCTAATAATTGTTTTGTTGCATTATTTCATTATATCATTTAGTTAACAATTTACTAATATATTATTTTACATTATATTATATATTTGGGCCTATTATCCCTCAATTTGTATTTTGATTATTTTTATTTTTTGATACATTTAATAAAACAATTTGTTTACTTATAGTAATGGTACATAATGCTGTCTGTCTTTATAAGTATTATTCTTGTCATTATTTGAAATTCGTGTCATCATCCGGGTATTTTGCATCACTTTACCTAAACATTAATTTGGGTACGGTCAGTTATAGTACAAGTCAGTCTAAAGTAGTTATTTGTTCATCTTCACTATCATTTTTAAAAGATATTTTTCTTCTTGTTAAGTTTCTTATCCATGATCTCCATTAAATCTGGTAAGATATCAAGCTATGCCAAATGTAATGTTACAACGTGTAGATTTAAAACATAGGCAGTTAAGACCACTCAGTGGAAGTGGAACATAGCCTAACGCTCACCACTACCTATAAAATAGTACCGCACTCAATTTGATTTCAGAGAAACATACTTTTGACTTAGATTTTTTTAATCTAACGTGCAGTCACATTCAGTTAGTAAGTGGTTTTTCCTTAGTTTAAATCATGTTATAGCCCGTATGTTTACTTTTACTGTAAGATAAACTTATTTAATTGAAGCCATCGTTGTCACAAATATATTTAAAATTAGTCAACAATGTTTTTAAGTAAGAAAGCGTCAGCTGCATTATCTCTTCTATAGCTTACTTCCATTGACTTTGTATGTCCTCTACACATATTTCAAACTGAAATAAACCGGTCAAAGTAGTAAACGATCTCACTTACTCGGGTTAATCTTCTATACCAGCATAATTCTACTGATATATTGTTACGACATCACAGAACAATCTACGTGTTTATCGAATGTTCCAGAGTAATCCGGAATCTAACGTGTGTGGCGTACGTGCTTGTTGACGCATTTTCTAGACCGTGCCAGACTTCACTCGGGCGCACGGACTGTGTCAAGGCCGCAAGTAATTATGTCGTAACTATACTGGCGCTATTGCGCATTATGGAATCGTCTAGATTTTTGGCCGGCTATAAATACCAGTACTCAACGACGTTCAATTCAGTATTAGTGTGAGATATTGACAGTGCGGTTCGAGAGTTACAGTAGCGATACTACTGTGTACGTTCAAGTGGTTATTAGTTAAGTGTTGTGTTTTAATAATTGGGTGGTATAATTGTAATACAATTGTGTTTAATATTAGTGACACTTTATTGTGCGTGACAATTTTTATTTGATTTGTTGTAGAGACTGTGTTGTTAATTACGAACTGTTTAACTGTAAAATTAAAGCTGGTGATAGTGACTTAATTGGTGTCTTGTACTTATTTTGTTTTCCACTGTACCTACGACGATCAAGTATACCGTCGTAATAGTGGTGTCAGAACTGGGATAATAGGATAAAACGGTTAACAGTGGAAACGGTGGACACATTGTACAAAACGAGTGTGATTCGTTATTAATCGGTAAACATGGATCCCAGTCAGATGATGGAAGCTTTACAAACACTGCTGCGGCAGACACAGGAAGAAGCAGAAAAACGACAGGATGAGAAACGCAGGCAGGAGGCGGAAGAGGCCGAAAAACGACAAGACGAGAAAGTAGAAGAGAGACAGTAAACCCTCCTGCTGAAAGCAGAGGAAAGACGCTGACAGGAGGCGGAAGAAGCAGAAAGACGACAAAAAGAAGAACGAAGACAACAAAGGGAAGAAACAGAGGAACGACGTAAGCAGGAAGCAGAGGAACGTAAACGTGAAACAGAAGACATCAAAGCATTAATACAGGAGCAAAAACAGATACAAGAATTTAGTACCGCAGAATTGTGTCTCCTACGAGGTGAGCTTATTGAACAAGTTACTAAAATATGTTCATTTGGATAAAGGCTTGACATGGAAGACGCATATTTTCAACAAAAGGAAACAACTTGGCCATAAATTCAGAAAAAATTATTGGCTGATTGCACGTAAATCAACTCTGTCCCATAGCAACAAATTACTACTCTACAAAGTGGCATTCAAACCAATCTGGTCCTACGGCATACAACTGTGGGGGTCGGCATCAACGTCTAATATAGAGATACTAGAACGATTCCAGACAAAGGTTCTACGGATTATAACAAATGCACCCTGGTTTATACCAAATAGAGAAATCCTCTGTGACTTAAAAGTGTCATCTGTTACAGACGAAGTGAGTAAGTGCAGTGAAAAGTATTTAAGTAAACTAGAACTACACCCTAATATTCTTGCAATCAATTTGCTAGAAAATAGTGAAGACACTCATAGACTAAAGAGACAAAAAATACTAGACCTACCATCTAGATTTAAGCAACCACAATCTTTGTGACTGTTGTTTCTTTTTTCAACTTACTTTTAAGTAATAACTGAGTTTGTTATCACAGGATAACAGCTCCACATGGTCAACACCTATTTTTTCTCATACAAAAGATTTGCTTATAGTATGTTATTTTTATGTTATACTGATTGCAAATAGTAAAAAAAAAACAAAATCTAAAATATCAGATGTACAAGAATCAATGACATTGAAAGTAGCTGAAGTAGAGAAATCTGTTTCGAATGTTGAAGAAACGATGTCCACAAAAATATCTGACGTAGAAGAAACCATGTCAAATAAAATATCTGCAGTAGAAATCTCAATGGTAAACATAAGAGAGCAGTTCCTGATGTTACAACCAAAACAACTTTCTGAACAGACTGTACCAATGATAAGGACGGAGAAAGATACAGAAAATAAGTCAATAGAGAAGGTCACATCGCCTGCGGTTGGGACAGTTCATATCAAGCCCCCAACCTTTGATGGAAGCACGCACTGGGCGACGTATTTACGCCAATTCGAAGCTGCTGCATGCGCAAATAGTTGGACGGAGAGAGACAAGGCAGTTTCACTCGTTCTCTCAATAAAAGGACCCGCGGTAGAACTACTACAGAAAGTGCCACCTGGCAGGCCAAACACCTATGCCGAATTGATAAAAGCTGTGGAATTACGGTATGGTGATAAATATTTGCGAGATGTGTACTGCACCCAGTTGAGAGCAAGGCGACAGCATTCCGGGCAGAGCCTTCAAGAGTTTGAAGCAAGTATCGACAGACTAATTAGACTGGCCTATCCTGAAGCGCCGGAAGATTTTCGAACGAGTTTTGGGATGAAGACATTTACTGCCGGTGTCCGAGATAATGAACTACAGCAAGTGTTACGAATGGCAAGACAACAGAACAGTGCGGACGCCCTAGTACATGCTTTGCAATTCGAGGCCACCAAATCAGCGTCTGGTTGGACAAGTCATAAAGTGCGCGCTCTAAAAGATCGCGACGGCACAGACGATGAGGAAGAAGAACAAGGAACAGAGACTCGACTGTCGGCGCCACAGAATAAAATAAGAAAGCATGGAAGACCGAAGTGTCATAGATGTGGGAAACCTGGACATCTACGAGATTGCCGGGTTAGAATTCAGCACCAGGGAAACGAATAACAGTGTGCTGACTAACTGGAGGAACGAAGCCCCTAGAGAATTCGCAATTTCTACATTTCAGAAAAACAGCGGGAGCTTGGTAGTTACTGGATTTGTTCGAGAAAGGGCAACCTCGATTACAGTTGACACAGGAGCAACAGTTTCTATTGTGAGCCCCGACGTGGTGAAAGATCTCAAGCCAATCTGATGCTCTTGCAGCTTGCGAACTGCTACTGGGCGGCCTATAAAAATGTATGGATAAGTGGAGATACATCTACGCCTCGGTCGACTTGAGTTTAATCATCAAGTACTTGTTGCAGACATTGTGGTTGAAGCAATTCTTGGTGTGGACGTTATGAACTCATACGGATTTACAGTCGACTTCAAAAACAATGTCTTGAGAATCGGAGGCGAAGAGGTAATGCTATCAACAATGACGACAGCAGAAAAATCGATGGACGTCATAAACCAAGTGGCCGTAACTGTTCCGCCAAACTCCGAAAAGATCATCATGGTTAGAACCGAGGTAGATACTAGGGCAACCAGTGCTTTATATTCAAAGCCCAGATAGTCAGCACACCGAGCATACTAATAGCCAGAAGTTTAGTAAAACGTGACGAAACCGGAAATGTACCTCTTAGAGTGGCGAATATTTTGGAGCAAGCTATCACTTTACAAAGCAAAACGCTCCTAGACAAATTGATTCCTGTGGCCTGGGTAGCCGGAATAACACAACGAAGATCCAGTGCTTCGGAATATTCCAAATTACCAGAGGAACTGCAAGAATTATTGAACAGATCTTCTAATGACCTCTAAAGAGGTGAGGTAGAGGAACTCAGTTTTTACATGAACTCAAAGATCCTCTCTAACACACATTATCTTACAACATCATTACATTATTTTCAAAACAATATTATTCTCTCCTATTTCAACTTTAACTTTAACTTGGACTGATCTACATGTCCCATAAAATATTCATCACCCATAAACTGTCTTTTATTAGCTTTCACAAATTATTACTTTATTTCTCACTTTAAATAGCATCTGTAATACATTGAAACATTACATTAAACATTAATTACCTTGAACATTTACAACCAATATACCAGTGACATTTTATTGCTGATCAGCTGATATTACTAACACAATGAAAACACCTCTCAAAATTGAGCAAATTACATGAAATATATATATTTATCAATATTTACTTCTAACCTCCTTGTTTCCCCTTTTTCTGATTCTGATAATTTATGTGACTCGCCTGCCAGTCAGTTTAGTCATTTACTTAGTTGCAAACATACACAAATTATATAAAACCTTATATAAATTATATAAACCTTATATCAACTCTTATATCTAACCTACTAAAATACAATATTACCTTTAAAAAATTATACAATGAACACCCTATAGTGAATGTATGAGCAGCTAGTTATTTAGACAGAGCACAAGCAGTTTTCTTGGATCAAAATTTGAGTTAGCAATTTTTTACGACATAGAATTTTAATTCGTGGCTCCTCTGGGCCACCTCCCATCCACACACTCTATTGCAAGTTGTGTAAAACTGTGGCGCCTTTTCGCTTCCACAAAGACGGTATATTTTGGAGTAGTTTGACCTCTCCGTGTCTTTGCTTCGGCAGTTACATTTTAACTTTACGAATATCAACATATTCTTGTCTATAATTAAACGCCCTTAAACGGGTCTACCACCTGGCTTTGCTGCCCCCATGCGGGCAGAGTGGTAGCTGCTGTTCCCTAGTTTGGTGATTCCCCTAAATTTCACCCCCATCAATTTCAAAATGCACCTTGACAACGATAACAGCTATGGTCAGTTAAGGCTGAACGTGACGCAATGAGCCCCAACCATAGCTGTTAAAGCTAAACCAATTCCACGGTCAGGGTTCGGTGAGGCCGTGACCGCCCGAAAAGTTGGGGAATCACAAGTAAAATATCTTTTGTAACACTAAACTTAATAATTAAATACGAAATTAAATGTACAACATCATAATATGAAACTTTCATCCATCATTAATCCTTTAGCTCCTCCATAACTTTCTACAATTGGATTACTTAAAATTTTCACATTTATTATTAATAACTATCATATATCATCGTTCAATTATTATTAAATTTTTTAATTATCATTTTTATTTAACACAATTATTTCAAAGCATCTCAATATTGAATTACAATCTCTCTCTCTGAGTTACACCTGTAAACATTTTTTATTATACCTGATTCGTACTATAACATTTCTATACTTACAGTCCATTTAAATTGATGTACACAAAATATCTACCATACGCCCTAATACTTCCACCTCACCTCTGAAACATTTAACACACCTGTTAGTTTACATCAAACAATTTATCATTTAATTACCCACTTCACAAATCTCGTACAAGTAATTTAAATTCATAAAAAAATTTAATTCTACAACATTTAAATAATCAATCAAAATATTTAAAACATATCAAATTATTTTAAATACATTAATTACTGAAAATATAAATTATATAGTTATCGAAACAATTACAATTAGTCAATTACTGTTTTCAAAATTCATTGTTTATTTATTTAAATTGCAAAATATTATTATTATTATTACAACCCTCTACACACACTTGTCTACTTAACATTCTACAATGCGCACAAATAAATTTACTACAATTATGTACAAACTTTTGTCACCAACTGTTCCGTTTTTTCACACTTCATTGTCCAAATTTGCCGGGTCAAAAACCATAAAACAAAATGTTTATAATTGTCTTTTATTGTTTGATAGCTTAGCCTCCATCATCATAGATTAACCTTGGTTTTATATAACATTGTTCAATTTCATTCACACACAAATTACTGTTTTGTGTGTTGTAACCATAAAAACCAAATTCATTCATTTTACCAAAATAATCATAAAACCAGTCAACGTCAAGTACATCTGTTAAATCACCGTCAGTAATTATATTCATTGTCCAGTCAGTGATTTTATCATTCATTACAACATAAGGTAAGTTATTATTATTTAAAACTGTATCATCAAAATAATCTTCACTCTCTATTTTAACAAGTAAGTATTTCATATCAATTAACATCTCTTTCAACTAATTATAATTTCTCTGCAACTTATATAATTCTATTTCTTTATCAACACACAACTCTCTCTCAAAACATCTTTCATCATCATAACACCTGTCACTACCCCCCTGAACTATCTCACTCCATGCAGAGGGTACAAAATTATTCAACAAAAATAAACAACTCAAATCTTTCACTAATAAGGGTCTCTTGCCCTCCAATAATAACATTTTTGAACACCTTGGTTCATCACAAATAAGGGGAAAATTTACCCTCTGCCCTACACATTCAGCTACTCTTTCTTTCCATTCTTTTTCTAATTCTTCAACACTAATTACTACTTCGTTACAACATATAACGCTCTCTCTCTCACTCACTATTTCATTATCTATTTTCAACGTTTCACTCTCTGATACCACCTTTTCAATCATATTACCGCTTTCAATATCATTGTCATCATTTGTTAATTTCTTACTGTCATTATTACTCTTACTACTGATCCGTGCTTCTACTGACTCTACTATTTTTTCAATATCTTGTTTCAATTCATTACAACTATTTTCGCATTTCATTTTTACCTCATCAGTATCAAATTTAAGTACATCAAATTTACAATTAAATTCACTTTTAATTTCGGTCTTAATTTCATTCAATTTGTTATTCTGTGTATCTAATTTCTCATTTACATTACTTTTAAATTTTTGCATTTCGTTTTTCTGTTCAACTAACTTTACATCAAATTTATTAAAACTGGTATAAAGAAATTGGATCATTTTCATCATATCTTGATCCTCAGATTTTTTAATCGGGACTGGTGTTGAATGAAGTACGTCATCCATAATTTTCGACTCAGTTCCGGTTAATTCTATATTTATTTGGCTCTCTGTTTCAATGTCAGTCAAGTTGAGTTCTTCATTATTTGCCATTTTTTACCTTGTATATAAACAACTGTAAATCACAATAAAACAAACCTAACCTACTCGCACGTGCGTAATTCTGTGCGACAACTATTTTTATCAATTCGTCATTACCACATCCCATTTTCTGTGCATTAAAATAGGTTTATCCCGTATAAATAAAATTAAACGAAAATCCTGGCAGCGAGAGCCATTTGTGACAAAAAAAAAGAGATCGAAATTTATAAATACATAAAATACACTGCCAGAACTTACCTGTACGCATATTCAACTACTTACCGTATTAAAATTTCACTCAGAAGATCAAGGTCGCCACGATTATTTTTTATAGGTAAAATATCGAAAACCTTTATACTCCACCTTAAATAAAAAGGACAATTTAGCTATCTGACCACACCCAATTAATAATTCAGAAAATTCTGGAACGTTAGACGAATCTTGCAGCACAGAAATGAGAAATGGTAATGACGAAATAACTTAGTCTAACACATGGTTATTAAATGAATACTTTACTTACTCACATAAAGACGTAAATTCCTCATACAAAACACAAAAGAATAACACATTTAGTACTGGTTAAATCGACCTTACCTTACATACTATTTATACTAAAGAAAGTAGCCCAGCTTTGCCCACACACACTATCACACCATTTAAACCCCTTTAAAATATTATATTACATTTCTTTTATGAATTTGCTAACTGCTATAATTTTTTTATTGTTCGACTAAGCTTTTCGTCATTACTGACATCTTCAGGTCTTAAACAACGAAATAACGTTGTTTAAGACCTGAAGATGTCAGTAATGACGAAAAGCTTAGTCGAACAATAAAAAAATTATAGCAGTTAGCAAATTCATAAAAGAAATAGTAAGGATGGCTGCTAATTTAAACAATACGAAGAATATTATATTACAAGTAGAAAATAGTTGGCCTTTATATATTCAGGTTTCGTTTACGTTCGATCACTGTCGAGATGCCGACCGAACACGTGTTTTGATGCCCGATTTCACTGTCCGTATTTTTAACTGTTTGCGTTTCGCACTTTCGCTACACCAAATGGTGCCTGGTTACCTCCGTCAATTCCACGGGTCCCGGTCGGTATTAACGATCTTATTTAAGTGACCACATTTAGAAAGTCAGCCGACCGGGGCCTTATAACACGATCAGCGTCTGTTACTTGAGTCGGCTTCTCGTGGACTCTTAACGTAGAATGTGTAAATGTACTGCCAGCGGGCGGAAGCTGTGGTTCACTGCCATCGGATCTCGTCGTCGTTCAAAGTTGATTTGCCGTGGCTTATTGGCTAAACCCAAGCTACATAATGTTTGTTTTAGTAGTGTGTGACGACGATCTCTAGGCACTGTTGGCTTGATGTCACCCACAGGAGGCGGTCCTTAGGTCTTCGTATCCGGCCTCAGGGTAAAGGAGACTGCAACAATTCCGCTCTAGGCCATTTTGAGTTTTCTGAAAGGAGCGTCACTCCAGCGTGCAAACCTGTGTGGCGCGTGCGTGCGCGGTCACATTTAAACAAAGTTCTGAGAATTCGAGGGTGGTTCAAATTCTTTGCCTGGTTTCGCAACTGAATACTACGTTTCTGCTTTGTTTCAACACTGTTCTACTTGCCACGTGGTCTGTTCCAATGGAATTAACTTGCACAATATTTTTTACAAAACCCCAAAAAATGAAATAAATAAAAATACAAATACCCCCTAAATGCTATAAATATAAATACCCAATTTTGACACGTTACAAAAGGATGGAAGACCGAAGTGTTATCGATGTGGGAAACCTGGACATCTACAACGAGATTGTCGGGTTAGAATTCAGCAGCAGGGAAACGAGCAATAGTCGGTGCAACGGGGCGTGTGCTGACTAACTGGAGGAACGAAGCCCCTAGAGAATACGCAATTTCTACGCTTCAGAAAAACAGCGGGAGCTTGGTAGTTACCGGATTTGTTCAAGAAAGGCCAACTTCGATTACAGTTGATACAGGCGCAACAGTTTCTATTGTGCGCCCCGACGTGGTGAAAGATCTCAAGCCAATCTGGTGCTCTTGCAGCTTGCGAACAGCTACTGGACGGCCTGTAAAAGTGTATGGAAAAGTGGAGATACACCTACGCCTCGGTCGACTTGAGTTTAATCATAAAGTACTTGTTGCAGACATTGTGGATGAAGCAATTCTTGGTGTGGACGTTATGAACGCATACGGATTTATAGTCGACTTCAAAAACAATGTCTTGAGAATCGGAGGCGAAGAGGTAATGCTATCAACAATGACGACAGCAGAAAAATCGATGGACGTCATAAACCAAGTGGCCGTAACTGTTCCGCCAAACTCCGAAAAGATTATCATGGTTAGTACTGCGGTAGATACTAGGGGCAATCAGTGCTCTATATTCGAACCCCAGGTAGTCAGCACACCGGGCATACTAATTGCCAGAAGTTTAGTAAAACCTGACGAAACCGGAAATGTACCTATTAGAGTGGCGAATATTTTGGATCAAGCTATCACTTTACAAAGCAATACGCTCCTAGGCAAATTGACTCCTGTGGCCTGGGTAGCCGGAATAACGCAACGAAGACCCAGTTCTTCGGATACTTCTAAATTACCAGAGGAACTGCAAGAATTATTGAGCAGATCTTCTAACGACCTCTGAAGTGGTGAGGTAAAAGAACTCGGACAGTTTTTACACGAATTCAAAGATTGTTTTGCAGTCACTGGGAAGAACCTCTCTTGTGCAACATCGCATCAATACCGGGGACACAACACCGATACGCCAACCTCCTCGAAGGCCTCCATTATCTAAACAAGAGGAGATGTCTCGGTTAGTACAGGACATGTTGACAGAGGGAGTAATCGAACCTTCGTCAAGTGCTTGGTCTTCCCCTGTAGTGCTGGTAGCGAAGAAGGATGGTGGATTGCGTTTCTGCGTAGACTACCGGAGGTTAAATGACGTTACAAAGAAATCCTGCTATCCATTACCTCGCGTTGACGATACACTCGACACGTTGTCCGGAGCACAGTGGTTTTCCACATTGGACCTGAAGAGTGGATATTGGCAAGTGGGTCTTCATCAAGAAGACAAGGAAAAGACCGCTTTCTCGACCCCAGGTGGCTTATTCCAATTTAACGTAATGCCATTTGGACTCTGTAATGCACCGGCAACATTTGAGAGATTGATGGACCTGATACTCCGAGGCCTGACGTGGAAAACTTGCCTTGTTTACTTAGACGATGTCATAGTGATCGGGAAGACTTTCGAAGATCATTTGGAAAACCTTAAGGAAGTTCTAACTAGAATTCACGGTGCACAACTGAAGCTGAGCCCAAAGAAGTGTTCTCTATTCCAGAAGGAAGTACAGTATCTGGGCCATCTGGTTTCGGCAGCGGGCATTAGCATGGATCCTAATAAAGTAGACACCGTAAGAGACTGGCCAGTTCCAAAGAATAAACACGAAGTTCGGAGTTTCCTGGGGTTATGCTCATATTACCGACGTTTTGTGAAAGGCTTCGCTACTATTGCTAAACCACTACATGAGCTAACGGAAAATAAACGAAACTTCCAATGGTCGAGAGAGTGTGAACAAGAATTTAGAACATAGAAGATTGCATTATGTTCGCAGCCAATTCTCGCTTTTCCAGCTTCCGAAGGGAAGTACATCGTAGACACAGACGCAAGCAATACTGGTCTAGGAGCAGTTTTGTCTCAAGTGCAGAACGGTGAAGAACGAGTAATAGCGTATTACAGCAAGACGCTTTCTAAACCAGAGAGAAATTATTGTGTTACAAGAAGAGAGTTGTTGGCAATTGTCAGAGCTTTGGAGCACTTCCATAAATACCTCTATGGGAGAGAGTTTTCACTACGTACCGACCATGCTGCACTTGCATGGCTCTTGAGATTTAAAAATCCGGAAGGACAGTTGGCAAGGTGGCTCGAACGTCTGCAAGAGTACAACTTCAAGGTACAACATCGGCGGGGGCGCCTGCACGGTAATGCAGATGGCTTATCACGAAGACCATGCCCGGAAGACTGCCGACATTGCCACAGAAAGGAAGAACAAAACTCAAGCGAACATGTTCAAGCCATCACTGTAGATTTCCTGGCTGATGGTTGGACAACACAAGACTGTCGACAAGAACAGATGACTGATGAAGACATTGGACCGATCTTGACAACAAAAGAGGAAGGTCGCCGCCTGGATTGGCAAGATATCTGCCATGGTTCCGAAGTGCTGAAGGGCTACTGGGCACAATGGGAATCTCTCACCTTAGAAAACGGATTGCTGAAAAGGGCTTGGGAAAGTGCAGATGGACGAGACGTGGTCATGCAGTTGATAGTTCCCCGAAGTTAAGTGCAGTCTGTTTTGAAGGAGATGCATGATGGAACATCTGGAGGCCATCTTGGCGTTAACAAAACCCTTGACAAAATACGGAAGCGATTCTATTGGCTTCATCTTCACCACGACGTAGAGGAATGGGTTCGGACGTGTGAAATATGTGCTGCAAGCAAGGGCCCACAAACCAGAAGCAGGGGAAAAATGAGACAGTATAACGTTGGACAACCTTTCGAGAGAATTGCCATAGACATTGCTGGACCATTCCCAGTTACTGACGATGGAAACCGGTACATCATGGTTGTAGGTGACTACTTTACTAAGTGGGTGGAAGCCTACGCAATTCCAAATCAGGATGTTACCACTGTGGCAAAGCAGTTAGTTCACAACTTCTGTTGCCGTTATGGAGCCCCTATGGAAATCCATACGGATCAAGGGAGAAATTTCGAATCAGGAGTGTTTAAAGAATTATGCCGTCTACTTGGAATTCGAAAGACCAGGACAACGCCTCTGCATCCTCAGTCGGACGGGATGGTTGAGAGATTCAACAGGACACTTGACCAGCATCTTTCGAAAGTTGTTGACGAGAACCAAACAGACTGGGACCAACGTATACCACTATTCCTTATGGCGTGTAGGTCATCAGTACATGACACAACCGGCATGACTCCAGCAAAATTGGTGTTTGGGCGGGAGATTCGTCTTCCTGGGGACTTGATGTTTGGATCACCTGAGACTCAGTCCCAAGAGCCAAAGAACTATTCCTCGCAATTAGAAAACCAACTGCGAGAAATGAATCACTTGGTAAGAGGACGGCTGAAGATTGCCAGTGATAAAATGAAAACTCGGTATGACATTCGCAGCAATAGTGTGGGTTTCCAAGAAGGAGATCAGGTCTGGTTGTTCAATCCAAAGCGCCGTCGTGGTCGCTCACCTAAGCTTCAGTCTAACTGGGAAGGACCCTACACTGTGAAAAAAAGAATTAACGATGTTGTTTATCGGATTCAACAGGAAGGACAGCGAAAGTTCAAGGTCGTCCACCTAGATCACCTTGCTAAGTACAAATTTAGAGACGCTTTGCCAGACAGGACGTAGCTTCAAACAGAGTTACATTGAACACACAAAGGCACTCCACACCACTACAGAATCCACCTTTGCAAACCACCTCATTGAAGCAAACCACACATATAAAAACATCAACAATAACATGAACATTCTACACGTACACACAAAAGGCCGAAAACTAGACACTCTAGAAGAATTAGAAATATACAAACACACAAAAACAAATAAAAACAACATCCTAAACGAACAGACACAATTCAAATCGCACGCATTATTCGAACACATCTCACCACACACACACACACACACACACACACACACACACACACACACACACACACACACACACACACACACACACACACACACACACACACACACACACACACACACACACACACACACACACAGCATCGATCTTTCGAAAAACTACCCCGTCACCAACAACAAGACGGACAGCGCTACCTACGGCAGCCTCTGATGAAGCCTTCTAAAGGTGAAAGCCGGTTTAGGCTGTAAGGTAAATCTTTACGATTTTACTTATAAAAAACTTAGTGTTCCGAGTCGTCAAACAATAGTGATATTTAATCAAATACCCATTACTTAAACTCGTATGATGACCAGTACAACTTTAAATTTGTAGCATTGTGTGTTCCTACTATCTCCCTTGTCTCCCTATTCTGCAATACATATGAATTCTTCATCTTAACCTCTACTACTTCATAAGGACCGTCTTAGAGTGTAACCCCTCTTTCCTTTTATGCATTTTTATGAGTATAAAACAACTTCTTTTATTTTAATATTTTTTTTTAAAGAGAAGCCACAAGTCAATTAGGACTAGGCCGGAGCCTAGAGAAGCCAAAATTGTGCTGGGTCCAGTATGACGGGACTTGGAATGAAACTCAGCTGTAATATAACAGTAACGGTTTTTATTGTATGCCATTAATTGATACATGTAGGCAAACTCTATCACATAGTTATCCCCCCCATGAATCATAAATATATCACAAATAAATAATGCCCCTGCTTTAACAGTATCAGAGACAACATGTGTATATCATAACGAGTGTATATACATCTATACATGTGTATCGAATAATATTCAGTAAATATATCTAAATATAAAATTCTCCCCCATTTTGTGACTAGCTAGACACAGACAAAACATAACAACACATACAGAAACATAAGGCACATAGACTCACAATTATACATCAATATTCCAAGACAAATGCCCCTGGAATGCACCCGCCTTGCAGGCAGTGTTACTACCCTGCCCAGAAACCAGCAGTGATAAATATTCGCCCATCAGCAACCCGTTTCTATAGAATTACATAAAAGCCAAAACCCCAGAAAGGATGATAATTAATCATAACGCGTAAGCAAGACCGGACCGCCCTTATGTATAGCATTCCACTGATCAATGACCCATCATGAGCATATGAACTTTAAGTTCCTTCCACAACATAAAATAAAAAAATTTACGGAAACTACATCACCTGATTTTAAACAGTTGTTATACAATTCTAAAAGGTTAATTTGCTTCACAAATTCAGAAGGATTCAATAAATCAGTATATACTTTACCAGTAGAAAAATTAATCAGTCGAGGCTTTACACATTTCAAAAAACATTAAACAATATAAACAATATACGTTTTACAAAATTAATAAGTATATGTTCTATAGTTTAAAAAAAAATTAATCAGCAGATACTACAAGTGAAACGTAATCACTATGTGTTTTGCAAGTTAAGAAAAACAATCATCATAACCCATTGTAAGGTACAAAATCAATTAGTATATGTTCTATAGTTAAAAAAATATTAATCAGTATGTTTTACAGTTTAAAAAAAAATAAATCAGTAGCTGCTACAAGTGGATAAGGTTGGTCAATATATGTTTACCAGTAAGAGAAAAAACAATCAGTATAGACTTTTGTGAGGTACAAAATCAATCAGTATATGCCCAGAAAAATGTGCAAATTATTTTCTATAAAAACCCGAATGGCTATATAGATATATATAAAATGAAATTACAATAAGAGGGTTGTGCCCTAGCAGCTGTGGGAGCGCACCAGCATGTGGTTGACAAAGTTTGACAGGAATCTAACCTGCTTCAGGCTGCACCAACATGTGGCAGACAAAAACTATGTCCCTTTTTATACCCCAGAAAACGGCCAAAAAGAAAACATGAAGACCCCCAGCCCTTAAATGTTAAACCCAAGGTGAATTTAATATTTACTCAATTCTGTTCCAGCCGGAACAGAGTTGCTAATCTGTTCTATAAACTTCTGTAAAGAGTAAGATGATAGCTATATGCAAACTGTAAAATGTCTAAGAGAACAAATATATCTGGCACGCTCCCCCAGTGCAGCACACAATTACAAGCAGTGCACTTAGTGTTAGGTAATTCAGTTATTACAAGTGTTTTTGAAATTCACTCATAATGTTCAGAATGATGATCAGCTGCTCCCCTTTATAGCAGATAGTCTGGACACGTGGTCACATGGATTCAAATGAATTTTACTGTAAAACAGGCACACTGCCGGCCCGGCCCCAAAAGGAAAATAAAAGAGTGCATATCACCTTAATAGTGCTGACTAAGTTCTACATCGTGCTCTGGTCACCGACTCCCTCTCCGGACAGGATCTTGTCTAAAGGTCCATGGCTGATGCAGATGGACGGCAATCAGCAAAGCCAAATCTACGTCTTAATCAAGAACCCTGTTAATTCATATAAATTAGAGAAATGTTCACCAAAAATGTACACCCAAGTTCAGGTAATTAACCTCAGAACGGGCCTTCAACCAACTCTCAATAAATACACAAGTTTCATTAATAAAATCTTTGCAACCAGCTTAAAGAGTAGAAAGTCAGCCATGGAATAATTAAATTTTGATAATGAAAAGACTATATCAAACGTGGCACAATGTCACTATATGGCACTATATCATCAGCACAATGTCTACATGCCTCAACAGAAATTTACAGGTTAAACAGCCACGTGGTGACCAATAATCATTATTTGACCAAAAAAATTCAACTTCAAGGCACTCACAGTATTAATAATGTTTTAACATTAATAATATTTCCTCTATGGAAGTTCTCACAAATAAATTCTCTACTGTAAAGTTAATTAAAGAGCTCCCCGACAGTCTGCTGCATGAATGGACATAGTTCACTACCTGACTACGCACTAACTTTTAGGCATTAACTTTTAACATTCTACACCTTTATCATGACAATGACAATTACAGTACCTCTCACACTATTATAGTAATAATAAAAGGAACATGGGCTATATACTGAACATTAAGTAAATTACTGAACAATGAGTTTTCTTTTAATATAAAAACTGTCGGATCGCACTCACATAATTAGGTCTTTTTATACGGTTGCATACACCTTGTTATTAATTATCCATTTAATATGAATTACTTTTAAACACATAAAATAATGCAATTCTTACCGGGAGTCGCTTAAGTTTCAGCAAGCCATGTAGATGCAGAGAAACTACGCCGTAATTGTTCGGAGAGAGAAGCCGATGTATTTCGTAGCGGGGCGGTGAGCTGACTAACCGCTGTAACCGACGGAACAAGCCGCCCCTCACTACGAGTTGCGCGCGCAGCCTTAACGGAGCTGGACAAGGGTCGTTTCAACTGACCCTTGCATTCGCATTATTTTACAATTAAAATAAAAATTTCTAAAACTTTCGACAGCCGGATTTACACCGGCACAAGAGTAAAAAGAATTTCTTGATCTCCTTATCCTGAGCGCTCGACAAGTCGTGTCTCCTCACCAATACCAACTGTCCTATTTCGTATTTCATCCACTTGCCTTTTGCGTCGTGTCTACGTTTCCTTTGTTCACCCTTGCTCAATAAATTCTCATTTGCCAACCTGATCTTAATGCACACATCCGTTTTCTCGCTCTCAGGTGGGTAGTCGAATAGCTGTTCCAGAATCCTCGGGGGCCGTGTTCCCTTTACCAATTCGTGAGGTGTATAGCCGGTGGACTCGGGGGTGGTACTGTTCAGCCAATTCTCTACTCTCCTGACGTATAACGGCCACTCGCTGTGTTTAGCGTGACAATAGGCTCTAAAGATCCTGCCTATCTCTCTCATTATACGCTCAGCCTGGTTGGGCTGGGGATGGTACACAGCCGTATGCTTCGTGATGATTCCTTCCCATCCTAGGGTCTGACGCCATTTCCCACTGATGAACTGTGGCCCATGGTCTGACAAAATTACTTTTGGCTTACCCACGTGAATCATGTAGTCCTTTGTCACTTTTTCACTCAATACCTGAATGGTAGCTCTTTTTACACTATGCAATCTCACATACTTAGAAAAAGTGTCCAACATTACAAAAATATACATCACTCCGCCTCTACCCTTCGGCAATGGTCCAAACAAATCTACCGCAACTACATCAAAAGGTCTTTCCACTTTTATGAAATTCATCTCCCCTTCAACCCTATAGTTAACTACCTTCGACTTCTGACACAAATCACAACCCCTTAATAATTTTCTAACCCTTCTTTCCATACTTTTAAAAACACATGACTCTTTGAATACATTGACACACTTCTTCGCCCCAAAATGACCATATCTTAAATGACAATCCCAGATGATCTTATCAGCTAACCCCTCTGGCACTAATAACCTCCAATCACGTTCACCCCCTACTACTCTCTTGAATAACAACCCTTTATAAATTTGAAAATGTTGACTATACTCTGATCCAGTTAACTCAGTTTCTAAACTATCTATAACCTTACCTGACTTACCATCTGCTCGTTGCATGGTTCTAATTTCTTTCAGTTCTTCTCCAAAAATTCTGTCCTCTTGGCTTATCTGAAAAATCTCAATCTCCTTCAAGTCCCTACCAGTTTTATTGTCCAACATGTCTACCCTAGAAAGAGTGTCAGGTACCTTATTTTCTGTCCCCTTGATGTACTCCCAATCAAAATTATATTCCTGCAAAACAAGTACCCACCTGGTTATACGGCTGTGAGCGACCTTACATGTATTCAAGAAGGATAATGCCTTGTGATCAGTGCGGATCACCGTTCTGTTTCCCAAGATGTAGGTTCTGAATTTGCCGACGGCGAACACAATGCTTAACAGTTCCTTTTCGGTGGTCGTATAATTCTTCTCTGTCATCAGTAACGATCTACTTGCAAATGCGATGGTCTGGTGTTCCTTCTCGTCGTCTTCTTGGTAGAGTTCCGCACCTACTGCCACATTACTAGCATCCGTCTGTAAGAAAAATGTCTTATTAAAATCAGGGTGGTTCATCATTATCATTTGACTAAATTTCCTTTTAATTTCGTTGAACGCTTCACGTTCCACTAATCCCCATCTCCATTGCTTATTTTTCTGGAGTACTGCACTCAGTCTGGCTGTTATGTGTGCGTAGTTCTTCTGAAACTTGCGATAAAAATTACACAATCCTAGAAAACTCTGTAGTTGCTTGATGTTCTTTGGTTCAGGGAAGCGCATTTTAACAAAATTTTTAACATAAATTACTGTTTATTCTCTTTATCTCAGGGTTAAAAATAATAATAAATGCTCATTTCTACTGATATTTCTTAAATTTATTCACATTAGTTTGCTATTACTTGTAAATATTAAAATAGTACAAACTTCTACGTACTCATTAGAACTTGTACAAACACAACTTGTTATATAAAATTAACACATTACCAAAATTTAATACTCATGGCTAAATCGTAAATATCATACAATAATATATTAATAAACTTGAATACTGTAACATCACAAGATGTCACCTAACCTAAGTGTATGTTATCAGATTTCATAAAAACGGAATAACCATGTACATAGGTATAGAATAGTCAATATAAACAAGAAAGAAGAAACCAAGAGAGAAGAATAAAGCAGAAGTGCCATGGGAAACAGTAACCCAATAGCTGTTTGACACTACAACTAGACTGAGACTAAAACGAACTAATGGACAGAATAGATTTAAATTCAACTGTCAATTCAGTAAATGGTTAATGTAAACCGAATGTCATTTATAAACAAAAAAATAAACGAATGAGCAGTTAACTACTGTGAAAGCAAAATCAGCATTTTGCTGATAATGAATGTGACAATGAACAGTAGATAATGAATGCCAAAACCAATGTTAACAATGGCTATATTGTAGGAATTAAGATGTATTTCCGCATCAAATATACCTATTAGAAAAGAGAGCTATTTATATAAGAGAATCTTATACAAATAAGATGTCTCCGTAATTTACCGAATTGAGAACCAATAGGCATTATTAAGGCCTAATTTCAGTGTAGGCGATACACTTAGCAAACTTAGACCAAACATTAGTCAATAAAATGACTATCAATGATTATCACCAGTGCAAAATAAAATGCACAAGAACTATGGTTATGCATTGACATAACGAAAAATGTTATTAAAACGATAGGTTTAGCCATAATTTTAATTATAAATAGTAGCTTAAAACAAACTAACGGTAAACGAAATGTCATAGTCAGTAGGATCTTTTATTACTATGTATAGAATTAAGGTGTACAAGTAAAGTTCAGTGAAAAAAACGTCAGTACAGTATTAATGGTGTCCGCACATAAACATTTGATTAATAAAATGTTATGTGGATACGAGGAAGGTTAACCAAAAGTGTAAAATCGGCGACTCATAAAGAGCAGACGACAGTAAGAATAGTGTACCCGAACATTGATTTTCTAACAATGTCGGTTAAAGTGAAGGTAATTCGAGATCGAGTGATATCAATTTAAAGGAAACAAAACAATCTTTAATTTGATAATAATATCAACTCAATCGTGACGGTATTAAGCGTATTACAACTGTTAGCATCATTGTATAAATGTACATCAGGAATCTGGGTACAAATAATAATAACAATGACAACAGAAGCGACCTGTCAATCATCTCAACATTTGACAGTTAGAAAAACCGTTATCAACCGCCAAAAAGTGATACGTCATCCTCGTCCCACCTGTCTGGACCAATAGGAAAATTAGTTATAAAATGATAATTTTACCTAAGCCCAATCCAAAAGAGGGGTATATAAAGACAAACCAGCGAATTTTGACAGAGACCTTTACTAACTAACAAGCAGAACAGACGTACGCTCGTCTCCGCTACGTTTTTCTTATAACACATAGCGTCAGCTACCTTGTACTCCGGAACCAATAGTTAACAACGAGAAACTTTACTTCAAGTTCATCATCAACCAACAACAGTGTTTGAGTGCAGTTTATTTTAATTTTGTGCGGGAATGACGAACAGAAAATAATTTATTGTCATTATTCACGATCCATTTTAATCAGAAGAGGATCGCATTATTCTGTTCTTGTGCGAATTAGTGCCGAAATAAAGTAATCACTATAATCCGATTACTTAAGTGATAAAAGGTTTTAATTAAATAATTAAAACTCTGAAGGTAAAAGTGCAATTATTATTAATCTTGATCTGAGTGCAATAACTTGTATTTTTGCTACCATAACCTGTACTGACGCAAAACACAAAAACAGTATTTAAGATTACACCACGTTTCGATTTATTATTCAAATTTGTTATTAGTAAGTAAGCTATATGTTAGTTGTAAGGGCTCTCAATTGAATAATATTGTCATTAAAAAAGCAAGCGTTGATGAAACGCACGATCTTCCAATAGATCGTTTTTTTTTAATTACTTGGTAAAAGTAACTTCAAACTTTGTTGATCAATTGTATCATTGGATACTGTGTAGGCATAATTGTTTTCTTTCGTGTCTCAAAGAATTCACAACTGAGATAATAATAATAATAATAATAATAATAATAACAATAATACTAATATTAATAATTGTAATAATTTTATATTAAAATAAATAGTATCTGGACTTAACAAGATTTATAATTCATGTTCTGAGCAAGCCGTATGAGGCATATAATAATTAACTTTTCATTGTACAACTTTGTATGTTTACATTATGTGTATTTTTTGAATTCACTATAAGGGTGCAAATAAACCCATTATTAACAGCATCACCTGATTTGATTTATTTTATTTTTTTGAATAATTAAATATTTTCTTTCAATAAACTTAAACAACCTTCTGTTGTGTTTGACATATTGGAATAGCATTGCCAAAAAGTGGTACTCAACTATTTTAAATTTTCTTTTCATCTATTAATTTTTATGTATGGGTTTTACACGGGATTTTCCCTAAATAAATCCGTGTGGCGCCCACTAATTTAATAAACAAGGTGACATAACCTTGCAACCAAAGGGAGTTGATGAATGTAAGCTGAGTTGACAGTTTAGTGAACTTCAAGTAAACGCAATCAGGTATGTAAAAGTATATGTTTGTTTATAACATTGTCCAGACTTTACGGGACGTGACTTATTCAGACTACCTGTAATCAGAAGAAGTTTCTACTACTAGTTTCAACGAGACGAGAACTATTATCAAGCAATCAACTGCTATACTTCATATTTTAACTTAAGATAATCTAACATTTAAATATAATCAACTTCATTATTTTTTATTTAATACAAGGGAATTCTTTAAAAAACAAGAGTATTCAAACCATTGTAAACACTGTGAGTAACTTGAATGTTGTATGGTAAAATACTTTACTACATTAGTCACCTTCAAGTAGAAATAACCATTCTCAACATTGAGTTATCTCAAAGGAACACTTCACCCATAGATGAATTTTGTTTTAATGAGACTTTTAATATTTTAACCACGAATTTAAATTTAAACAACAACCACTCTTTTATTTTGTTTCAAGTTAACTTAAACGTAACGTAAATTTGATTATAATAATAAAATAATAAAACCCCTAAGATATCGTTGAGTTATAAATTGGCGCCCAACGTGGGGCAGATTTAACCAGGAAACACACACACGTTATTCGTAGGAATATTATAAATTGGCGCACCAACTAGTGTGGCTTAAAAAATATTAAATAAATATATTTTTTATATTTTATATTAGCCCGGTAGACACGAAAAAATTAACATGCCGCACACCCACCAATACGATACAAGATATAAGGACAGTAGGGTAGGAGAGATGCAACGGGATGTAGATACATACGAAGAGCAACCCACAGACGAGATAGGAATTATTACAATCAATAATATTGAGACTAGTACCGACGAAACACCTCAAGTAGAACCAGAGATGGAAATGATTGTCAGCGACCAACCAGGCAGACCATCCGAAGAGACGAGATGGGATCACATGATGAGAATGATGATGGAACAATTCGGACAGATTAAGGAAGATAGTCGATCAATGAATAAAAATATGGAAGCATTACAGGAAGATGGTAAGAAATCCCGTGAAGAAAATCGAAGGAACTTCGGGTTATTAATTAAAAATACCGAGTCAATAATTGAGGATAACCGGAAGTGGAGAGAAGAACGGAAGGTATCCGAAGACAAACACATGGAACAAATGAGTCCAGAGCTGGAGAATAATGAAGAAGGAAAGGACGATGACAACTCAGAGATAGGAGAAGTATCAAATGATGAATCCATGGAAGAATTAAGTCTACAATTCGAAGACACTGATGAACAAACTGAGAATAAAGAAGACTCGAAAGCATTGGTGCCTGAAGATACACACCACAGGAATGAAGAGAGTATTCAGCATAACGAAGCCATCATTAAAAATATAAAGAACAAGATAATTAAGAAAACAGGAGAGAAAGAAACAAAGATAAAGAGAATAATACGCTCTAAGAAGACGAGGATTACAAGGGAAATATTGGAAATGACTAGGAGTGGATTAATTAACTTCGTGGACAACCCAAGTATTCGTCATAGAGCAAGGACCAACGGTAAGAAGTATAAACCAGACTACATAAAAATGTTAAAAATAAATCACCGTAAAACCGTGGATAAGAAATTAAGTACGAATCCAATTAAATGAAATATACCAGCAAATAAAATACACCAAACAAAACCAATTGATTCCGTAATGAATAACCAATCATTAAACCATTTAATTAATAACCCAGATGACGGAACGTTTAAAACAACGTTACATGCCATTGACTATGTTATGAAGGAGAAGATTATGAACAACGAGGTATTTAAAGTGAATACTCTTAGAAGGAAGAGGCTTCACAGGAAAAAGGAAAATGACCAGGAACAACTGGACCAGCTTATTGAAAGGTACGCCCAAAGAATAAGGGAAATGCGGAAAAAGAGGGACCAAGCGATGGAAGAGTCCAACCAGGAGAACAAAGGTCAACCCGGATTAGAAGAAGGGCTAGATATCAATAATAGCCGAGGCCCAGAGTACAATGGATACAGGAATACCAAGGATGATGAGAGGAAGAAAGCAAGGAAACGGGGAGCCAACGACTATCTGGTAGCCGCCAAGTGGAAGAACCGCATGATAGGAATAGAGTGGAAGAGCACAAATAACCCCATGAATATCGACGAGTAAGCAATGATTAATATTAAGGAGGGATAATATGTAATAGGAAGCAACATTCCTCACCCAAACGTTTATGGTATAAAAAGTAAAATATATATATTGAAAAAAAAAAAAAAAAACACTACTATAAACAAACTCATTTGTTGTTAAACTACCAAAAATATTGAAGGTAACTAATTAGCTATAACTAGTCAATCTGCCTTATCAAGTTACAAAAGTGTGTAGATTTAAGATGTAAACCAAACCATTTGTTAATGATGAAAATGTACCAGACCTATTACCCCAGGGGATAGAATATTAGATAAGGTCAATCAAATGATTTAATAAGAAAATACAATTACTGTACTATACCTAGAGAAAAATATGTAACCAGATGAATATTCTAAGTGACCTAATGTTTATAAAATGATTATTGTATACCTCTCATAAAACTCAAATGTTAAATTAAAATCGTCCAGAATAAAGGTTCACCCAACTAACCTTTGAAGGAGTAGAGAGGCAGTATAACAAAGTGTGTAAAATAAAAAGAAGGACATTATTATGGAATGTGAGGAAAGAAAAAATAATATTTGTGAAACAAACCATGAAAACCCCAAGAATGTCTATGAAATAGATATTAGTATATTATTAAATGAAATTGTAATTACAGCATAGTATATAGTGTATAAAATCATCCAGAATAAGTGAAAACCACCATCACTTGAAGGAGTAGAGAAGAAAAATAACCAAGAGTGTTAATTGTAAGAATAACTATTGTTATAATGAAATGAAAGGTAAGAAAAATGTTTGTCAATTATCAACTATTATACATCACCAGAATATGTCAGAGAACATCAGAAAAAAAAAGAAAAAACCATTTAGTATACAAACAATGTAAGCCTGTTAATTCAGGATGAATATAACTCGTTAAGAAAGATTTAATAGACTATAGTGAAAACAGAAATATATTGTGAACTCTAGATAGAACAAACAAATGCATAAGTACTATAAGCATCAAAACCAGTGTATAATCTTAAAAATATTTAAATGAACCACAACAAATTGTTAACTAGAACATAAGTAACTATATAGCTGATGAAAGCATAGCTAAAAAACATCAAGTCTAAAAGAAGTAATTACCTGTAAGAAAGAAAGTATGTTAGCAAGTATAAAGATAGAAATGTGATCTAAATGAAAACCTCTGATACCTTGAATATTATAGTGAATATATTATATTATTGAATATGAATGATATGTGATATTTTTTTGAGTTGTGATAGTGCAACTATTGCCAGGTGCAATGTTTATTTTTACTCAGACAGAGAAGAGTAATGCCTCTGAATCTGAGAATGTGTAGGGAGGAACGGCAGAGGATGTTAGCCATAGTGAGCCACCCTGATTCCAGAACCTCTACTACAGTTAGGGAATTATATTGTTTTATTATATCAAGGAATACTATGAAAGAATCTGTGAGGTATAAATTATAATAACCATCAAAATAATCACGAATGCAAAGATATGTAATGAGAAAGTAGAATGTAAATAAAACAGGGAATAATTAACTTGAGAAACAAGATCCATTATAGTTAAATGATTTAGAGAGTAAGCAGCTTGAAATTACTAGTAAATTAAGAATTGTACCATTGTATAAAAAGCTGACCTAGAGTAATACACCAATAATATGTTTTAAAAAATCAGAGAATACAAGAGAAAATTTTTTATTGAAGTATACTAAGAAACTGACATGAATTGATAATTTTACAAAATATAAATTTTTCAAATGATCAATTTTAAAGAGGGTGTATATGTAACATCACAAGATATCACCTAACCTAAGTGTATGTTATCAGATTTCATAAAAACGGAATAACCATGTACATAGGTATAGAATAGTCAATATAAACAAGAAAGAAGAAACCAAGAGAGAAGAATAAAGCAGAAGTGCCATGGGAAACAGTAACCCAATAGCTGTTTGACACTACAACTAGACTGAGACTAAAACGAACTAATGGACAGAATAGATTTAAATTCAACTGTCAATTCAGTAAATGGTTAATGTAAACCGAATGTCATTTATAAACAAAAAAATAAACGAATGAGCAGTTAACTACTGTGAAAGCAAAATCAGCATTTTGCTGATAATGAATGTGACAATGAACAGTAGATAATGAATGCCAAAACCAATGTTAACAATGGCTATATTGTAGGAATTAAGATGTATTTCCGCATCAAATATACCTATTAGAAAAGAGAGCTATTTATATAAGAGAATCTTATACAAATAAGATGTCTCCGTAATTTACCGAATTGAGAACCAATAGGCATTATTAAGGCCTAATTTCAGTGTAGGCGATACACTTAGCAAACTTAGACCAAACATTAGTCAATAAAATGACTATCAATGATTATCACCAGTGCAAAATAAAATGCACAAGAACTATGGTTATGCACTGACATAACGAAAAATGTTATTAACACGATAGGTTTAGCCATAATTTTAATTGTAAATAGTAGCTTAAAACAAACTAACGGTAAACGAAATGTCATAGTCAGTAGGATCTTTTATTACTATGTATAGAATTAAGGTGTACAAGTAAAGTTCAGTGAAAAAAACGTCAGTACAGTATTAATGGTGTCCGCACATAAACATTTGATTAATAAAATGTTATGTGGATACGAGAAAGGTTAACCAAAAGTGTAAAATCGGCGACTCATAAAGAGCAGACGACAGTAAGAATAGTGTACCCGAACATTGATTTTCTAACAATGTCGGTTAAAGTGAAGGTAATTCGAGATCGAGTGATATCAATTTAAAGGAAACAAAACAATCTTTAATTTGATAATAATATCAACTCAATCGTGACGGTATTAAGCGTATTACAACTGTTAGCATCATTGTATAAATGTACATCAGGAATCTGGGTACAAATAATAATAACAATGACAACAGAAGCGACCTGTCAATCATCTCAACATTTGACAGTTAGAAAAACCGTTATCAACCGCCAAAAAGTGATACGTCATCCTCGTCCCACCTGTCTGGACCAATAGGAAAATTAGTTATAAAATGATAATTTTACCTAAGCCCAATCCAAAAGAGGGGTATATAAAGACAAACCAGCGAATTTTGACAGAGACCTTTACTAACTAACAAGCAGAACAGACGTACGCTCGTCTCCGCTACGTTTTTCTTATAACACATAGCGTCAGCTACCTTGTACTCCGGAACCAATAGTTAACAACGAGAAACTTTACTTCAAGTTCATCATCAACCAACAACAGTGTTTGAGTGCAGTTTATTTTAATTTTGTGCGGGAATGACGAACAGAAAATAATTTATTGTCATTATTCACGATCCATTTTAATCAGAAGAGGATCGCATTATTCTGTTCTTGTGCGAATTAGTGCCGAAATAAAGTAATCACTATAATCCGATTACTTAAGTGATAAAAGGTTTTAATTAAATAATTAAAACTCTGAAGGTAAAAGTGCAATTATTATTAATCTTGATCTGAGTGCAATAACTTGTATTTTTGCTACCATAACCTGTACTGACGCAAAACACAAAAACAGTATTTAAGATTACACCACGTTTCGATTTATTATTCAAATTTGTTATTAGTAAGTAAGCTATATGTTAGTTGTAAGGGCTCTCAATTGAATAATATTGTCATTAAAAAAGCAAGCGTTGATGAAACGCACGATCTTCCAATAGATCGTTTTTTTTTAATTACTTGGTAAAAGTAACTTCAAACTTTGTTGATCAATTGTATCATTGGATACTGTGTAGGCATAATTGTTTTCTTTCGTGTCTCAAAGAATTCACAACTGAGATAATAATAATAATAACAATAATACTAATATTAATAATTGTAATAATTTTATATTAAAATAAATAGTATCTGGACTTAACCAGATTTATAATTCATGTTCTGAGCAAGCCGTATGAGGCATATAATAACTTTAACTTTATATTGTTATATTGCATATAATTAACTTTTCATTGTACAACTTTGTATGTTTACATTATGTGTATTTTTTGAATTCACTATAAGGGTGCAAATAAACCCATTATTAACAGCATCACCTGATTTGATTTATTTTATTTTTTTGAATAATTAAATATTTTCTTTCAATAAACTTAAACAACCTTCTGTTGTGTTTGACATATTGGAATAGCATTGCCAAAAAGTGGTACTCAACTATTTTAAATTTTCTTTTCATCTATTAATTTTTATGTATGGGTTTTACACGGGATTTTCCCTAAATAAATCCGTGTGGTGCCCACTAATTTAATAAACAAGGTGACATAACCTTGCAACCAAAGGGAGTTGATGAATGTAAGCTGAGTTGACAGTTTAGTGAACTTCAAGTAAACGCAATCAGGTATGTAAAAGTATATGTTTGTTTATAACATTGTCCAGACTTTACGGGACGTGACTTATTCAGACTACCTGTAATCAGAAGAAGTTTCTACTACTAGTTTCAACGAGACGAGAACTATTATCAAGCAATCAACTGCTATACTTCATATTTTAACTTAAGATAATCTAACATTTAAATATAATCAACTTCATTATTTTTTATTTAATACAAGGGAATTCTTTAAAAAACAAGAGTATTCAAACCATTGTAAACACTGTGAGTAACTTGAATGTTGTATGGTAAAATACTTTACTACATTAGTCACCTTCAAGTAGAAATAACCATTCTCAACATTGAGTTATCTCAAAGGAACACTTCACCCATAGATGAATTTTGTTTTAATGAGACTTTTAATATTTTAACCACAAATTTAAATTTAAACAACAACCACTCTTTTATTTTGTTTCAAGTTAACTTAAACGTAACGTAAATTTGATTATAATAATAAAATAATAAAACCCCTAAGATATCGTTGAGTTATAATACTCATTATTAAATTGTAAATATCAAAATAATAAATTAATAAAATGGAATACTCATTAAATTGTAAATATCAAAAATAATACATTAATAAAATTGAATACTCATTAAATTGTAAATATCAAATAATACATTAATAAAATTGAATACTCATTAAATTGTAAATATCAAAAATAATACATTAATAAAATTAGTTATCCAAACTCTCAATCTAATGGTTGCATATTAATATTAATAATCATTCATCAATTGCGTTTAGTACTTAAGTAAATTATAATGTTTAGCTTCATCTTATAAATTCTTAATATGGATATCTCTTAAGTTGTTACTATTTTTTGTAATTACGGATTCATTTAGAACTTGGAAATAAACATTACTCCAAAACTGATAAACAATGATAATTTTACTTCTAAACAACTTTAGAATCGATTTCTTTAATTCCTTTACGATTACTTTATTGAATTTTTAGTGTGTGTGGATTCTTTGAGATGACAGACAGTGGATCTAAATTAATTAAGACATGTTTTACTATACTTGGTATTCGAATATCCAATCACTCGGTAGTTGCGGTGATGATTCTCCCATGTCGATCGTTCTAGAATCGTGCAGATAACTCCTCCAGATGATAGATGGCACTGGATGAATTCCACGATGTCACTCACAGACACTTCACTCACCAACTCCACGCATTCGGATTATAATTTATGAATAAAAGTTAGCATTCTCTGTTGTACACCGACATCGTAAACTATTTCAAATCTGAATTATTATTACGCACCTTTGTTGCGGTATGTCTGGTTATTAAGTGTTCATGAATGTAGTTTGTGTTGTTAATCGTTCTTAAAAGTTATTGTTGTAAAGTGTTCGTATACACTGAAATTACATTATTGTCTGGTTCCTATTTGTTTCAGTTAATGTTCACTGGTAGGCTAATAGTGTGACTCTACTTCATAGTTCGTTGCTTGTAATGACTGTATTAATTTTTGTTATTAGTTCGAAAACTACCTTCTCACACTGTGTATCGAATTATTCTAAGTTCGATAAAATGCTAATTTCTCCCGTCACGGATTTCACTCCGATCGCGTCCGAAATTTTTGTTAGAACCCCTTGAGCGCGTTCCTGTCTCCTTCCTATATTTTCCTTACCAAATCTCCCACCAGACTTCTGATTCCAACGACGCCGTGTCCTTATTGGTTTCATGTTTTTCCCTCCAAGTCCAAATACCACCTATCTTTTCAAAGGCGTTCTCTGATAGGGTTCCTGTTTCCCCACCAGATTCTTCCCTTGCTTCGTATTTTGAGTTCGTTGTCATTTCCAGACAACGCAGCAATAAATTGTATCTGTCTTTTTTTTTCTAAAGTCTTCAGTGACAACTCTGAGTTTCTCTTCCATTTTCATTGTTTCTCAACTTCGTCGCTCTGCCGTTATTATCTATTGTTGTTCAAGGGCTTCGCCTACCCTTCTTTGAAAGTTGGTTTTTTCTTTTAGTTGCCAGTCAACACCCCATCCTTGAGTTTGGGACGTACTCTCTGCGCTTTCGTTTCCAAGTAAGGTCAAAACCCTGTCATCGACCGCTGGAGTCCTTCAAATCAATCCACCCTTCGTCGCTTTCTCCTGACAGCTGGCGTACACATGTATGCTTGACCATTGTTAAGCCTTTTCTCCTTTAATGGCTCTGTACACATTGTATGTAGTTTCCTATGGAATCAATGTGTTTTCACAAAAACTGGTGTTCTGCGTACCGGGAGCAGTGAACTCTGCTTGTTCACAGGGTATGCGTTGCAGCTGCCTACGAAATTTATGACCTGTCCGTCACTTCAGTGTGCTTGCTCGTTCTCCTTTTGTCCCTTACAAAATATGTTTTCCACACATATACCCTTCGTTATTGCTTTCAGCGACATTCCTTACTGCTAATTATAAAATAAAACTTTTCGAAATTTTTTGTGTTATAGCATAATGGAGTCCACTTTGTCCGGATTCGCTGAGATTCCCTCTGGTGTGATGATAAATCCTAAGAAATTTATTTGTGTTTGTAGAAATTTTGATTTATCCCAATTTATAGTAAGTCCTCCTTCCTCTAACTTGGCTAACACATATCCCAAATGATCTAAATGGTCCTCAAAAGTTCTCGATGCAATCAATATATCGTCCACATACACTGTCAAAAAATCTAAGTCTTTGGGTTTTAAAATCTGGTCTAAACATTTTATAAAGCTGGCTACGCTGGTATTCAATCCAAATGGTAAACGTTGAAACTGATAATTCTTGCCGTTAAACAGGAGAGCTGTATATTTCCTACTCACCTCCGCCAATGGTACCTGCCAGTATCCTGCTGTTAGGTCGAGTGACGTCATATATCTCACCCCACTAAATTTCTGAAATATTTCATTGATTGACTCTGGTGATTCACGGTCTGGTATTATTATGTGGTTGATTCTCCTCGTATCTAAACATAACCTAACTCTACCATCCTTTTTTATCACTACAACTAATGGGTTTGAGTAGTGTGATACTGACCTTTCTATTATTCCTCCTTCCATCATCCTGTCCAGTTCCTCTTGCACCGCTCGTCTTTTGGAATAAGGCACGGGATAACTTCGCTGCATGAAAGGTGTGTGTTCCCGTATCTGCAATATACATTCGTAACCTTTTGCCCTTCCTGGAACATCGGCAAACACTCCCTTAAACTGCTCAACCACTTGCCACAATGATGCACGTTGATCACTCCTTACCACCGCACCTCCACTACAAAATTCATCCGCCCTTATCTCCCATACTGCATTATTAATATTACCCATTTCATCTTCAAAATCCTCAATATACTCACCCTCTCTACATAAATTTACTCTAGTATCTATATTACTCTCGCCTACTCTCTTTTGTAGTATCTTTACACCCGTTATTCTAACTTTATCTATTATTTGTTCAAAATTAACCCTTACAGACCGATCACCCCCATCTAACTCTATCACCTTCTTAAAATTTATAACAGCTCTGTTTCTTTGTAAAAAATCATTACCCAATATAATGTCTAGACTTAACCCCTTAATTACTAAAAATGTGTTCTCAAACTCTGCGTCATTTATCAAAAAACTTAAGTGTATTTGTTTTGTCACTCTCTTACTGCGTACGCCTGTAACTCCTATTACTGTAACCCCTGCTACTGGCAAAATTGGAATATTCTTTTTAACCTCTCTTA